>SMDT01002093.1:0-477234 GCA_005392925.1 Aquilaria sinensis | reverse complement strand
AAAAGAGGAGGAAGGAAAGGCAGAAGATGAGGACTACGACTCCGACAGGTGGAGAAACCGAAGTCCGAAAAGGCTCCCCCCACCTCCAGCGGGAATCATACAAACAATTACGACGGGACTGCCATCCTCGGAAAGAAAGATGAAGGTCAGGGAAATATCAGTGATGGAGGTATCAAAGTCCAACAAAAAAGCTGGCCCGAAATGATGGTTCCACTGTCATTTTTCCCCATGACGACCCATTAATGATTCACACCCCCCCCCCCCCCCACCCCCCCCCCCCCCCCCCCCCCTGGCGAGGAAATGAAAGGAAACTAGGACGTCAAGAGAGTGCTGCTTGACGACGGATCAAATGACGACGTCCTGTTCTCACACCTGGATGCCGAGGTTGGGTGTATCTAGCAGCAACCTCAAGCCCGTCACCTCACCTGCGTATTGTTCGGGGTAAGTCCGTCCGAACTGCCCGTCCTCGGATGGATCGATCTCCCTTTGATGCTGAAAGGGACTTCGGTGATTAGGAACAACTGAGTTGTACGCCTCCACAATGGCAAGGTTCATCGTTATGGATGTCCCTTCATCATACAACGCCATCCTTGGAAGACAGACATAGGGAAACCTGCACATTCGCCCTGATGTGAAGTACTTAACTGTCACTTTTGCCGCCAAGGATGGAGATGCAGAAATCTTCATAGATCAGGCCGAAGTAAGGAAAGGTGTTCGTCAAAACCCGAAAAGCTCCAGCAAACAACTTCGTGCAAGCTGTGGAAGTAAAAGCGCCAAAAAAGGGCGAGGCAGAGAATCCCGCGAAGGCGAAACTGGAAGAAGTAGAACTTGTCCCAGACCAAAATACCCGAATAGGAAAAAAAGTGGCCGAAGGGTGACAAGGAAAAGCTTATATCTTTCCTACTATTGAATAAAGATTTGTTTGCCTACTCACCGAAAGACATGCCTGGGGTAAACCCTGACATAATTCAACATAGCCTCAAAGTAAGTCCGGAAGCAAAGCCTGTCCGGAAAAAAGAAGTGAGGCATCTCAGTTCATAAAAGTAACCTTGTCAAAACCGAAGTCTCAACGTCTCTTAGATGCTGAAGTTATCAGGGAGGTTAAGTACCCTGAATGGTTAAGCAATATGGTAGTTGCCACAAAAGAAGGAAGCGGCAAACTCCGGATGTGCATCGACTTCAGAAACTTGAACGATGCTTGCCCGAAGGACTCATACCCTCTGCCGCCAATAAATCAACTGGTAGACTCAAATGCCGAATACGGAATCCTAAGTTTCCTAGACGCCTTCAGTGGGTATCATTAAATAAGGATGGACCCCGAAGATAAAGAGAAAACCACGTTCATTACTGAGGGAGGAACATATTGTTGCATTAGGATGCCCTTCAGGCTCAAGAACTCAGGAGCCGCCTACTAGAGGTTGACGAACAAAGGTCTTCACGACCAAATAGGGAGAAACATGGAAGTATATGTGGATGACATGATAGTCAAGAGCGAAACTGCCCGGCTACCGCGTTGCAAACTTAGAAGGAAACTTTCCACCAAGCTCAGAACCTTTGGAATTCGCCTTAATCCTGAAAAGTGCAATCTTCGGAGTAACCTCGGGAAGGTTCTTTGGGTATATGGTATCAGAAATAGGCATTGTTGCCAACCCAGAAAAAATTAAGGCTCTATTTGAGTTTCGAACTCCTGCCACAAATAAAAGATGTCCAGAGGCTCACCGGAAGGATAACCTCCCTAAGCAGGTTTATTTCCAATATGGAGACCGGTTGCCTGAGCTGATGCCCTTCGGCATCTTTGTCTTGCGACATGGTGAATTCCGAGGGAGCTTCCGAGGAGGGAGAACGCCTGACGGAGATGTTCCCCAGGTGGGAAAGTACCTGAAAGACTCCGAAAAAAAGGGTTAGGAGGTCCCCGGGATGAATTTCCGGGGAGGAGCCTCCGACGCCCAAGTCAGTTTCCTGAGAAGGTGAAAGGGGACACTTAGGGAGTTTTGCGGACTTGCCTGCTTGTGTTTTTCAGGAGAGAGGAGTCCCATACCTGCCAGGACGTGTTTCCTGTGTATTTATAGGGAAGCCTGACCCGTTTAGATCATGACACGTGTTCAGTCAGATCTTTTCTGTACCTCCGGACATAGGGGAAAAGTAGCCAGTGGCAGGCTCCTTGAGCCTTGAACAGAGTCAAGTCTTGACAAGACCCGGACGGCTTCGGCGCGTCAGGCCGCCGTTTTAGGCAGTGTATGGTGATCTGTCAGAGGCTCCTTAAATGCTCATTAAATGCTCATGCCGTACTCCTAAGGTCCTTTGGGCGAGGTCATCTTTTGGTACGAACGCCCTTCTTCGGGAATCACATTGGTGGCTCGGGGAGTTCTCTAGCTCGGGGGTTCCGCCTTCGGGGAGAATCTCTCCTGCTTTCAGTAGCTGGTCCTTTTCTCCCGAAGGCGATATGTTCGGTTTCCCGAGAGAGTCATCGACACATTTAGATAACCTGGTGTTTCAGTCGAAGTGCTTACTTCGTCATGCTCAATTTTGCTTCTGCCGAGGTCTGTGGCAATGCTTCTTTCCGAGCCACGTCAGGCTCCCCGGTCAAACCTTCGGGGAAATTCATGCTGGGGGAGGCGATAGCCTTTTGGCTATCACAGGCCCCCCTCGAAAAAGCTGAAGTGGAGACTTCGGTTTGTTCACTTCTTGAGGGCCCCTATTTGGGCCTTGAGTGCAGTACTTGTTCCGAAGACGGACCTTCCGTCTGAAGACATAGGCTTTTCTTCCAAAGCCTGTCTGTTGGTGTCTTCGAAGTAACCTGCTTTCCAGCTTTTTAGGACTTTCTCAAAGAAGCCGAAGTGGAGACTTCGGTTTGCTGTCTTTCCCAGGATGCTTCTCGGGAGTTTCTAGGGAGTGCAACCTGTGCTGAAGATACACCTTTTTGTCCGAAGATACAGACTGTTCGGCCATAGCCTGTCTTTTGGTGTCCTCGAGGTAACCTACTTCTTTATTTTTGTAGGTTAGTGAACTGTCGCGTCTCGTAACCAGACGTGTCAGTCTGGAGCGGCGCGACGTCTGTCAGAGGGCGTGTTCCTCTTTTGGTGCGATGGCTGACACGTGTCGGCTTTTTGTTGGCTGGGGTTGCATCGGTTACCACGGGCGCGCCTTTTTAGGTGCAGAAGGGCATTTATGGCGGCGTTTCACCTTCGCAGAGTACTTATGACGCCGGTTCGCCTACCCCCCTCGGCCTATATATATGCTCATTTCGTCATTTGTTTCTTTTGCTTTTGCTTTTGCTCTGGTTTTCCTTCTGCTTTCTTCTACCTTTCGCGGCGGTTCTTTCACCTGAGCTTTTTTTCCGGTCATCTTTCACGACGGCGTCTTCACACCCAGATTTCGGCAAAAGATTTGGTGGGTTTTGATTTCTAGAACTCTTTATTTTTCAAAGTTTTTCCCGAAGTCCGTTTTTGCCTTTTTCCGAACTTGTTTTCCAGCCAAAAAATGCTTATTCCTGAGAGTTGGCAGCCTCTTCTTTCTCACCCTTGTTGCACTACTCCTGCAAAATTAGCGAAGTGGAAGAAAAAAATTTTCCTTCCCTCGTATGCTGTTACGAGGTTGCCACGTCCTGACCACTATAGCTTTTCAAACCATAGTAACGAGATCACCGTTTTCCGAGCTCAGCTGAAAGCCGGACTTCGGTTCCCCCCTCCGAAGTTGATTTGCGACTTTTTCCAATTTCATGGCATTGCCGTAAATCAACTTCCTCCGAACTCGTACTGCTATTTCAACGCCTTCCTCTGTATGTGTGGTGTTTTCAAAATAGAACCACACTTCGTTATTTTTATGCAGTACTACAAGCTCTACGTGGTCCCGAAGGGTGGCTTCTATTTTATGCTACCTCGGGGATCCGGGAGCAAAAAGTATTTGTTCACCTTCGCCACTAAGGATAGCTGGCGAGGGTGGCAAAAAAAGTTTTTCTTTCTGAAGATGGAGGGGGCCTGGTCGCGTGTTCTGACCAAGTGGGCTCAGGGACGGTTGGAGGACGACGTCGTAGATTCGAGGATACTGTTGACTCCCGAGTTGGCTTCCGTATTCGCGGATTTCGACGGACGTATCCGAGCCGTCGCCGACTGGGGTCCCGAGGTCCTTTCGCGTCCTTTTTACCCCTTTCCCATTAATTGGAGGTTGATGACCGAGGAGGTCCTTCGGGAGCTCGGGGTGGTAGAGGAGCACAAGACGGACCTCGGGATGCCGGCTCCTGCCATCGCCGGGGAAGACTCCTGGCTAGTGCATCTCCTTCAGGAGGAAGTTTCTTTCGAAACTTTTTATGAGAGTAAGTTACTTTCTAATCTCCTTGTTATAACTTCGTTCCGGACTCACACTGATGTCTTTCTTCCTTTTCAGAAATGGGCGAGGACACTGCTGCCTTCTACAAAGCCCTTTTCACCGGTCAGCCCGCGAAGGGTGAGCAGACGAAGAAAGCTGCCTCCCGAAGACGGAAAACGTCCGGGGCTGGGCCGTCTGCTTCTAAACGGGCGAAGAAGGATGTGCCCCCTCCCCTTCCGGAGATTTCCGAAGAGGTGGTCGAGGAGCCCGAGGCTGCTACTGCCCCTCAGCCCGAGGTTGCTGCTGAGGTCCCTCCTCAAAGTCCTACCCCGTCGCAGGCTCTCCTGGACGCCGTGGTAGAGGCGCCTTCTGCTGAAGAGCGGCGCCGAATAAAAGGCAAGGGGATTTCTGCCGAAGAGGCTCGGGCTTCCGACGAGGACGTCGTCGAGGTGCCAGCAGGTTTGTTCTTCTAACAAACTGTGGCACTTATCTTTTTTTATGATCTTTGAGATTTTCTTTTCTTGACCAACTTTTGTTTTATTTGTGTAGAAGAGTTGCTCACTCACTCCGGGTTGGGTAGCTGAGCATGCCAAGAGGAGAGCCCTTTGGGACGCTCGTATCCCGAAGGGAAAAGTCCCGAAGGAGCCTTTCTGGACGTTTACGGAGGACATGAATTTGTACTCCGGAGACTGCCAGCAAATGGCTACGGAGATCTCGAAAGGGGTCCTCACCGATGCCTCCTTCAAGGCCATTGCCGCGGCTCACCCGGGCGACGATTCTCTCGCCGCGAAGCTTTCCGAACACGCCGCCCAGGTATACCTTGCGTCTATTTTCCTCCCTTGAATTTTTTCTAAGTGTTTAGTTTTCTCTTTGTCTTAATGACCTTGCTTTTATCCTTTTGCAGCTTCTGGGGTACGCTGGCTTTCTCCGAGTTCGGGTGGCGAGGCAGACTGAGTTCCGAGCCAAGGCCCTAGAAGCCATAGAAAAAACAAAGGCCATGTGCTCAGAACTGGCTGTCAAGAACCTGCAGCTGGCCCAAGCTGCGGAGAAGGAAGTTGCCGCCCTTCGGGAGGAGTTCCAGAAAGAAAAAGATGAACTTTTGAGGGACTCCTCCCAGAAAATTTCTGACCTCGGCTCCCAAGTGGCGGAGCTGATCTCGGCAAATGAGGCGCATCAGAAAGAAAAGTCAGAAGTCGAAGGTCTTCTGGCGAAGGCGCTTGCTGAGAAGGCTGCGCTCCAAGCCGAGGTCGATGCTATGAAGAAGGAGCCGGAAAAGAAGAAAGTGAAGGAGCTGAAGAAGAAGGTCTCAGATTTGAAGAAGGACTTCGAGGAGCTTGAGGTTGAGAAAGACAAGTCTGACCAGATGACCAAGGTTGGTTTTCAGGACGGATTCTGTCTTGTTCGGCACCAAGTCCTTCAGAGGTTTCCAGATCTGGATCTCTCTTTTCTGGCGGCCCTGGACATTCCCGAGGGACCTCGGTGGACCTGGTCTAAGATTGACCATCTGAACCTGCCTCCTTGTATTCCGGCGCCGAAGGTGGTGCAAAAGGACGCAGGAGCCGAAGACTCCCGGGACGCCGAAAAGCCTTAGTTTGTTCTAGGGTCTTTGTCCTTTTCTCTCTTCTTTTTTGTACTTCTTCTTTTGGCTATCTTTTTTGTAAGCACACTTATCTCAATAAAGACCTTGAAAATTTGGCTAAGTCTTTTCCTGAGATTTTTTGTTTTCCTTTGTCCCGAACTTTATTCGTTCAAGAGACTTCGGAAGACTTTGTCTGTGCTTATCATGGTGACCTCTTTCGTGAAATCCTGATTTGTTCAACTTATGCCCAAAAATTTTGGCTAAGTCTTTCGCCAGATTTTCTCTGTTGTCCCGAACACGTTTGCTCAAGAGACTTCGGAAAATAATACCTTCGCTTATTTTAGCCGGCCACCTTTGCAGAATTCGCACCACTGATGCTTAGGAACTTTTTGGCTAAGAAACTTTTTATGCTTAGAGAAAATTTTTCTTTCTTTGTACAGCACGGTCTTCTTCGCCGAGATTCTAAGCATAGAATTTTCTCAAGGTGTCCGAATGCCACGTATTTTTTAATTCTACGCCTTCGGAATCGCCGAGCTTGTAGACCCCTTTTCGTACTTCGGCAAGAACCAGGTAAGGGCCTTCCCAGTTGGCGCGAAGTACTCCGTGGGATGGCTTTCGAGGTGCGAATTCATTCTTTCGGAGAACGAGGTCTCCTCTCTTTATTCCTTTTGGCCTGGCGCGCAAGTTTATAGCCGCGGCCACTCTTTGCTGAAAAGCTTTTCTTCTTAGTTCGGCTATTTCTCTATGTTCGCTGATGAGGTCGAGCTTAGTTCTTAGGCTGAGATCATTTCCATTTTCATCAAAAACTTGCACTCGAATTGATGGTTGCACTACCTCGATTGGGATGATGGCTTCTGTACCAAAGACGAGCGAAAAAGGCGTTTCCCCAGTGGCTCTTCGGGGTGTTGTTCGGTAGCTCCACAGTACACTCTGGAGTTCGCCTGGCCATTTCCCTTTTGCTTCCCCCAGCCTCTTTTTCAGACCATCTTTTATGGTCCTATTAGATACCTCTACTTGGCCATTGCTTTGAGGATGGGCTACTGGGGCGAAGTGCATCTTTATTCCGAGGTTGTTGACAAAATCCTGGAAACCTTTGTCAATAAACTGGGATCCATTGTCAGCTACCAGTATCCTCGGTATGCCAAATCTGCATACAATGTTCTTCCATACAAACTTCTGCACTTCTTTAGCTAAGATAGTTGCTAATGGTTCTGCCTCGACCCATTTAGAGAAGTAGTCTACTATAACTACGCAGAATTTTACGCCTCCGGGGGCTGTTGGCAGTGGCCTAATGAGGTCTATGCCCCAAACTATGAAGGGCCAGGGATAGTCAGCCGAAGTCACCATTTCTGAGGGTGTCCTCTGGATTTTTGCGTGTTTTTGGCAGCTGTCACATTTTCGGACGAACTGTCGGGCATCCTTTCTTAGGGTAGGCCAAAAATATCCTTGGCGAAGTACCACTGCGGCGAGGGCGTCAGTTCCAATATGTGAACCACAAGCGCCTTCGTGGACTTCTTCGAGGATCATTTCAGTATCCTCTTCGCCAACACACCTCTGTAAAGGATTTGCATATCCCTGCCGATACAGTTCTTCGCCTATTAGGAAGAATCGCCCAGAGCGTCTTCGCACTTTTGCGGCTTCGATGGGGTCTTCGGGGAGCGCGTTGTCCGCAAGATACCTCTTTATTGGATCTTTCCAGCCCTTTTCCGAAGTTACTATGCTCAGTACTTCAATGCTCGGGTGGTTTAGTACCTCGGTGTATGTTTTTGCCTTTGCCAGGCAATCTGCTTCGGTGTTTTCCCGATGAGGTACATTTTCGATGCGTATGGTGTCGAACTCTCGAATGAGCTTCGTCACCAGTTCGTGGTATTTTGCCAAAATTGGGTCTTTCGCGCCGTAGTCCCCTGCCGTTTGCCGAACTACCAGCTGGGAGTCACTGTGAGCCTTCAAGTTTCTTATTCCAATTTTTCTGGCCAGGCGCAACCCTGCTATCAGAGCTTCATACTCAGCCACATTATTGGTGGCGCTGAAGCTGAACTTGATGGCCTTTATCACCTCTAGACCTTCGGGTCCTCTGATGATTACCCCGGCTCCTTGGTGTTCGGAACCTGAGGCTCCATCCACATGCAGCGTCCATTATGGCTCACCTTCGCCAGGATCCGGGTGGCTATCTTCGGTGGTAGGTACTTCGGCGATGAAGTCAGCCAGTGCTTGAGCTTTTATGGCTTTCCGAGGTTCATAAACAATGTCGTGTTCGCCAAGCTCTATACACCATTTGGAAAGCCTTCCCGAATGATCAACTTTTTTCATAACATCCCGTAGAGGCAGACTACTTCGGACGATGATGGGGTGAGCCTGAAAGTATGGCCGCAATCTTCTTCCTGCCAGCACCAAGGCATATATGGCTTTTTGGAGTAATGGATACCTGACCTCGGCGCCGTGCAGGGATTTGCTTACGTAATAAACTGGCCATTGTCTCGACCCTTCCTCTTTCACAAGGACCGAGCTCACTGCTTTTTTTGAAACAGCGAGGTACAGGATGAGGGGCTCTCCTTCGCGAGGTTGTCGCAGAGTAGGCAGTCGAGACAAATAGATTTTAAGTTCTTCCCAGGCTTTTTGGCAATCCTCATTCCAAGGATGGTTACCATCCCCGAGGTCATTTTCTCTTTTTGCTGCCTTAGTAAGGACTTTGAAGAATGCACGACACCGATCTCCGTACCTGGAGATGAACCTGCTAAGAGAGGTTATCCTTCCGGTGAGTCTCTGCACGTCTTTCACTGTGATAGGAGTTCAGAATTCGAGCAGAGCCTTAATTTTTTTTAGGTTAGCATCAATGCCCCTTTTTGATACCATGTAGCCCAGAAATTTTCCCGAGGTCACGCCGAAGACGCATTTTTCGGGGTTAAGTCGAAATCCGAATATTCTGAGTTGCTGGAAGGTTTCCTCTAGGTCTGTGACATGGTCTTAGGCATCTTACTTTTGACTATCATGTCATCAACGTAGACTTCCATGTTCCTCCCTATTTGGTCATGAAAGACTTTGCTCATCAGCCTTTGGTAGGTGGCTCCTGCATTTTTGAGCCCGAAGGGCATCCTAGTGTAACAATATGTTCCACCTTCGGTGATGAAAGCAGTTTTTTCTTCATCTTCGAGATCCATCCTTATTTGATGATACCCACTGAAGGCGTCGAGGAAGCTTAGGAGCCCGTATTCGGTAGTTGAGTCGACCAACTGGTCTATCGGTGGGCAAGGATAGGAATCTTTCGGGCAGGCATCGTTCAAGTTTCTGAAGTCGATGCACATCCGGAGCTTACTACTCCCTTCTTTTGTAGCAATAACCACATTGCTTAGCCATTCGGGGTACTTGACCTCCCTAATTACATTTGCGTCCATCAAGCGCTGTACTTCGGTTTTGACGAATTTACTTTTGTGGACCGAGATGCCTCGCTTCTTTTGCCGGACAGGTTTTGCTTCCGGATTTACTTACTTTAAGGCTATGTTGTATTATGCGAGGGTTTACCCCTGGCATATCCTTTGGCGAGTAGGCGAACAGTCCTTTATTCATCAGTAGAAAGGATACAAGGTTTTTCTTGTCACCTTCGGCCAAGTTTTTCCCTATTCGGGTATTTTGGCCGGGGACAAGTTCTACTTCTTCCGTTTCTACTTCTGCAAACTTTTCCGCCCCGCCCGTTTTTGGTTCTTCGGTCGGTAGTGTCCCTCCTGCTAAGGTTTGTGCGAAGTTGGCTGCTGGGGCCTTTCGGGCTTTGACAAACACCTTTCTGACCTCGGCTTGGTCGATGAAAATTTCGGCGTCTCCGTCCTTGGTGGCGAAGGTGACTGTTAAGTACTTCACATCTGGGCGAATGTGCAAATTCCCTTGTGTTTGCCTTCCAAGGATGGCGTTGTACGACGAAGGGACATCCATGACAATGAACCTCGTCATTGTGGAGGCAAAAATTTCTCCTTTTCCGTTGATCGAACTCCCTCTCATCATCAGGGGAAGGTCGATCCAGCCGAGGACGGGCAGCTCTGAGGGTCCTATTCCAAAGGTTGGTGAAGTAACAGGCTTGAGGTCGATGCTGGATATTCCCAAGCTTGGGAGCAGATGCGAGAATAGGACGTCGGCGTTTGATCCATCGTCAAGCAATACCCTTTTGACGTCCCAATTTCCTATTCTTGCCATGACCAATAATGGGTCGTCATGAGGGAAAATGACGGAGGAACCATCTCTTCGGGTGAGTTTTTTCGATGGGCTTTGGTACTCCATCGTTGCTATTTCCCTAGCTTTCCTCTTTCTCCCCGAGGATGGCAGTCCAGTGGTGATGGTTTGTATTACCCCCGCCGAAGGTGGGAGGCGCCTTTTTGGACTTCGGTTCCTCCTTCTGTCGGAGTCATACTCATCTTCATCAGCCTTTCCTTCCTCCTCTCTTCTTGCCTTCGGCGAAGGCATTCGCAGATAGCGCCGCAGTTGGCCTTGCTTAATCAGCGACTCGATATACTTCTTCAACTGGAAGCAGTCTTCGGTGTCGTGACCGTGGTCGCGATGAAACTGACAGAACTTCTTCATATTCTTTTTGTTGTCAGCGGTCATCGCCTTCGGTCGCTGAATCTGGGACCCCTGTTTCTCCATTGTCATGAGGATGTTGGTCCTTGTGGTGTTCAGGGGTGTAAAGTTCGGAGGAGGCTTCCTTCCCCTGAACCTCCGAGGTCATCCTGTTTGCTCTGTCGGATACTTGGCTTGCTGGCTTGATCCTTCGGGACGGGAATGATCGTTCTTTGGCCCCTCCATTCTTAGCTCTTCGGCTGTCATATGCTGCTCGGCTCTTCGGAAAAATTCACCGAGCGTGTCTGGGGGGTCTTTGGAAAACTCGTAAAATAGCTGTGAGTCCCTCCGAAGGCCCCGTATCATGGCGAGGATGCGTATTTCTGGCCGAAAGTCTGGAACACTTAGGGCCTCTCGGTTAAATCTTTCGACATAGTCACGGATGGTTTCCCCGTTCCTCTGTGCTATGTCGAACATCTGCACCGGCATCTTCGCCGTAGGATGACTTCCAATAAACTGCTGGGTGAAGGCAGTGGACAGCTCCTGGAACTCTCTGATGGTTCCTGGGGCCAGAGAGTTATACCATGCTGTAGCAGGGCCAGCAAGGGTGACCTCGAAACATTTGCATAGAGTGGCATCGTCAGCCCCGTGCAACACCATGCTCCGTTTGTACTTCGTCAGATGGGCCTGTGGATCTGTTCGGCCATCGTACGTTTCTAGCCGAGGTACCCGGAAATCACTGGGCATGGCTGCCTCGACTATTGTTCGGGTGAACGGTGACTCATCGCCACAGAAAGTTTCAGATAGTCTGGCCCAGACAGGTCTGCGGGCTACCTGTTTTTCCACCCTTTCCAACCTCGCCAATATTTTCTCCATAAGGAGTGTGGCGCTGGGCTCTTCTTCGGGGAAAGGGGATCGTCGGCATCTCTTCGGGGAGTGAGTTCGGCGCTGAGGGGATGGGGACCTCGCCTCAGGTGACGAGCTCCTTCGGCGCGGGGTTTTGGGTCGCTTGGACTCCGTCTGTCCCGCAAGCCGTGCCCCGAGGGGCGTGTTTTCTGTTGAAGATTCCTCTCGTGGGTCTCCACTTCCCGAAGTACGATGAGCTGATTTAGAACTTCTCTCTCGAGGGCGCGCTGGCGAAGGAGGCCTTTGGGCCTAAGTTTGTTGTGGGCACCTTCTGTCTATCTGCTGTGCCATTTCGGCCACAACAGAACGCTGGAAGTCACGCAGAAAGCTCATGGTGATGACCAGCGGACGTTCTTCCTCAGGCAAGGAAGTCCCTAGAAGAGTTTGCTCAGTAGCCGGTTGGACTTCAAGCGCGGACGGGGACCTCGGAAGTCCCTTGTCCTTAGAACGCTGAGTTTCAACGACGGCAACCTGAGGGTGGGTTCCCACAGACGGCGCTAAATGATGCCCTTCAGCATCTTCGTCTTGCGACATGGTGAATTCTGAGGGAGCTTCCGAGGAGGGAGAACGTCTGACGGAGAGGTTCCCCAGGTGGGAAAGTACCTGAAAGACTAAAAAAAAAAGGGTTAGGAGGTCCCCGGGATGATTTTCCGGGGAGGAGCCTCCGACGCCCAAGTCAATTTCCTGAGAAGGTAAAAAGGGACACTTAGGAAGTTTTGCGGTCTTGCCTGTTTGTGTTTTTTCAGGAGAGAGGAGTCCTCCCTCTTGCCAGGACGTGTTCCTGTGTATTTATAGGGAAGCCTGGCCCGTTTAGATCATGACACGTGTTTGGTCAGATCTTTTCTGTACCTTCGGACATAGGGGACAAGTAGCCAGTGGCAGGCTCCTTGAGCCTTGAACCGAGTAAAGTCGTGACAAGACCCGGACGGCTTCGGCGCGTCAGGCCGCCGTTTCAGGCAGCGTATGGGCGACCTGTCAGAGGCTCCTTAAATGCTCATTAAATGCTCATGCCGTACTCCCGAGGTCCTTTGGGCGAGGTCATCTTTTGGTACGGATGCCTTTCTTCGGGAATCACGTTGGTGGCTCAGGGAGTTCTCTAGCTCGGGAGTTCCGCCTTCGGGGAGAATCTCTCCTGCTTTCAGTAGCTGGTTCTTTTCTCCCGAAGGCGATATGTTCGGTTCCCCGAGAGAGTCAGCGACACATTTAGATAACCTGGCGTTTCAGCCGAAGTGCTTACTTCGTCATGCTCGATTTCGCTTCTGCCGAGGTCTGTGGCAATGCTTCTTTCCGAGCTACGTCAGGCTCCCCGGACAAACCTTCGGGGAAATTCATGCTGGGGGAGGCGATAGCCTTTTGCCTATCACCGACCATTCTTCAAAGTCCTCACTAAGGCAGCAAAAAAGGAGGACAACCTCAGGAGTAATGACCATCCTTGGGGTGAAGACTGCCAAAAGGCCTGGGAGGAACTCAAAATCTACTTAGCTGGTCTGCCCACTTTGCGGCAACCTCGCGAGGGAGAGCCCCTCGTGTTATACCTCGCCGTCACAGAAAAAACCGTAAGCTCGGTCCTTGTGAAAGAAGAGGGGGCGAAGCAATGGCCAGTCTACTACGTAAGCAAGTCCCTGCATGGCGCCGAAGTCAGGTACCCTCTGTTGCAAAAAGCTATATATGCCTTGGTGCTAGCAGGAAGAAGGCTGCGACCATATTTTCAGGCTCACCCTATCATCGTCCGAAGCAGTCTACCTCTACGCGATGTCATACGCGATGTCATGAGAAAAGTTGATCATTCGGGAAGGCTTTCCAAATGGTGCATAGAGCTTGGCGAACACGACATCACTTATGAACCTCGAAAGGCCATAAAAGCTCAAGCTCTGGCAGACTTCATTGCCGAAGTACCCACCATCGAAGATAGCCATCCAGATCCAAGCGAAGGTGAGCCAGAGTGGACTTTGTACGTCGACGGAGCCTCGGGGTCCGAACACCAGGGAGCTGGGGTAATTATCAGAGGTCCCGAAGGCCTTGAAGTAATGAAGGCTATTAAGTTCAGCTTTAACGTCACCAACAATGTGGCTGAATATGAAGCCCTCATAGCAGGACTGCGCCTAGCCAGAAGAATTGGCGTGCAAAATCTAAAAGCCCACAGCGATTCCCAGCTAGTAGTTCGGCAAACGGCAGGAGACTATGGGGCGAAGGACCCAATCTTGGCAAAATATCACGAACTGGTGACAAAGCTCATTCGAGAGTTCGACACCATACGGATCGAAAACGTACCTCGACGGGATAACGCCGAAGCAGACTGCTTGTCGAAATCAAAAACATACACCGAGGTACTAAGCCGCCCGAGCATTGAAGTACTGAGCATAGTAACTTCGGAAAAGGGCTGGAAAGACCCGATAAAAAGGTATCTTGCGAACAACGCGCTCCCCGAAGACTCCATCGAGGCTGCAAAAGTGCGAAGACGCTCCGGGCGATTCTTCCTAATAGGCGAAGAACTGTATCGGCAGGGATATGCAAATCCTTTACAGAGGTGTGTTGGCGAAGAGGATACTGAAATGATCCTCGAAGAAGTCCACGAAGGCGCTTGTGGTTCACACATTGGAACCGACGCCCTGGCGGCAGTAATACTGCGCCAAGGATACTTTTGGCCTACCCTGAGAAAGGACGCTAGGCAGTTCGTCCGAAAATGTGGTAACTGCCAAAAACACGCAAATATCCAGAGGACACCCTCGGAAATGGTGACTTCGGCTGACTATCCCTGGCCCTTCGCAGTCTAGGGCATAGACCTCATAGGACCACTCCCAACAGTGCCTAGAGGTGTGAAATTCTGTGTAGTAGTAGTAGACTATTTCTCCAAATGGGTCGAGGCGGAACCGTTGGCTACTATCTCGGCAAAAGAAGTGCAGAAGTTTGTATGGAAGAACATCGTATGCAGATTTGGCATACCAAGGGTACTAGTAGCTGATAATGGATCCCAGTTTATAGACAAAGGGTTCCAGGAATTTATCAGTGACCTCTGAACAAAAATGCACTTCGCCCCAGTAGCTCACCCCCAAAACAATGGGCAGGTAAAAGTATCTAACAGAACCATAAAAGATGGTCTGAAAAAGTGGCTGGGGGAAGCAAAAGGGAAATGGCCTGGAGAGCTCCAAAGTGTACTATGGAGCTACCGAACAACACCCCGAAGAGCAACAGGGGAAACGCCTTTTTCCCTCATTTTCGGTACAGAGGCCATCATCCCAATCGAGGTAGTGCAACCATCAATCCGAGTACAAGTTTTTGATGAAAGTAGAAATGACCTTGGCCTAAGAACCAAGCTCGACCTCGTCGGCGAACATAGAGAAATAGCGGAGCTGAGAAGAAAAGCTTTTCAGCAGAGAGTGGCCACGGCTATAAACTTGCGTGCCAGGCCAAAAGGAATAAAGAAATGAGACCTCGTTCTCCGAAAGGCTGAATTTGCACCTCGTAGACCATCCCACGGGGTATTTCGCGCGAACTGGGAAGGTCCTTATCTGATCCTTGCCGAAGTACGAAAAGGGGTGTACAAGCTCGGCGATTCTGAAGGTCTAGAATTAAAAAATACGTGGCATTCGGACGCCTTGAGAAAATTCTATACTTAGGATCTCGGCGAAGAAGATTGTGCTGTACAAGTTAGGAAAATTCTCTAAGTACGAAAGTTCTTAGCCAAAAAGTCTTAAGCATAAGAGGTGCAAATTCCGCAAAAGTAGCCGACCAGATAAGGTTTTCAGAAGTCTCTTAGGCGAACGTGTTCAGGACAATGAAGAAAACCTGGCAAAAGACTTAGCCAAAATTCTTGGGCATAAGTTGTACAAGTCAAGATTTCACGAAAAAGGTCGCCATGCTAAGCGCAGATAAGGTTTTCCGAAGTCTCTTGAGTGAATGAGTTCGGGACAAAGGGAAATGAAAAATCTCGCAAAATACTTAGCCAAATTTTCTAAAAAAGTCTCTTATTAAGATAAATTTGCTTACAAAGAAAGAAGATTGCCAGAAGAAGAAGTACAAAAGAGAAGGAAAATAAGGCAAAGGGCCCTAGAACAAACCAAGGATTCTCGGCTTCCCGGGAGCCACCAGCTCCTGTGTCCTTCTCCACAACCTTCCCCGCCGGAAGCGAAGGGGGCAGGTTCAGATGCTCAATCTTGGACCAAGACCACCGAGGCCCCTCAGGAATGTTCAGAGCCTCCAAAAAAGAAAGGTCCATGTCTGGGAATCTTTGAAGAACTTGATACCGAGCGAGGCAAAACCCGTCCTGAAAACCAACTTTGGTCATCTGGTCGGATTTGTCCTTCTCGACACCGAGGTCTTCAAGGTCCCCCTTCAGATCCGCGACCTTCTTCTTCAGCACCTTCATCTTCTTCTTCTCCGGCTCCTTCTTCAAAGACTCGACCTCCGCTTGAAGCATGGCTTTCTCTTCAAGCACCTTCGCCAGGAGAGGCTCAGATTCTGACTTCTCCTTTTGAACTGCCTCGTTCGCCGAAATCAGCTCCGCCACCTGGGAGCCGAGGTCAGAAATCTTCTGGGATGAGTCCTTCAAAAGTTCTTCCCTTTCCTTTAGGAACTCCTCCCGAACGGTAGCAACCTCCTTTTCTGCAACTTGAGCCAGCTGCGCGTTCCGTGTGGACAGTTCCGAGCACTTGGCCTTATATTGGTCTATGGTGCCTAAGGTCGAGGCTCGGAACAGTGCCTGCCTCGCCACCTGAACTCTGAGGAAACTAGCGTACCCCAGCAGTTGCAGAGAAACAAAGACAAAGTTAGTAAGGCAAAGGAGAAGAGGCAGACATTTAGAGGAAATCGAAAGGAAAAACACAAAGGCGAGAGGCGTACCTGGACAGCGTGCTCAGAGACCTTCACGGCAAGGGAGTCATCATCAGGGTGAGCCTCCGCGATGGCCTTGAAAGAGGCCTCGGTAAGCACCCCCTTGGAGATCTCCTTAGCCATTTGTTTGGCAGTCTCCGGAGTACAAATTCATGTCCTCCGTAAATGTCTAGAAAGGCTCCTTCGGGACCTTCCCCTTCGGGATATGGGCATCCCGAAGGGCCCGCTTTCGGGCGTGCTCGGCCACCCAACCCGGAGATGATATCTCCCCTACATGGCAAAAAAATTGGTCAAGGCAAGAAAATCTCAAAGCCCACAAAAGAGAAGACACCACAGTTTGATAGAAAAACAAACCTGCTGGCACCTCGACGACGTTGTGGTCGGAAGCCCGAGCCTCCTCGGTAGAAATCCCCTTGCCCTTGCTTTTACGTCGCTCTTCGGCAGAAGGGGCCTCTACCAAAGCACCCAGAAGAGTCGCCGAATGAGTGGGACTCTGAGCGGTGAGTTCAGCAACAACCTCGGCCGGCGGGACAGCAGCAGCCTCGGGCTCTTTGCCCACCTCCTCGGGAATCTCTGGAGAGGAGGGGGCGCATCCTTCTTCGCCCGTTTGGCCACAGATGGCCCCACCCCAGACGTTTTCCATCTTCAGCAGACGGCCTTCTTCGTCTGCTCACCTTTCTCGGATTGCCCGAGGAAAAGCGATTTGTAGAAGGCAGCGGTGTCATCGCCCATCTCTGAAAAGGAAAGAAGAGATTAGTGTGAGTCCAAGGTGAAAATATAGAAAAGGGATTTGGAGATAACTTACTTTCCTAAAAAGTTTCGCAAGACTCTTCCTTCCGAAGAAGCTTCACCAGCCAGGAGTCTTTCACGGAAATGGTAGGAGCCGGCATCCCGGGGTCCGTCTTGTGCTCCTTTACCACCTTTAGCTCCCGAAGGACCTTTTCGGTCATCAACTTCCAGTTAATGGGAAAGGGGCAAAGAGGGCGCGAAGGGACCTCGGAATCCCAGTCGGAGACAGCTCGGATCCTTCTGTCGAAGTCCGCGAAGATAGGTGCCAACTCGGGAGTCAGCAATATCCTCGGGTCAACGACGTCCATCTCCAGCTTTCCCTGAGCCCATTTGGTCGGAACATGCGACCAGGCCTCCTCCTTCTTAAAAAAAAAGAACTTTTGATCCCCGAGGTAGCATAAAGTAGAAGCCACCCTTCGGGACCACGAAGAGCTTATAGTACTGCAGAAAAAGAATGAAGTGGGGTTCTATTTTGAAAATGCCACACATACGAAGAAAGGCGTTGAAGTAGCAGTACGAGTTCGGTGGAAGTTGGTTTACGGCAATGCCATGGAAATCGCAAAACTCGCAAACCATCTTCGGCGGAGGGTACCGAAGTCTGGCCTTTAGCTGGGCTCGGAAAACGGTAACCTCGTCACTACGGTTTGAAAAATTGAATTGGTCAGAACGTGGCAACCTCGTAGTGACATAGGAGGGAAGGAAGAACTTCTTCTTCCACTTCTCTAGTTTTGCAGGAGTGGTGCAACAAGGGTGAGAAAGAAGAGGCTGCCAGCTCTCGGGGATAGGCATGATTGGCTGAAAAAAGAGTTCGGGAAAAGGCAAAAAAAAAGTTCGGAAAAGCTTGGAAAAGCAAAAATCAGAGGACTCTAGAGATTAAAAACCCACTGAATGATTTGCCAAAATCTGGATTTGAAAACGCCGTTGTGAAAGGTGGCCAGAAAAAACCCCGTTAAACAGCACCGCCGCGAAAAGCAAGGAAGAAGGCAGGAGCACTTGAAAGACAGAGGAGAGAAAAAGGAGAAGCAAAAGGGGTTATGAAGGAACAAAAGTATATATAGGCCGAGGGGGGATAAGCGAAACGGCGTCATAAATGCTGCGCGAAGGCAAGGAGTCGCCATAACTGCTTACTAAGCATAAAAAGGCACGCCCGATGTAACCGATGCAACCCCAGCCAATAAAAAGCTTCCATGTGTCAGCCATCACGCCAAAAGGGGGACATGCCTTCTGACAGGCGACACGCCGCTCCACACTGACACGTCTGGTTACGAGACGCGACGTTTCACAGACCTACAAAAGTAAAGAAGTAGGTTACCCCGGAGACACCAAAAGATGAGCTATGTTTGAACAACCCGTGTCTTCGGACAAAAGGTGCACCTTTGGCAAGAGTGCTATACCCAATGCCCCGAAGTACTCCCTTTGAAAGTTGCCAAACCGAAGTTGCCACTTCAGCTTTCTGGAGGGGGGCTTGTGATAGCCGAAGAACCATCTCCTCTCCCAGTGCGTACTTCCTGCCGAAAGTATGATCAGGAAGCCTGGAGTCACCCGAAAGAGACACTATCACTGACCTCGGAAGGAACGAAGCCAAGCACCCCGAACTTGGAACTTCGGCAAGAACGCCAAGGATCGCAAAGATGGTGTCGGCTCCCTCGGGGGACCGAACGGATCACCTTCGGATGCAGAGAATTAGCTATCGCAAAACAGAAAGAAATCTCCCCGAAGGTGGAACCTCCGAACAAGGGAACCCCCCAAAAGCACGAGCATAACTCCCAAAGAAGGGCGACCGTGTCAAAGAACGACCTCGCCCAGAGGACCTCGGGAGTACGGCATGAGCATTTAAGGAGCCTCTGACAAACCGCCCACAGACGCTACATGTCACCTCAAATGGCGATTTGACACGCTGACGCCGTCCAGGTCTTGTCACGACCTGTCTCAGTTCAAGACTCAAGGAGCCTGCCACCGGCTACTTGTCCCCTACGCCCAGAAACTCAGAGAACATTCGACCGAACACGTGTCGTCATCTGAACAGGCTGGGCACTCCTATAAATGCTAGGGAACAGACCCTGGCAAACGGTTCGACTCCTCCTCCTTGAGAAAATACAGGCAAGCCCAATAAAAACTCTAGTGCTTCCCCCTTACCTTCTCAGGAAACTGACTTGGACGTCGAAGGCTCCCTCCTGGAAAAGCACCCCGGGGACCTCCTAACCCTCTTCTCTGAGCTTTTCAGGCACATTCCCCTGGGAAACCTCAACTCCAGACGCTCTCCCTCACAGGAAGTCCTCCCGGAAGTCACCATGCCTTCCAGCGAAGATGTCTCAGGGCATCACTGGCCCTACTTGATTAAAGACTCGATATACTTCCTCAGATGGAAGCAATCCTCAGTGTCATGCCCGTGGTCCCAATGGAACTGATAATACTTCTTCATATTTTTCTTGTTTTCAAAGGTCATGCCCTTTAGTCATTGGATCTGGGTGCCTTGCCTTTCCATTGCCAGCAGTATGTTAGTTCTCATGGTGTTCAAAGGGCTGAACGTCATTGGTTTTTTCCCCCTCTACTTCCGAGGTCTCCCTCCATCTTCGATTGGATACCAAGGTTGATTGCTTTTTCCTTCGGGGCGAATGTGGTCAGACTTTGGTCCCCCCATCCTAAGTTCCTCAGCCGTCATGTGTTGTTTCGCCCTTCGGTAGAATTCTCCGAAGGTGTCTGGAGGGTCTTTAGAGAACTCATAGAAGAGTTGTGAGTCTCTTCAAAGTCCCCTTATCATGGCAAGGATGCGTATTTTGGGACGAAAGTCTGGTAGACTCAGGGCCTCGCAATTGAACTTTTCGACATAGTCGCGAATGGTCTCCCCATTCTTTTGTGCTAAGTCGAACATCTGAACAGGCATCTTTGCCATCGGCCTGCTACCGATAAACTGCTGCGTGAACGTCGTGGACAGCTCCTGGAAACTCATTATAGTTTCAGGGGCGAGGGAGTTGTACCACGCAGTTGCCGGGTCGGAGAACGTGACCTCAAAGCACTTGCAAAGGTTGGCGTCATGGCACTGTGTAGTACCATGCTACGCCTGTACTTGGTTAGATGGGCTTGAGGGTTACTACGCCCATCATAGGTTTCCAATCAAGGCACCCAAAAATTGCTTGGCATTGGTGCTTCCACTACCATCCGGACGAAGGGTGACTCTTCTCCGGTGAAGGTCTCAGATAACCTTGACCAGACAAGCTTTCGAGCGATCTGCCTTTCTACTTTTTCCAACCTCTCTAGGATCTTCTCCATGAGGGTGGTGGCACTAGTCTTTTCCCGTCGCTTGCTGGCTTCTGGCAACAAGGAACGACACCTTCTTTTCGGGGAGTAACTTCGTCTACGTGGGGATAATGACCTCTCATCCAGTGATGAGCTCCACCGGCGGGAGGTTTTTGGTACTTTTGACCCCGTGTCTCCAACATGATGACCTCTGGGGGGTACGTCCTTCGTTGAGGACTCATCGCGGAAGTCACCACTTCCCAAACTCTGGTAAGTAAACTTAGGACTTCTTTCCCGGTGGCTGTTGGTGTGGAGGCCCTTCAAGCCGAAGGTGGTTGAGACCACCTTTGGTCCAACTGTTGTGTCATTTTAGCCATAACAAAGCACTAGAAGTCGCGTAAGAAGCTCATCATGACCATCAGAGGACGCTCGTCCTCAGGCAAAGAAGTCCCAACAGTAGTTTGTTCAGCCGTCGGTTGAGTCTTCGGCACGAATGGGGACTTCAGAAGTCCCTTGTCCTTAGAACGCCGAGTCATGACGACGGTGACCTGGGAGTGATTTCCCACAGACAGCAGCAAATGATGCCCGTCGGCATCTTCGTTAGGTGACATGGTGAGCCTGAGGTAGGAGCTCCTTGTACGGAGGGCATCTGAACGAGAGACTTTTGGCGTGAGGGTGCCTGAAATACTCAAAAGAACAAGGGTTAGAAGCCTCTTGGAGTGTGTTTCCGGGGAAGGAAACTCCGAAGCCCAAGTCAGTACTTTTCAATTAAGGAGCAAAGAGTAGAGAGTAAAAGAGTAGAGAGTTCTCTCCTTTTTCTTACAAAGGTCATGCCCAAGTATTTATAGGAATGCGTATAGAGAAGGCCATTTGCCATAGCCCATTTTGATCATGACATGTGTGTGGTCGGATGTGGTCTGTACCTTTGGAAATGGATATCTCCAACTGTCCGTAGGCTGTTCTGGCCAGAGGTCAGGGGCATGTGCGAGGGCTGTGTCAAAGGCTCCTTCACCATGTGGAAGGCCTCTGTGTCAGAGGCTCTTTAATCGTCTCTGTCATATCTCCCAAACCTTTTTGGGGAAGTAGACCCTTTCGGGATATGAGACTCCTTTGGGATAGGAAGTCCCCTTCAGGGTATCCTTTGGCTGGGTGAAGCATCTTTGGGAGGCGCTATCCCTTGCCGACGATGGAGATGCACTCCCCCGAAGTTGGTGGGCTCAAATATCTGAGGGTAGTAGTATGTATGTTTTCCCGAGGTCGGTTTAGCCAATCCTAGGGATGGTTGTTGGTAACCAAGGTCAAGGCTAGGTAATTCCGAGGATGGTGTTAGCCCTCTTCTTCCGAGGTTAGTCGTATGCGTTATCCGAGGGTGGTGCCTGGCAATCCTTCAGGGGTAATAGCCTTTTGGCTATCAACTGTTATTGCTATATGCCTGTGTTCTCTTTGTCTTAGTGTCTTCTTTGCAAGAACATGGAATAGATATTGCCTTTACATTCTTGGCTATGTTGGCCTTGAAAGCCATATTAAATTCATCACTAAGTTAGCCATTGGATGCCATCGGATTCCTTATTGAGTTTTATAACTCACCCGCCCTACTCTACTTTTGTAGGAAAAGAAGCTATAGAAAGGCATTAAGCTCAAGAGTAATAACTACTCTTTTGGATGGTAGAGGTTTGTGCATGTGGTACTCAATATTCTAAGTGTCTCATATGATATGGATTACTTGTGAATCAAGCTAATGGTGTGGACTTCCTTGTGCAGGCTTATGGAGTCTAGAAATTTGTGGGAACAAGGTCTATTAAGGTGGAATGTGTTCCATGAAATTATGAGTTGATTGCCATGTATCATGCTTTTGGATATCCTGGCTATGTTTTAAGTGATTATGTTCACTTTTAGTATAACACCATTTTTATGACTTGTAGATATGGACGCATGGAGTATGTTATGTTTTGGTATGTTTGGTTGTTTTACCAAGAGCTTTGCATGTGCTATGAATGATATGCAAGTATGGAAGTTAAGTTGTTTATGTTCTAATGAGAATGAGTTCACATGTTAGGTACCAACGTAATTGCATGTTCATAAAGCTATGTTCATTAATGAAGCATGCAACATTCGGCCTTGTATGTGCACCTAAGGAAGAAATTGCAGGTGAACTTGGATTAGTATGGAACTGGTCACATATTTGCTAAAATGGCATCTAAGGACATTAAGTGCATGTAACTGGATATGTGTAATTTTGGGTGAATTAAGTATGTGAAGTGATGCCTATGCTATTGTGTGCATAAGTGGAGGAAATTCTAGAATAGGCTTATGAATGACTATGTGCTACGGAATGATGTATGTATGTTTCTAAGTCATATAAGAGTATGCAAGACAAGAGTTCATAAACAAGTTTTCAAAGTATGAATATGGTGTTTTGGTTGCCATACATGTACTTGGCTAAGCATGATAAAGATCATGAAATGAACACTAAATTCCACATAGGTGCTAGCTTGTTTCCGAGAGCAATAAAACCTTGAAAGTAAATAATTAACGAGCTAGTACAGGTAAGTATCTTGGGGTTCATGCCCTTAAGTTTTAATAAGTATTAATTACCCCTTCTATGTAATAAAACTTCCGCTGCATGTTTAAGTAATCAGGCCCGAATGGGCCAGGAGCAAGTTTGGCCATGACACTCTTCCAGTAGCTTGAGGTTGTCTCTTCTTGTCCTTATCTTGATCCCTCCTCTATGGATGTGGAGGCATATTTAGCCTCCTTATGGGCAATTGCCTCCGTGCCCATCTGTTATTAAAACCTCCCAGGGTTCTCTACTCTTCTCCCTTAGCAAGACAGTCTTTTACCCAGTGATCTTGGGCACCACACTTTAGGCATCCATAAGTGAGCCTATAACATGGCTTCTGGCCATGGAACTTTCCACATGTGTCACATTGTGGTCCATAGGGGGATGTTGTCTTTTCTCTCTTATTTCCCTTTCTTGGCTCATATGCCAAGCTTTCTCTGCCTTTTTTCTTATAGGGCTTTTGCATCCCACTAGTGCTTCCAGGGCCATTCATGGCTTGCCCCCCTGAATTCTTGCTCCAGGGCCATACCCTCTGTACAATATCATAGTATTTGTGGGCTCCTACTGCTCTGAGTATTTGCCTCAGCTCTGGCCTAAGTCCTCAAAGGAACCTTTTGGCCTTTAGGTCTTCCCGACCATCTTACTGTAGGGTATACCGCATGAGGTTACTGAACCTCTGTTCAAACTCCAGCACTAAGAGCTCCTTCTGCTCAAGCAGGTCAAACTCAACCTGCTTCTGGTCCTTCGGTGCTTTACTGAAGTATTATTACTGAAACACTTGCTGGAATTTGGCCCATCTCATTACCCTTCTTCTGTGAGCGGGCCGCCTAGCATTTTTACTAGCATAAGTCCTATGGACTGCTTTCCACCATAATTCAGCATTGCCCTCCAGTCTGGAGGTTGCAAGTAAGACCTTTTGAGAATAGGAAACGTCCATCCTCTCAAAGTTCTTCTCAACCTGGTTTACCCAGAATTCTGCTTCCTTTAGGTCACAGCTTCCTCTAAACACTGGGGGTTTCAGGGCAAGGAACCCTTCCAGTTGGCCTTCTCTTAAGCCCCCAGTATTATCAGTATTAGGCCTCCCCCTTTGGGCCCTCACTGCTTCTGTGGTGGTAATGAGTTGGGTAGGCCTCTCAATATCTTTTATGTCCAACTCTTCAGCATCTGGACTTTCTTCCTCCCCTTCCCTTAATTCTTGTCTGATCTCAGACCTTATCCTTCTAGCTCTTGGGTTTCTTTTCTCCTCATCATCATCATCGCCATTTTCACTAGCTTGATCGCAGAGCACAGGTTCTTTCCCTGGCCTCCTTCTCATTGATGGTTCTCTTTGCTGCCCAGCAAGTTTTGGGACTTTGGCTTGACCCCTTGCTAGGATCTGCAAGCTAGTGGCTAATTGGGCCATGGTGGCCTGCCTAGCTTCCATTCTCCCCTGGGCATCAATGCTAGGCCCATCAACATTTGCCCTTATGGGCTCAGTAGCCCTAACTTGGGCTTCTGGCACAAAGCCAGTATTCTCATTCCCCTGATGGGAAGTTTCATTTTCATTTCAGCCTCTGTTCATATTTCTGGTTCTCATCCTGTCATAACAACAAGCAAGGCACACAATTGCTCAATATTCATAAATACTCATTAGTGGACTTAACCTATGTGGGAACAAGTCTATACTAACAAATTATGGACCAAAACTTTGGTCCTTAAGAGCAATCATGCTATAATACCAAGCTGTCGTGCCCTAAACTGCCCATGGCCCACCCGAGCCCATTTACTCAAACATGCAGCGGAAGTTTTATTATACAGAAGGGGCATTTAATTTCTTATTAACACTTATGGGCACGAACCCCAGGATACTTACCGGTACTAGCCTGTTATGTTCTTATTTAAGGTTAAGTTTGAGTGCTCTCAGAAATAAGCTAGTACCTATGTGGAATTTATGTGTTCATTACATGGTCTTTACCAAGCTTAGCCAAGAACATGCATGGCAAACAAAACACCAACTCAAGTTTGAAAACTTATTTTCATGCATATGTCTTGCATGCTTATGTGTGTTTTTGTGTTCACTAGTGCACATAATCACTTGATTCCTTTAGATGCAATTTAGTACTTAGGCATCCATTATCTCACATGTTCACATACATGCACTTAATCTCTTTAGAAGCCATTCTTTAATACATGCATCCAATTTCATGCTTTTCCAAGTTCATTTCCATTTTCTTCCTTAAGTGCACATACATAGCCAAACATTGCATGCTTCCAAGTTAAACATAGGCTTGTAGTCTTTTTGGTACTTAAACATGCATATGGCCGAATTTATCAAAGAACATACTCAACTTGTCCAAGTTCTTATTTAATCCAAATACATGCATTTAGGTCCATTTTCATCATCCTTCAAATTTCATGAAAAACGTACATCCCATAAATCATGCATGCGCCTTGGTAAGTCCACCAAGCAATAAAAATACCCAAAAAGTCCAAAGTCCATTTACAAGCCATAGAACCAAGTTTGGGCGAATTTTAACTAAGTCTATAAGTTTGGTCATTAAAGTTAGACCAACCAATTACACATGCTCATGAAGCAAGCCATAGATCCAAAATGCCATGGAACACAATTTTCCACCTTAAGACTTTGTTCCCACAAACTCTAAACTTCGAGTCCTGTACATAAAGTCCACACTTATTAGCTTGATTACAAGCAACTTATCACTTAGAATATTAGAAATATTCGAACAATACCATACACATACCCAAACCTTAACACAACGGAAAGAGTATCCAATACTCTTAGCTCGATCTCTCAAGCAAACCTTTTCCTATAAAAGGAGAGTAGGGCGGGTGAGTTATAAAACTCAATAAGGATTCCGGTGGCATCCAATGCCTAACTTATGGCCTTCAAGGCCTAACATATGCCAAGCATGTAATGGAAAAATAATCCTATACTCGTGCAAAGAAAACACAAAGACAAAGAAAACATGAAGATACATGCACATACAATAATATTCATAATTGTGGGTTAGCATGCACATCCAAACAGAGAAGAACACAAACACACACACACCACTTAACACCTTATTCATAGAAGGGCAGCAAGCATCCATCATATTTTACTTCATTATTTCATATACTTAATGTCGTGCCCTAAACTGCCCCTAGCCCGTTTGGGCCAGATTACTTAAGACATGCAGTAGAAATTTTATTACACAGAAAGGGCATTTATTTCTCAATAAGACTTATGGGCACGAACCCTAGGATGCTTACCGGTACTAGCTCGTTAAGTTCTTTAATTAAGGCTAAGTTGAGGTGCCCTCAGAAACAAGCTAGTACCTATGTGGATTTCATGTGTTCATTACATGGTCTTTACCAAGCTTAGCCAAGTACATGCATGGCAACCAAAAAACCAAGTCTAAGTTTGAAAACTTATTTTCATTCATATGCCTTGCATGCTTATGTCTGTTTTGGTGATCACTAGTGCACATATCCACTTGATTTCTCTAGATGCAATTTAGTACTTAGGCAACCATAATTTCACATGTTCACATACATGTTCTTAATTTCTTTAGAAGCCATTCTTTAGCACATGCATCCAATTTCATGCTTTTCCAAGTTCATTTTCATTTTCTTCCTCAAGTGCACATACATGGCCAAACATTTTATGCTTCCAAAATAAACATAGGCTTGTGGACTCTTTTTAGTACTTAACATGCATATGGCCGAATTTATCAAAGAACATACTCAACTTGTCCAAGTTCTTATTTAAGCCAAATACATGCATTTAGGTCCAATTTCATCATGCTCCAAGTTTCATGAAAAGCTTACATCCCATAAATCATGCATGGGTCTTGGTAAGTCCACCAAGCAATAAAAATACCCAAACTGTCCAAAGTCCAATTACAAGCCCAAAATCCAAGTTTGGTCGAAATTACTAAGTCCATAAATTTGGTCACTAAAGTAAGACCAACAAAAATACATGCTCATCAAGCAAGCCATAATGCCATGGAACGCAAATATCCACCTTAAGACCTTGTTCCCATAACTCTAGACTCGTAGTCCTGCACACAAAGTCCACACTTTTTAGCTTGTTTACAAGCAACCTAAACACTTAGGTTATTTAGGAATATTTGAGCAATACCATACACATACCCAACCTTAGCACATAAAAAGAGTATCCAATACTCTTAGCTCAATCTCTCTAGCACACTTTTACCTACAAAAGTAGAGTAGGGCGGGTGAGTTATAAAACTCAATAAGGATTCCGGTGGCATCCAATGCCTAACTTATGGCCTCCAAGGCCTAACATATGCCAAGCATGTAATGGAAAAAATATTCATATACTTCTGCAAAGAAAACACAAAGACAAAGAAAACACTAAGATACATGCATATAACAATAATATCATAATCGGGGGTTAGCATGCACAACAAATCGTAGAAGCACACAAATATGGACACCACTTAACACCTTCTTCACGGAAGGGCAGCAAGCATCCCTCAAGTTTTAGTTCATTATTTCATATACTTAATGTTTTCGGAAAGCTCATTTAGCATAGGAATTTAAGATGGCCTACTTAAATCCTAGCCCGTAATGCTTGCTTAACTTAGCTCATGAGCAAAACAAAATTGCCGAAGCAATAACACAACTTAAGCCCTTTTAGCACTCCTAGGATCATATGGTTACAATGACCATCACCTAGGGGCCCGAATACTCAAAGATTATAGGAATCCTTACCCACAATACCGAAAGCTTTGAGAAGCTTGTTCTCCTTCGTTTTCCTTGCTTGTTGACTCTAGAAATCGTTTTCTAGCACAAGAACTAAAATGGCCGAATTTATTAGTAAGCATAACTTTGCTTTCCTTAACATAAAATACCAAGAATACTTGGTGATTAGCTCAAAGAACACTAAATACTAAGAAAGCTTGGTGTACACTTACGGAACTTCACAAAGGAGGTAAGGCTGAATTTTTGAGCTTGATGTTCTTTAAACTTCCACTTGATTTCTTGCTCCCAACAAGCTTAGAAGCTCATGCATGCAAAGAGCTCCTTGATTAAAGCTCAAAACCACCAAGAAAGAGAGATGGCCGAAACTTCCTCCTTGGCTTTCTTTGAATCCTTCACTTGATTCTTGCTGCTTATGGCTTTAGAGCTTGAAATCTACTAAGAACACTTGGTTTTTGTTTGAGGAAGGGTATGATCTTGTTATGGCTAAATGTTTAGAGGAAGAAGCGAGTTGGAAATGTGTTTGGAGAGGAAGAATGAGTGATGGCCGAAAATGGAGAAAAGAGGAGAGAGTTGAGAGTGTTTTGGCTTGAATGAGTGAGATGAAGTGAATGTAATGTGTTTGAATGGGAGGGAGGAGTGATGGCCGGCCATTGTAGTTCAAAATGGGTGGGATTATGCCATAGTGTAGTGATTATTCAAATGCTAAGTGGGAGACATAGTGGGGAACAAAGTGTAATAGTATTATGGGCTTTAATGATGAATAAGTGAAGGTGGGGGACAAAGGTGAGTGGGGGATTTTTAAATTGGTGAATGGAGGTTGAGTGGTACCATTTTTTAATGGGAAATGGGGGGATGGCTGGCCATGGCATCCAAAGCCATCAAAATGGGCTAATTCCCCTATTAGTCCTCCATTTATTTGAATTTGGGCAATTGAGCCCAACTTACAACAATCCCCTTTGTCCAATTAAGTCCCTCATCTTTGAAATCCACCATTTTCACCACTAATTATCTTGGCCTAAGCCAAGCTTAATTTCAAGAATGTCCAACACTCACTTATATCCTTGTCATGCTTGATTCAATGTCCCCTCAAATTAATTGAGCTTCATTCCAATTTAGGAAAATTCTTATGCTCCAAATCCACTTAGCCCGGGACCTAATCACTTGGGATTGTCCGGGCATTACACTTAATGTTTTCGGAGAGCTCACTTAGCATAAGAATTAAGATGGCTGCCTTAACTCCTAGCCCATAATGCTTGCTTAACTTAACTTAGCTCATGAGCAAAACAGAATTGCCGAAGCAATAACGCAAACTTAGCCCTCTTAGCACTCCTAGGATCACATGGTTACAATGATTATCACCTAGGGGCCCGAATACTCACAGTATAGGAATCCTTACCCACAATACTGAAAGCTTTAAAAGTTTGATTTCCTTAGTCTTCCTTACTTGTTGCCTCTAGAATTTGTTTTCTAGCACAACAACAGAGAATGGCTGAATTTATTAGCAACCATAACTTTTCTTTTCTTAACACAAAATACCAAGAACACTTGGTGTTTAGCTCAAAGAACACAAAATACCAAGAACACTTGGTGTTTACTTACGGAACCTCAACCAGGAGGTAAGGCCAAATTTATGAGCTTGCTTTTCTTCAAGTTCCTTCTTGATTCCTAGCTCCTAATGGCCTTAGAAGCTCATGCATGCAAAGAGCTCCTTGAGTAGAGCTCAAAACCATCAAGAAATAGAGATGGCCCAAACTTCCTGTGTGGTTTTCCTTGAGTTCTTCACTTGATCCTTGCTCTTTATGGCTCTAGAGCTTGAAATATACCAAGAACACTTGGTTTTTGTTTGAGAAAGCTTATGTTCTAGCTATGGCCGAATGTATCACGAAGAAGAAGAGTTGGAAGAGTGTTTGGAATGGTGAGAACATGGAATGGCTGAAGGTAAGAGAGAATGGAGGAGAGTTGAGAGCAAATGAGTGAATGAAGTAAAGTTGAGTGATGGAATGTGATAGCCGAAGGGCTATCGCCTCTCCCAGTACGTACTTTTCGCCGAAGTTGTGTTCGCGAAGCCTGGCGTCAGCCGAAAAGAAGCACTGTCATTGACTTCGGCAGGAGCGAAGTCGAGCACCACGAAGTCAGGACTTCGCCTAATACGCCAGGAAATCCAAAGGTATTGCCGGCTCCTTCGGGGGACCAAACAGATCGCCTTCGGGACAAAGGCCTAGCCCTTACAACCAAGAGAGAATCCTCCGAAGGCAGAACCACCGAACTAAAGGACTCCCCGAACTACGAGCATAACTCCCGAAGAAGGGCGTCCATACCAAAGGACGACCTCGCCCAGAGAACCTCGGAAGTACGGCATGAGTATTTAAGGAGCCTTTGACATGTCGCCCACAGGCATTACATGCTGCCCCAAATGGCGGTCTGACACGCCGACGCCGTCCAGGTCTTGTCACGACCTGTCTCGGTTCAAGGCTCAAGGAGCCTACCACCGGCTACTTGTCCCCTACGCCCAGAAACTCAGAGAACATCCGACCGAACACGTGTCGTCATCTGAATGGGCTGGGCACTCCTATAAATACCAGGGAACAGACCCTGGCAAACGGTTCGACTCCTCCTCCTTGAGAAAACACAAACAGGCAAGGCCACTAAACTTCCTAGTGCTCCCCCTCTTTCACCTCTCAGGACACTGACTAGGGCGTCGGAGGCTCCTCATCGGAAAAACACTTCGGGGACCTCCTAACCCTCTTTTCTGAGTATTTTCAGGCACACTCCCCCTGGGAAATTTGAGCTCCAGGCATTCTCCCCCTCAGGAAGTCCCTCCCGAAGTCACAATGTCTTCCAACGAAGATGTCTCTGGGCATCATTTGGCGTCGCCTGTGGGAACCCACCCTCAGGTCGCCGTCATTGACACTCGGCATTCCAAGGACAAGGGACTCCCGAGGTCCCCGTCCGCGCCTGAAGTTCAACCGGCTACTGAGCAAACCATTCCAGGGACTTCTTTGCCGGAGGAGGAGCGTCCTCTTGTCATCACCATGAGTTTTCTGCGCGACTTTCAACGGTCTGTTGTGGCTGAAATGACACAACAGATAGACCGAAGGTGGCCGCAACCAACTCAGGCCCAAAGGCCTCCCTCACCAGTACGCCCTCGGGAGAAAAGCCCCAAGCCAACCTACCACAGTTCGGGAAGTGGGGACCCCCGTGAAGAGTCTTCGACAGAAAACATGCCCCTCGGGGCACGACTTGCGGGACAAGTGGGGTCTAAGCGACCTAAAGTCCCATACCAAAGGAACTCATCACCCGAGGCGAAGTCTCCATCCCCTCGGTGTCGAAGTCACTCCCCGAAGAGGCACAAGCAATCTCCTTGCAACGAAGCCTACAAGCACCAGGAGGAAGAGGCTAGCGCCACGCTCCTTTTGGAGAAGATATTGACGAGGTTGGATAGGGTGGAAAAACAGGTAGCCCGCAAGCCTGTCTAGGCCAGGCTATCTGGGACCTTTTGTGGGGATGAGTCCCCATTCACCCGAGCTGTAGTTGAAGCAGCCATGCCAGGTGACTTCCGAGTACCTCGGCTGGAAACGTATGATGGCCGAACTGATCCACAGGCTCATCTGACCAAGTATAGACGTAGCATGATGATGCACGGTGCCGGCGACGCCACCTTGTGCAAATGTTTTGAGGTCACCCTCACAAGACCAGCAACAGCCTGGTACAATTCGTTAGCTCCAAGAACCATCACAGAGTTTCAGGAGTTATCTACGGCCTTCACACAACAATTCATTGGAAGTCGGCCGACGACGAAGATGCCGTCCAGATGTTCGACATAGCGCAAAGAAGTGGAGAAACCATCCACGACTATGTCGAAAGGTTTAACAGAGAAGCTTTGAGTGTCCCAGACTTTCGGCCCGAAATACGCATCCTCGCGATGACACGGGGCCTTCGGAGGGATTCACAGCTGTTTTACGAATTCTCCAAAGACCCTCCGGACACACTTGGCGAGTTCTACCGAAGGGCCGAACAGCACATGACGGCCGAAGAGCTGAGAATGGGTGGACCAAAGTCCGATCACCACCGGGCCAAAGGATCCAGCCAGCAAAACCGATATCCAGCCGAACAGGCAGGACGACCTCGGAGAATGCGGGGAAGGAAACTCCCAACCTTCACACCCCTGAACACCACAAGGACCAACATCCTCATGACAATGGAAAGACAGGGGACCCAAATTCAGCGGCCAAGGGCCATGACCGCTGATAACAAAAAGAACATAAAGAAGTTCTGCCAGTTCCACCGCGACCACGGCCACGACACCGAAGACTGCTTCCAACTGAAGAAGTACATAGAGTCGCTGATCAAACTGGGTCAACTTCGGCGTTATCTGCGAATGCCTTCCCCGAAAGGGAGAAAAAAGGAAGAAGGAAAGGCAGATGACGAGGATTACGACTCCGACAGAAGGAGGAACCGAAGTCCAAAGAGGCATCCTCCACCTCCGGCAGGGTTAATACAAACAATCACAACGGGACTTCCATCCTCGGAAAGAAAGAGGAAGGCCAGAGAAATAGCAGTCATGGAATATCATAGTCCAACGAAGAAGCTGGCCCGAAAGGATGGCTCCGCCGTCATATTTCCCCATGACGACCCACTATTGGTCATGGCAAGGATAGGAAACTGGGATGTAAAGAGAGTGTTACTTGACGATGGATCAAATGCCGACGTCCTATTTTCACATTTGCTGCTGAGCTTGGGCATATCCAGCAGTGACCTCAAGCCTGTCATGTTAGGCACCTCCTGAGTGCTTGGCTTAGGCCAAGGAATATCAAGAAAAACCAAAGAAAATGAGAGAAAACAGAAAGGGGAAGTAAGAGAAGCTCTGGAGACTAGTACAATGACTTATGTGCAAAACTGGAGACTTTCAGGACTTAATTGCACATAGAAAATGTACCATGGGAAAGCTGACAGAAAACAGAGAAAGGGGACTAAATTGTGCACTAAGTTGAGTGGTACAAGTGAAACCACAAGCTTAAGGATGGCATTGTTGGCCATGCAAAATTTTATGATGGCTAGTCCAAGACTAGACCATTTTTGGGAGACAACAATGATTGCTAGTCACATTCTTGTCTACCACTAGTGTACTATTCACTAGTTACTAGTTAAGCTAACTAGTCCTTATTTAGTTACATGGCCAGTTTTACAAGGGAGATTTTGTGGCCTTGGTACTTGTGTTACTTTTTGCTTGGCATAATGGGCCAAGAATGACTTGATTGACATTTTGAACACAAGTTTTAAGGGCGGCATTGTACTTATATGGATTTGAGGGCTGCATTGCTACATGCAAAAAAGTGGAAGGCAAAAGTTAGCATTTAGCTAACTAAAACCCAAGTTAATTCGGCCGAAACTAGTCAAAGCCTATGTGTTTCATTTCGGGCTTGCTTTGTTCACAAGGAAGGCACACATGGAGAAGGCAAGGACCCATTGAAGGTTTCTAGTGGACCTATGACAAGGAAGAAAGCTAAGGAGCTCTCAAGTGCACTACAAGGAAGAAAGCAAGCTTTTGTTTCAAGTTTCTTCATGGAGAATGGACATGAAACTTCACAAGGAGCTGCTGGAACTTTCAAGACACCATATGGAGATGATGGATATTCTTGGTACTCATTTCTGGAGTGGTTAGACAAGTCACAAAATAAGGACACCAAGGACATCACTCAAAGTGCACCATTTGAGCCACCTTAAGTGTTCTTGATGCATTTTGTGCCCATAAGCTGGATTTTGAGCTCTAACTTTCTAGACCTATTTTTGCACATCTAAGAGGAAGATTCATGTCATTGGAACTCAAAGATTCAAGCTGGGAGCTGAAGATACAAGTGAAAGCCCTAAAGTGCCCAAAAATGCACCCGAAAAAGGCTATTTGGGGGTTTTCGGGTTTAATCTTGTATTTGCATTTTATTTTTGTTCAATTACTGTTTAGATACATTATTTAGGATGTTATTTAGGCTATGAAATTAATTCAGGTCGCTTAGGATAGGTGGCATGCGCTGCATACACAAAACAAGTTAGAAAGGGTTTAGGAGTCCTAATTGGACTAGGTTTTCTTGAGTCCTTTGTAACTAGGTTTCCTAGGTGACTTGGGATGCGAATTTTGCCCAGATTTTTACCCTAGTTTAGGCCTATATAAAGGCACATATTCTAGATGTAAACACAGATTAATGCCAAAATAATATTGCTCTTTGGAGAGGTTTTCTCTTTGGTTCTTTGTGGACTGCCTTGGTGCACAAGTGTGCTTGTGTTCTTGGAGTTCTATACTTCTCGTTTCTAATCACAGGTTGATTAGGGGTGGGGGTTTCAAACCTAGTCTTTTTGATGTCTTGTGGAGCTTGAATCACATCTTGGGCACATTTCATGGTCTTTATACCATAGGGGTTCGCATCAGTTGGTATCAGAGCCACAAGTTCCATTGAAGGACATATCTTGTGTTCTTGTTTATCTTCGGTTTTCTTTCAATTTTTTTCCAGTAATTTTGTGTCTTAATCCTCTGTTTTAATCCTTTTTCTTCTTGTTTCAGGTCTGTCCTTTTTATTCCATCCTTGTTCAAGTCCGAAAATCACAAAAACAACAAAAAGAAGTCAATCCGTGTTGTCTAGTTTTCTCGGTTTCAAATTGTTTGTTCCTGATTATTTCTTATCTTTCTGTTTTGTGTCTAGCCCTATTAATCTTTCTTGTTTTCATTGTTTCCAGCATCCTAGAGTCAAGAAAACACCAAAAAAAAAAAGGATCCAAGTTGAGGAAGTTTCGGTATCAAAAAGTTGTTTCAAATTGTGCAAGTTTTAATAGTTTCTTGTTTTGGCCGAATAGAAAACTGACTTTTTGTCTTTGGCAGCAAGGAACTTTAGGAAGAAAGTTGTTTTAGCATCAAAACAGCAAGCAAAAAATAAAAAAATAAAAAAAAAGAAGGAAAAGAAAACAAAAAGAAAGAACAAAGAAAAGAAAGAGAAAGAACAAAAGAGCTTGCAAAAAGAAGTTTTCTCAAAGTGTTGAAAGTTTTGAGCCCCAAAACCTATCCCATTGTTTTTGAGCCAAAAAGCTTTCTTTGTGGTTCTTGTGATCATCAATTGCAAGAGCTTCTTAGAGTCTTTTAAAGCTTGTTTAGCCCACCACTTTTGGAGTCAAAATAGTTCTTCAAAAATTCAAGTTTTCTTGTGTGCTTTGAGGATACTTTTTTTAGAACTTTTGAGAACTCTTTGAATAGCAATATCTCACTAACAAATTGAGTGTTTGAGTGTTAATCTTTTGAGTGAAACACATGAGGTGAGTGCTTGTCAGGATCTTTGAATTTTCAGGAGTATGGAGGGCCAAGAGGATAGGAGGATGGAAGTAAGGAACAATGATGAGCCAACCATGAGAGAGCTTCAAGAAACTCTCAATAGACTTGTTGGGAGGATTGAGGACATTGACTTGAGGTTGCCAAGGAGACCAAATCCCATCTTGCAACCAAGGAGAGGTCCAAGGAGAGAAGAGCCCGAGGAGGAAGAAGGGCATTGGCATGACCATGGGCTTCCAAGGAGGGGGGAGCCAAGGGAGGACAACAGTCTAAGCTCCATCAAACTTACCATTCCACATTTCCAAGGGAAGAGTGATCCAGATGCATATTGGGAGTGGGAGCAAAAGATTGAGATGGTGTTTGAGTGCCATCACTATTCTGAGGAAAAGAAAGTTAAAGTGGCTACTATTGAATTCACTGATTATGCTCTTGTATGGTGGAACCAGGTTGTCACTTCTAGGAGGAGGAATGAGGAGGAACCCATCAATACATGGAGAGCTCTTAAAGCCATGATGAGAAAGAGATTTGTTCCAAGTTACTACTATAGAGATCAACACCTCAAACTTCAAAGGCTTGTGCAAGGCCAAAGGAGTGTGGAGGACTATCATAAGGACTTGGAGATGACACTAAGCCGAGCCAATATCATTGAAGATGAGGAGGCTACCATTGCTAGATTCATCAATGGCCTTAACCATGAGATTGCCAACAAAGTGGAGATGGTGCCATATGTCAACATGGAGGATTTGCTTCACCATGCCACTAAGGCCGAAAGAATCATCAAGAGGTCTAAGGCATCCAAGATGGCTTAAGGAGGAAGTTCCACATGGAGTAAGGAGGCACCAAAGCCAAGAATGGAGGCTACCAAGGGAGGCATGTCTCGGCCTCAACAAGACAAACCCAAGGTGCCACCCAAAGATGTGCCCAAGTCAAGGGAGATTGAATGCTTCAAGTGTAGAGGCAAGGGGCACTACATGAGAGATTGTCCTAACAAAAAGGTGATGATTCTCAAAGATGATGGTGAGATCACATCCGAGGAGGAGGATGCCATGGAGGATACACCACCTTTGGAGGATGATGAGCAAAACACACTTGAGCCCGAGGAAGGTGACTTTGCTTTTGTTGCTAGGAGAGCTCTAAGTGTGCAAGCCAAGGAGGAGGCCAATCAAAGGGAGTGCATATTCCACACTAGATGCCGAATCAAAGATCAAGTGTGCAGCCTCATTGTTGATGGAGGAAGTTGCACCAATGTAGCAAGTTCAACCATGGTTGAGAAGTTGAAGCTTCCAACTCAAAAGCACCCACAACCATATAGGCTTCAATGGTTGAATGATGCCGGGGAGGTAAAAGTGGTAAAGCAAGTTTCAGTTAAATTCAAAATTGGTACTTACCATGATAAAATTCTTTGTGATGTTGTTCCTATGCATGCTTGCCACATTTTGCTTGGAAGGCCGTGGCAATTTGATAAGAAAGTCACACATAATGGAGAGAAAAACTTGTACTCATTTGTCCATGAAGGAAGGCCAGTCACACTTAGTCTACTTTCACCACAACAAGTTTTGGAGGATCAAAGGAAACTTCAAAGTAAGGTTGAGAGAAAAATAGATGAGGGGAAAGTTGAGGGCAAGAGTGAAGAGGGGAAAGCCGAGAGACAAAATGAGAGATCAAGTGAGATGAGTGACCATGAGGGGAAGAAGAGTGGAGAGTTCCCAACAGAAAAGAATGAAAGGAAGTTGAGTGGAAAAAATGAGTGCTATATTGCTAAAATGAGTGATGTGAGGAAAGCCATTCAAGCACAAAGACCAGTGCTTCTTTTAATTTACAAAGAATCTTTACTTGTTGTCAATGATCTAACACATCTTCCTAGTGTTGCTGTGTCTTTGTTGCAGGACTTTGAAGATGTTTTCCCTGAAGATCTGAGAGGTTTGCCTCCAATTAGAGGCATTGAGCATCAAATAGACCTAGTCCCGGGAGCACCAATTCCAAATCGGCCAGCTTATAGAACCAATCCCGAGGAGACTAAGGAGATTGAGTAGCAAGTAAAGGAGTTGTTGGACAAAGGCCTTGTGAGGGAAAGTTTGAGTCCTTGTGCCGTACCTGTACTTTTGGTGCCAAAGGAGGATGGTTCATGGCGCATGTGCATGGATTGTAGGCCTGTCAACAAGATCACTGTAAAGTATAGACATCCTATTCCTAGACTTGATGATATGCTTGATGAGTTGCATGGTTCTACTTTGTTTTCAAAGATTGATTTAAAAAGTGGGTACCATCAAATTAGAATGAGGGAAGGGGATGAATGGAAAACTGCTTTCAAAACAAAGTTTGGACTTTATGAATGGTTAGTTATGCCTTTTGGATTAACTAATGCTCCTAGTACTTTCATGAGACTTATGAATCATGTCTTGCGTGACTTCATTGGTAAGTTTGTTGTTGTGTACTTTGATGATATCTTAGTATATAGCAAGAACTTAGAAGAGCATGTTGGACACCTCACACAAGTACTAAGCACTTTAAGAGGACAAAAGTTGTATGCTAACTTGAAGAAGTGCTCTTTTTGTGTTGACAAAGTTGTTTTCCTTGGATTTGTTGTGAGTTCACATGGAATTGAGGTAGATCAAGAGAAGGTGAGAGCCATACAAGAATGGCCGACGCCAACATCCATTACTGAGGTGAGATCATTCCATGGGTTAGCTAGCTTCTATAGGAGGTTTGTTAGGAATTTTTCTACCATTGCTGCACCTCTAACTGAAGTTATAAAGAAGAATGTGGGATTTAAGTGGGGAAAAGCTCAAGAAGATGCTTTCGGGTTGTTAAAAGAAAAGTTATGCCATGCACCACTTTTAGCTTTGCCTAACTTTGCTAATACTTTTGAAGTTGAGTGTGATGCTTCAGGTATAGGCATTGGAGCTGTATTGATGCAAGGAGGCCGCCCCATTGCATACTTTAGTGAGAAGTTGAATGGTGCTAGCTTGAACTATCCCACATATGACAAGGAGCTCTATGCTTTGGTAAGAGCTTTGGAGACTTGGCAACACTATTTGTGGCCAAGAGAGTTTGTGATTCACACTGATCACCAAGCCCTTAAGTTTCTTAGTGGGCAAGGTAAGTTGAATAGGAGGCATGCTAAATGGGTAGAGTTTATTGAGTCATTCCCATATGTTATCAAATACAAGCAAGGTAAGGATAATGTAGTGGCGGATGCACTTTCAAGAAGGTATGCTTTACTTTCAGCTTTAGATGCAAAAGTTTTGGGTTTTGAACACTTGAAGGATTTATATGCTAGTGATGATGATTTTGGTGAGATTTATTCTAAGTGTTCTAAGTTTGCTTTTGAGAAGTTCTACCAAGTTAACGGCTTTCTTTTCAAAGAAAACAGGTTGTGCATACCAAAGACATCTTTGAGGGAATTGCTCACAAAGGAAGCTCATTGTGGAGGACTTATGGGGCACTTTGGACAAGCCAAGACTTTGCATACTTTGAAGGAACATTACCATTGGCCGAATATGGTAAAGGATGTGAAGAAGGTATGTGAGCAATGCATTGCATGTAGGAAGGCAAAATCCACTCACACTTCACATGGATTATACACACCACTTCCTACACCTAGTCATCCATGGGTAGATATTTCTATGGACTTCATTGTTGGATTGCCTAGGACTAAGGGAAACCGTGACTCAATCTTTGTCATAGTTGATAGATTTTCTAAGATGGCTCATTTTATTCCATGCAATAAGACTGATGATGCTATTCATGTGGCTGAATTGTTTTTCAAAGAAATTGTTAGACTTCATGGTGTTCCTAGAACTATAGTTTCGGATAGAGATACTAAGTTTCTAAGCCACTTTTGGAGGACTTTGTGGGGTAAGCTAGGAACTAAGCTTTTGTTTTCTACATCTTGTCACCCACAAACTGATGGGCAAACTGAGGTAACCAATAGGACTTTAGGTTCCATGCTTAGAGCTATCATTGGTAAAAATTTGAAAGCTTGGGAAGATTGTTTGCCTCATGTAGAGTTTGCTTATAATAGGTCCACGCATACTACTACTAATTTGTCACCTTTTGAGATTGTTTATGGTTTTAATCCTTTAACTCCATTGGATCTTTTGCCATTACCTACTCATGAGGTATCTAGTTTGGATGGTAGTAAGAAGGCCGAGAGCATCAAGAGGTTGCATGAGAAGGTTAAGCAACAAATTGAACTTAAAAATCAACAAGTTGCTAAAAAAGCCAATCAAGGCCGAAGGAGAGTTGTGTTTGAGCCTGGAGATTGGGTTTGGTTACACATGAGAAAAGAAAGATTTCCAGCTGCAAGAAGGACTAAGCTTCATCCAAGAGGAGATGGTCCATTCCAAGTCATTAAAAAGATCAATGACAATGCATACATGCTAGACTTGCCGGGTGAGTACAATGTGAGTGCTACTTTTAATGTTTCTGATTTATCTTTGTTTGAACATGCAGATTCATGGACGAATCCTTATAAGGAGGGGGGAGTTGATATGATCAAGGAAGGCACACATGGAGAAGGAAAGGACCCATTGAAGGTTTCTAGTGGACCTATGACAAGGAAGAAAGCTAAGGAGCTCTCAAGTGCACTACAAGCCTTTGTTTCAAGTTTCTTCATGGAGAATGGACATGAAACTTCACAAGGAGCTGATGAAACTTTCAAGACACCATATGGAGATGATGGATATGCTTGGAACTCAGTTTTGGGGTGTTTAGACAAGTCACAAAATAAGGACACCTAGGACATCACTCAAAGTGCACCATTTGAGCCACCTTAAGTGTTCTTGATGCATTTTGTGCCCATAAGCTGGATTTTGAGCTCTAACTTTCCAGACCTCTTTTACCACATCTAAGAGGAAGATTCATGTCATTGGAACTCAAAGATTCAAGCTGGGAGCTAAAGATACAAGTGAAAGCCCTAAAGTGCCCAAAAATGCACCCGAAAAGGCTATTTGGGAGTTTTCAGGTTTAATCTTGTATTTGAATTTTATATTTGTTCAATTCCTATTTAGGTAAATTATTTAGGATGTTATTTAGGCTATAAAATTAATTCAGGTCGCTTAGGACAGGTGGCATACGCTGCATACACAAAACAAGTTAGAAAGGGTTTAGGAGTCCTAATTGGACTAGGTTTTCTTGAGTCCTTTGTAACTAGGTTTCCTAGGTGACTTGGGCTGCGAATTTTGCCCAGATTTTTACCCTAGTTTAGGCCTATATAAAGGCACATATTCTGGATGTAAACACACAGATTATTGCCAAAATAATATTGCTCTTTGGAGAGGTTTTCTCTTTGGTTCTTGGCGGACTGCCTTGGTGCACAAGTGTGCTTGTGTTCTTGGAGTTCTATACTTCTTGTTTCTAATCACAGGTTGATTAGGGGTGGGGGTTTCAAACCTAGTCTTTTTGATGTCTTGTGGAGCTTGAATCACATCTTGGGCGCGTTTCATGGGGCTTATTGGTTATACTTGGTTGTTTTGTTGATTAGCTAATTAACTATGGTACATGTACTAGAAATGCAAGTGAATGTGGCCTATTTGCTTGGCATTTTGGGAGCTCCAATGGAATGGTATATTGGTGAGTTTGTGTGCAAGAAATGCACATGGGTACATGTATGGCTTATATGGCCGAGAGCTACATTGTGGAGTGTGGGTGTGTACTTGTGTGCTTTGGTGTTTCTATGTGCATGCTAACCCCATTTATGAATTATTTAACATAGTTACCCATCTTGTATATGTATATGCCTGTTTTTCTTGTCTTGGTGTTTGTTTTGCAGGTTGAGCTATCTAATGGGAGGTTAAGCTTTGAGTGATTACTCAGCTTAACTAAATAGACTCAATATGAGTTGTATATGTTTAAAGTGAATCCTACTGAGTTATATGCTCACTGCCCATCCTTTATTTTTCAGGCAAGGACATTCGGCCTGAGTAGAGTTTACTAGCTTGTTGCTTGTGTTTGCACTAACTTTGCTTGTTTTACAAGGTATGTGCCAATGTGTGCTTGGCTTAGTATTTTGGTTTCATTACAAGTCTTATTCTTGGTTGGCCAAGACTTATATCTTAAGTTTGCAGGCTGTAGAGTGGGAACTGTCTAGGAGAAGCATGGATACCTGGACCTTAGCTCTGATTGTGGTTCTCACCTTTATGACCATGAACATGGCCATAGGTTTGGTGTTGCAATGTGTACTTTTGTATGGGATCCTCAAGGTTTTATTTGACCATTAGGAGTATGGTCTCGGGTTGTATGTACTTGGCATGAACAACTTATGGATGCTTGGAATATGTAGCCATGCTAAATACTAGGTAGACTACCATTTTGATTTGTATATGTGTGTAGTCTTGGATGCCTAGTTTGTGGATGTTTTGTGGATGTTTTGTGATGTATCTTGGATGCCAAGTTATGTATGCTGGATATTATGGGCCAAAGTTGCCACTTTTATGTGAATGGATATGAACCTAGTTATGTGGACTTGTTGTGCATAATGGTATGTACTTTAGTAGGCCGAGAGCATTATGCATCTTTGTTTGTTGTTTTCAAAACCTAAACCAACCTTGTGGGTTTCTTGGTTGCCATATAGTTAGTACACTTGATGCACACCATGTATGCACTTAAATTGCATTTAAGTGTTGCCTTGCTTGTTATGCAAGTCATTGTATGAAACCTTGCTTGTTGTGCAAGTTAGGGGTTTTTGGGCCTTGCCCTTGCTGCAAGTTGTTAATGGATCTTTATTAAAGCCACCTGGGCCACCTCCCAGGCCTCATAACTTAAGAAAATAAGACTTAAAAGTTGCCATTGCTTGCTTGGCCGAACCAGACACTTTGAGATTAAATATTGGGTTTGGGAGTTAAATTAGAGAATGATAGGCCAGGGCCTGAGTGAGGTGTGACATGTCACCTCGCCTACCTTCGGGGTGGGACCATCCGAGCTACCCGTCCTCGGATGGATGGATCTTCCCCCAACGATGAAAGGGACTTCGGTAGACGGGACTGTTGAGTTATTTGCCTCCACAATGACAAGGTTCATCGTCATGGATGTCCCTTCGTCATACAACGCTATCCTTGGAAGACAGACACAGGGAAATCTGCACATTCACCTTGATGTGAAATACTTAACTGTCACTTTCGCCACCAAGGATGGAGACGTGGAAATCTTCATCGATCAGAGTGAACTAAGGAAGGTGTTCGTCAAGGCACGAAAAGCTCCAGCAAACAACTTCACACAAACGATGGAGGCAAAGGCACCAAAGAAGGGCGAGGCAGAAGATCCCGCGAAGGCGGAAATAGAAGAAGTGGAACTTGTCCCAGGCCAAAATACCCGAATAGGGAAAAACTTGGCCGAAGGTGACAAGAAAAAACTTGTATCTTTTCTACTGACAAATAAAGATCTATTTGCCTACTCGCCGAAAGATATGCCAGGGGTAAACCCTGGCATAATACAGCATAGCCTTAAAGTAAGTCCGGAGGCAAAACCTGTCCGGCAAAAGAAACGGAGCATCTCGGTCCATAAAAGTAACTTTGTCAAAACCGAGGTCCAGCGCTTGTTAGACGCTGGTGTCGTCAGGGAGGTCAAATACCCCGAATGGTTAAGCAATGTGGTAATTGCCACAAAAGAAGGAAGCAGTAAGCTCCGAATGTGCATCGACTTCAGGAACTTGAACGATGCTTGCCCTAAAGACTCATACCCTCTCCCACCGATAGACTAATTGGTAGACTCAACTGCCGAATACGGGCTCCTAAGTTTCCTAGACGCCTTCAGTGGGTATCATCAAATAAGGATGGACCCCGAAGATGAGGAGAAAACCTCCTTCATCACCGAGGGGGGAACGTACTGTTACGTCAGGATGCCCTTCGGCCTAAAAAATGCAGGAGCAACCTACCAGAGGTTGATGAGCAAGGTCTTTAGTGATCAAATAGGGAGAAATATGGAAGTCTATGTCGACGACATGATAGTTAAGAGCAAGCTGCCTAGTGACCACGTCGCGGATCTAAAGGAAACTTTCCACCAGCTCAGAACCTTCGGGATCCGCCTTAATCCCGAAAAAGTGTATCTTCGGAGTGACCTCGGGAAAGTTTCTTGGGTACATGGTATCAGAAAGAGGCATTGATGCTAACCCAGAAAAAATTAAGACTTTACTCGAATTTCCGAACTCCCGCCACAATAAAAGATGTGCAGAGACTCACTGGAAGGATAACCTCTCTTAGTAGGTTTATTTCCAGATATGGAGACCGGTGTCGAGCGTTCTTCAAAGTCCTCACTAAGGCAACAAAAAAGGAGGACAACCTTGGAAATGATGATCATCCTTGGAATAAAGACTGCCAAAAGGCCTGGGAAGAACTCAAAATCTACTTAGCCAGTCTGCCCACTCTGCGACAACCTCGCGAGGGAGAGCCCCTCGTGTTATACCTCGCCGTCACAGAAAAAGCTGTGAGCTCGGTCCTTGTGAAAGAAGAGGGGCCGAAGCAATGGCCGGTCTATTATGTAAGCAAGTCCCTGCACGGTGCCAAAGTCAGGTATCCCTTGCTGCAGAAAGCTATATTTGCTCTGGTACTAGCAGGAAGAAGGCTACGACCATACTTTCAGGCTCACCCTATCATCGTCCGAAGTAGTCTACCACTACGGGATGTCATGAGGAAAGTTGATCATTCGGGAAGGCTTTCCAAGTGGTGTATAGAGCTTGGCGAACACGACATCACTTATGAACCTCGGAAAGCCATAAAAGCTCAAGCCCTGGCAGACTTCATTGCCGAAGTACCGACCACCGAGGATAGCCATCCGGATCCGGGCGAAGGTGAGCCCGAATGGACTTTGTATGTTGACGGAGCCTCAGGGTCCAAACACCAGGGAGCTGGGGTAATTATTAGAGGTCCCGAAGGCCTAGAAGTAATGAAGGCTATCAAGTTCAGCTTTAACGTCACCAACAATATGGCTGAGTATGAAGCCCTCATAGCAGGATTGCGCCTAGCCAGAAAAATTGGCATAAGAAACTTGAAAGCCCACAGCGATTCCCAGCTGGTAGTTCGGCAAACGGCAGGAGACTACGGGGCAAAGGACCCAACCTTGGCAAAATACCATGAATTGGTAGCAAAGCTCATCCGGGAGTTCGACACCGTACGAATCAAAAACGTACCTCGACGAGATAATGCCGAGGCAGATTGCTTGGCAAAATCAAAAACATGCACCGAGGTGCTAAACCACCCGAGCATCACAGTGCTGAGCATAGTAACTTCGGGAAAAGGCTGGAAAGACCCGATAAAAAGATATCTCGCAGACAATACGCTCCCCGAAGACCCCAGCGAAGCTGCAAAAGTGCGAAGATGCTCCGGTCGATTCTTCCTAATTGGCGAAGAATTATATCGGTAGGGATATGCAAATCCACTACAGAGGTGTGTTGGCGAAGAGGATACTGAAATGATCCTCGAAGAAGTACACGAAGGCGCTTGTGGTTCGCACATCGGAACCGACGCCCTGGCAGCAGTAATACTTCGCCAAGGATACTTTTGGCCTACCCTGAGAAAGGACGCTAGGCAGTTCGTCCAGAAATGCGGTAATTGCCAAAGGCACGTGAATATCCAGAGGACACCCTCGGAATTAGTAACTTCGGCTGACTATCCCTGGCCCTTCGCAGTCTGGGGCATAGACCTCATTGGGCCGCTCCCAACAGCGCCTGGAGGCGTGAAGTTCTGCGTGGTAGCAGTAGACTATTTCTCCAAATGGGTCGAGGCAGAACCCCTGGCGACTATCTCGGCAAAAGAGGTGCAAAAGTTCGTATGGAAGAACATTGTATGCAGATTCGGCATACCGAGGGTACTAGTAGCTGATAATGGGTCCCAGTTTATAGACAAGGGATTCCAGGAATTTATCAGTGACCTCGGAACAAAAATGCACTTCGCCCCAGTAGCTCACCCCCAAAGCAATGGGCAGGTAGAAGTATCTAATAGGACCATAAAAGATGGTCTGAAAAAGAGACTGGGGGAAGCAAAAGGGAAATGGCCAGGAGAGCTCCAAAGCGTGTTATGGGGTTACCGAACAACACCCCGAAGAGCCACAGGGGAGACACCTTTTTCACTTGTTTTCGGTACAGAGGCTATCATCCGAATCGAGGTAGTACGACCATCAGTACGAGTGAAAGTGTTTGATGAAAGGGGAAATGACCTCGGCATGAGGACCAAGCTCGACCTTATCGGCGAACACAGAGAAATAGCTGAACTGAGAAGAAAAGCATTTCAACAAAGAGTGGCTGTGGCCATAAACTTACGGGCCAGGCCAATGGGAATCAAGAAAGGAGACCTCATTCTCCGAAAGGCTGAATTTGCACCCCGAAGGCCATCCCATGGGGTACTCCCCGCAAATTGGGAAGGACCTTACCTGGTACTTGCCGAAATGCGAAAAGGGGTGTACAAGCTCGGCGATCCCGAAGGCGTAGAATTGAAAAATACTTGGCATTCAGACGCCTTGCAAAAGTTCTATGCTTAGGATTTCGATGGGAAAATGGTATTGTACAAATTAGAAAAAATATTCTAAGTACAAAAGTTTCTCAGAAAAGTTCCTAAGCATAAATTGTACAAGTCAGAATTCCGCGAAGGTGATCGCCGAAACGAGCGCAGATATGATTTTCTGAAGTCTCTTGAGCGAACGTGTTCGGGACAATGGGAAATGAAAAATCTCGCAAAAAGACTTAGCCAAATTTTCTAAAAAGAAAAAGTCTTTATTGAAATGAATTTGCTTACAGAGAAGAAGGAGTGCCAAAGGGAGAAGTACAAAAAAGAAGGAAAAGAAGGCAAAGGACCCTAGAACAAACTAAGGAATCTCGGCGTCCCGGGAGCCACCAGCTCCTGCGTCCTTTTCCACCACCTTTGGCGCCGGGAAAGAAGAAGGCAAGTTCAGGTGCTCAATCTTGGACCAAGACCACCGAGGCCCCTCGGGAATGTTTAGGGCCTCCAAGAAAGAGAGGTCCAGATCTGGGAACCTCTGAAGAACTTGGTGCCGAGCGAGGCAAAACCCGTCCTGGAAACCAACCTTGGTCATCTGGTCGGATTTATCCTTCTCGACCCCAAGGTCCTCAAGGTCCTTTGTCAGATCTGCGACCTCATTCTTCAGTGCCTTCATCTTCTTCTTTTTTGGCCCCTTCTTCAAAGAATCAACCTTGGCTTGGGGCGCAGCCTTTTCAGCAAGCGCCTTCGCCTGGAGAACCTCAGCCTCCGACTTCTCCTTTTGATGCACCTCGTTCGCCGAGATCAGCTCCGCCACCTGGGAACCGAGGTCAGAAATTTTCTGGGAGGAGTCCTTCAAAAGTTCCTCTTTTTCTTTTAGGAACTCCTCCCGAACGGCAGCAACTTCCTTCTCTACAGCTTGAGCCAGCTGCGTGTTCTGGGCAGCCAATTCCGAGCACGTGGCCTTAGTTTTTTCTATGACCTCTAAGGCCGAAGCTCGGAACGCCATCTGCCTCGCCCCCCGAACTCTGAGGAAACCAGCGTACCCCAGCAGCTGCAAAGAAATAAAGGCAAAGTCAGTAAGGCAAAAAAGAAAGCCAAATACTTAGAAGAAATCAAAAGGAAAAAGAAATGCGCAAAGCATACCTGGGCAGCGTGCTCGGAAACTTTCGCGGTGAGGGAATCATCGCCCGGGTGAGCCTCCGCAATGGCCCTAAAGGAGGCCTCGGTAAGGATCCCTTTCAAGATCTCTTTGGCCTTTTGCTGGCAGTCTCCGGAGTACAAATTCATGTCCTCCGTAAACGACCAGAAAGGCTCCTTCGGGATCTTCCCCTTCGGGATACGGGCATCCCGAAGGGCTCGCTTCCGGGCATGCTCGGCTGCCCAACCCGGAGTAAGTAACTCCCCTGCACGGCAAAACAAAAAGCTGGTCAAGGCAAGTAAATCTCAAAATTCAAAAAAGTGAAGGCATCACAGTTTGCTAGAAAACGAACCTGGTGGCACTTCGGCCACGTCGTCGTCAGAATCCAAAACCTCCTCGGTAGAAATCCCTTTGCCTTTGCTCTTGCGCCGCTCCTCGGCAGAAGGGGCCTCTACCAAGGCATCCAGAAGAGCCTGCGACGAAGTAGGACTCCGAGGAGGGACGTCGGTCGGAGGGACGTCGACAGCAGCAACCTCGGGCGGCGGAGCGGCGGCAACTTCGGGCTCTCCGCTTACCCCCTCAAGAACTTCTGGCTGAGGAAGTTGAACAGTCTTCTTCGCCCGTTTAGAAGAAGGCCCAGCCCCAGTCGCTTTCCGCCTTCGGGAGACGGCCTTCTTCGTCTGCTCACCTTTCTCGGATTGACCGAGGAAAAGGGATTTGTAGAAGGCAGCAGTGTCGTCGCCCATCTCTGGAAAAGAAAGAAGACATCAGTGTGAGTCCAAGATGAAATTATAACAAAGGGACTCGAAGATAACTTACGCTCATAAAAAGTTTCGTAAGTAACTTCCTCCCGAAGGAGTTGCACCAGCCAGGAGTCTTTCCCAGCGATGGCAGGAGCCGGCATCCTAAGGTCCGTCTTGTGCTCCTTCACTACCCCTAGTTCCCGAAGAACCTCCTCGGTCATCAGCTTCCAATTGATGGGGAAGGGGTAGAGAGAGCGCGAAGGGACCTCGGAATCCCAGTCGGAGACGGCTCGGATACGTCTGTCGAAGTCCGCGAATACGGGAGCCAACTCGGGAGTCAGCATTATCCTCGGATCTACGACGTCCATCTCCAGCCTTCCCCGAGCCCACTTGGTCGGAACATGCGACCAGGCCTCCTCCATCTTCAGAAAGAAAAACTTTTGTTGCCACCCTCGCCAGCTGTCCTTAGTGGCAAAAGTGAACATATACTTTTTGCTCCCTGATCCCCGAGGTAGCATAAAGTAAAAGCCACCCTTCGGGACCACGAAGAGCTTATAGTACTGCATAAAGATAATGAAGTGGGGTTCTATTTTGAAGACGCCACACATACAGAGGAAGGCGTTAAAATAGCAGTACGAGTTCGGCGGAAGTTGATTTACGGCAATGCCATGGAATTGGCAAAAGTCACAAATCATCTTCGGAGGAGGGTACCGAAGTCCGGCCTTCAGTTGGGCTCAGAAAACGGTAACCTCGTTACTACGGTTCGAAAAGCTAAACTGGTCAGAACGTGGCAACCTTGTAATGGCATACGAGGGAAGGAAGAATTTTTTCTTCCATTTTTCTAGTTTTTCAGGAGTGGTGCAGCAAGGGTGAGACAGAAGAGGTTGCCAGCTCTCGGGAATAGGCATGTCGGCTGAAAAACGAGTTCAGAAAAAGGAAAAAATGACTTCGGGAAAAAATCTTGAAAAATAGAAGACTCGGGAAGTTAAAACCCACCAAATGCTTTGCCAAAATCTGGGTTTGAAGACGCCGTCGTGAAAGGTGGCCGGAAAAAACTCTGTCAACAGCACCGCCGCGAAAAGCAGGAGAAAATGCAAAAACAGTTGAAAGGCAGAAGAGAGCAAAAGCAGAAGCAAAAGGAGGTTATGAAGGAACAAAAGTATATATAGGACGAGGGGGAGGCGAACCGACGTCATAAGTACCCCACGAAGGCGAACAGTCGCCATAACTGATTACTGAGCGTGAAAAGACACGCCTGCTGTATCCGATGCAGCCCTCGCCAATGACAAACGTGCCACGTGTCAGCAATCGCGCCAAAAGAAGGACACGCCTTCTGACACCCCTAAATCCTGGGTGCGCCGCTCTAGACTGACACGCCTGGTTACGAGACGTGACGTTACACAGACCTGCAAAAGAAAAAAAGTAGGTTACCTCGAAGACCCCAAAGGACAGGCTATGGTCGAACAGCCTACGTCTTCGGACAAAAGGTCCGTCTTCGGCATAGGTGCTACACCCAAGGCCCAAAGAGGCGCCATCCGAAAGCTGACAAACCGAAGTTTCCACTTCGGCTTTTTCGAGGGGGCCCTGTGATAGCTGAAGGGCTATCGCCTCTCCCAGTATGTACTTCCCACCGAAGTTGTGTTCGGGAAGCCTGGCATCAGCCGAAAAGAAGCACTGTCATTGACCTCGGCAGGAGCGAAGTCGAGCACCACGAAGTCAGGACTTCGGCTAATACGCCAGGAAATCCAAAGGTATTGCCGACTCCTTCGGGGGACCAAACAGATCACCTTCGGGACAGAGGCCTAGCCCTTACAAGCAGGAGAGAATCCTCTGAAGGCAGAACCACCGAACTAAAGGACTCCACGAACTACGAGTATAACTCCTGAAGAAGGGTGTCCATACCAAAGGACGACCTCGCCCAGAGGACCTCGGAAGTACGGCATGAGCATTTAAGGAGCCTCTGACATGTCGCCCACAAGCGTTACATGCCGCCCCAAACGGCAGTCTGACACGCCGACGCCGTCCAGGTCTTGTCACGACCTGTCTCGGTTCAAGGCTCAAGGAGCCTGCCACCGGCTACTTGTCCCCTACGACCAGAAACTCAAAGAACATCCAACCGAACACGTGTCGTCATCTGAACGGGCTGGGCACTCCTATAAATACCAGGGAACAGACCCTGGCAAATGGTTCGACTCCTCCTCCTTGAGAAAACACAAACAGGCAAGGCCACTAAACTTCCTACTGCTCCCCCTTTTTCACCTCTTAGGACACTGCCTAGGGCGTCGGAGGCTCCTTCCCGGAAAAACACTCCGGGGACCTCCTCACCCTCTTTTCTGAGTATTTTCAGGCATACTCCCCTGGGAAATTTGAGCTCCAGGCGTTCTCCCCCTCAAGAAGTCCCTCCCGAACTCACAATGTCTTCCAACGAAGATGTCTCTGGGCATCAGAATGAATAGGAATGAAGGATGGCCGGCTATACCCATTCAAAATGGGTGGGAGACATGTTTAGTGGAGCCATTAAAGAATGTGTAATGGGAGACAAGTGTGGGGGACAAGGTGGAAGAGTGGTATAGGCAGGTATGGGCTTAATAGTTTAATGGTGAGTGGAGTATGGCTGGAATAGTTTTATAATGTGAGTGGAAGGTTGGGTGGACATATTTTTTAATGGGAAATGGGAGGTGGCCGGCCATGGCATCTTTTCTATGCAAAATGGGCTAATTCCCCTATTAGTCCTCCATTTATTTGAATTTGGGCAATTGAGCCCAACTTACAACAATCCCCTTTGTTCAATTGAGTCCATCACCTTTGAAATCCACCATTTTCACCACTAATTCTCTAGCCTAAGCCAAGCTTAATTTCAAGAATGTACAACACTCACTTATGCCCTTGCCATACTTAATTTAGTGTCCCTTCAAATTAATTGAGCTTAATTCCCAAATTAGGAAAATTCTTACGCTTTTAATCCACTTAACCTAGGACCTAATCACGTTGGATTTTTTGGGCACTACTTCTAGTGGATTGGAGATTGAAATGGTGAAGCTTGGAGTGCAAAATTGCACATGGATACTTGCTAGTGGCTTCGACCGAGAAGAACAATATGGTGTGTGTGTGAGTTGTGTGCCTTGTTAAGGGTGTAAACGAATAGAACATTCGGTGAACCATTTGTGAACCGTTCAATAAGAGTTCATTTATGTTCATTTATTTAATTAAACGAACGAACATGAACATATTTTTCTGTTCGATTAGTTAAATGAACAAACACGAATAAGGTCCCGTTTGTTCATTTACGTTCATGAACTGTTCGGTTATTATTTGTTTATGTTCATTTATTTATTTGTTCATTTATATTGATTTATTTGTTTATTTATATATTAGCTGTGCATTTATTATTATATATGTTTTATAGATCATGCATTTTTATTGGCGTCTACCTACTCCACTCATGTGATTATGCTCCAATCTTTCCCAAATTAATTATTATTTTTATTTCCCCAAACATAATTAGTCATTTTCCTCATAACGTGAACCTGCTACAGTATCAAGCTGAGCCCCATTACCATAACCCATAATCTTTCTCACCATTGCCTATTGCCCTGTTAGCCATTGCTAGGCTTGCTCCAATTCAGATTGGGGGTAGTCATCAGGTTTAATTCTTTGTGTTCGTGTTCGTGTTTGTTTATTAATAAATGAACAAACATGAACAAAGAAGTTGCGTTCATTTATTGTTCATGTTCGTGTTCGTGTTCGTTTACAGTTAAACGAATGAACATGAACATGGCTTGTTCATGTTCGTTCGGTTCGTTTACAGCCCTATGCCTTGTTGCTTGATTGTGCTTGCTAACCAATGCTAGATAGTGTTTATGTATATGTGTATGTCTCGGCTAGTATGTGTATGTATATTGTTATTCTTGATTTTGGTGTTTTCTTTGTCTTTCTTGCTGGTTAAGCTTAGCTCATTGGAGGTTAAGCTTTCGAGCTTAACTAAATAAACTCTATAAGAGTTGTAGTGAACCTTACTGAGTTTAATACTCATGCCCCTTATTGGTTGTGTTTCAAGGAAAGGAATTGAGCTTGGGTGAGTTGAGATTATGCTTGTTTGCTTGTGTGCTTAGTACACTTTTGCTAAGGTATGTGCCAAAACTGAATGCTTGGCTTGTTAAGTACTTGTGCAAGTCTTATGGAAGTTCCCCAAAACTTATGTATTGAGTTTTGTAGGCCTTGTGTAGATTGTGGGACTTGTCTAGGTGGAGATGGATGTGCGTTCTTGGGCTCTAGTGTGGTGGTTTGCATTCATGACCATGAACTTGGTCATAGGGCTAGTTCTCGAATGTTTGATCTTGTATTGCACATTCAAGGTGCTTCTCAAGTATTATAGGTAGAATGGATTGTAATGCATAACTTGAGCTAGTTTTGGACAATGAGCACTCTTGGTATGTTGCCAAGTTATTAGTACTAAAAGTGTTGGCTATTTTGTGTATATATAGCCTCGGTGAAACTTTGTTTTTGGATGTACATATGTTGGTTGGATAAATCCCAAGTTATGCCATGTTTATGTGCTTTTGGATATGTCCATTTGAGATAAACCTCTTGTGAACTTTATTTGGCCGAATGCACATGATCATGAAAAGTTGTATTTTCCAAAAAACTTGATGAGATGGGCTTCTTGGTTGTCATGCATTGGAGTAGCACACTTGATGAGCACACATCCTAGACACTTAACATTATAAGTGTATGCCTTGCCTTGTGTTGCAAGTTATTGTTATAGCCTTGCCTTGCATTGCAAGTTAGTGTTATGGGCCTTGCCTTAAGCTGCAAGTAAGTTATAGAACAACTCAATAAGCCTCTTGGGGCACCTCCCAGGCCACTAGCTTAAGAAAATAAGACTTCAACTACCTAAATGGAAGTTGGTCGAAGCTATTAACAACGCATATCATTTAATGAGCTTGAGTTTAATAACTTTCTGGGTAGTAAGGTAAGTGGCACTGAGAGTGCACTAGCTGGGGCCTGTGTGGGGTGTGACATTTTATTAATTTAGCACACTAGTTTAATTCTTTTAGGTATTTAAAGAGATGAGCTATGCACAGCCCCCCTTTCTTCCCCAACTCTCTTTTGTTATTTTCTTGTTTCTTTTCTTTTCTTTTTAGTGATTTTTAATGGCCATGTCCAGCTGATTTATTTCATTCTTGATTGAAGGAGACTGAAACCCCAGATTGTTCAATATTGTGAGATCAAAATTGTTTTTATTCAGTCAATTAATACTTTGAGTATTGGATAATCTTCTATGATTAATTTCATGAGTGTTTCGTTTATATGCTAGAAGACCTGCTAGGTGTTATTCGAATTCAATCTACTGCCGGGTTAGAAATCAAATCCATAATTGTTTGGTTTCTCTAATCTGTAAAGAAACTAAGGTTTATTGATTTGCTGCGTCAGAAATCATTAGATTTTAAGGAGAACATTCAACTAAATTAAATGCAGCCACTTGTATTTGTGTTATTTAGTTTCATCAATCTCTCTAGTTTTTAATGCAATTGTTAAATTAAATTGAAGTACTTGTCTTAGATTGTTTAGCAGTTAAAGTTAATTAGATCACTTGTTTTCTAGTTAGCTATGACTAAGAAGAAGTAAGAAGATAGCTTCAACAATAAATATTCGAAGTCTTGATTAATTTATCTATGCATTGGTGATCAGTTGTAGAAATTTGGTGGTGGAAGTTGACTGATGCCAAGGTTTGAATTCTTGATTATTTTGTTTTATTTCTTACTTGATAGGTTTCTTAATTTTTGTTCTCTAATTATTTTTAATTTTATTGTTGATTCCAAACAATCCCCCTCAATCTTTTATTTCAGTTTTCTGTCAGGAAGCTTTCAAATAAAAATTTCACTTAGGATTCGACCTGGTTTTCACCACTGTAATACAAATTTGTTTATTCTAAGTTGTTTTCACCGCTGTAATACAAATTTATTTATTCTAAGTTGTTACTGAGGCCAAAATTATTTTTTGTGGTTTTGACAACCAACCAGTATCCCAAATTCTTTACCTCTCTTAAGTCCTACTTACGGATCCTAGAGTAGGTCATCACCTACTCCCATCATGTACCCGTCTTTCCATTGCTTATTGTGTGAGACAATAGACTTAGTGGCTTTACTTCGCCAAGTTATTCAAACTTGGCTTTGGCTCTCCTAATGGACCTACATACCAAGCTTCTTAACTTGGTTGAGACTCCCTTAAGTTCTACTCCAATGGCCCGAGGCCCATGACCCAACACTTAGGTCATTAGAGAAACTAAACCCTACTTAACCCCCACATGGCACCTTAGTTCTTCCCTAAGGCACCATTACTTATCCACCAAACATAGCCTCTTAAACCACCAGCTTAATTACCCTACTTAATTGACGCATAGTATATCTTCAAAGTGATTTAAGAAATATATTTAGTGTTTTCCATAATGCTGGAAATGGATGGAAACCTTTAATAATGCATAAAGGCCAAATATGAGGCATTTTGGGCAAAATAGGGCATGGTAATATCACACCCCAATATGTGTTCTGATGGTATCTCAATTTTGGCCCCTTTTCCTGGAATTGGTTTGGTCACACCAACTAAGGAGTGTGATCGTACCACCCCTGGATGTGCACCTGAATTTTTCCCTCATGCTTTTTTTCATGCCTTCTCAAGTCCAACTTGGTTTCCATGAATTTCCACAATTAGGAACCACAAATGTCACTTATAATTCATAAACCAAGCATGAAATGCATCAATTTAACTTGAATTAACTTAACCCCTTACCTCAAATTCAAATCAAAGTAAGATTAAAGCAAATAAGCCACACGAAGCTCACTTAAGCACAATTCATATCCCTTGAGTTCGAAGCCTAAATCCAAGCAAAATGGGCACCACAAGCAATAAATTAGATAATCCTTAACCATATTTCAAGCTTACAATCAACTTAAACCTATAGATAAAACATGCCTTAGGGTTTCAACTCAAACTTGAAGAAACAAGATCTAAAGCACCAAATACACCAACTTCTAGCTAGAAGCTTGATGTAATTGCCTTGGGACCTTTAATTTACATGGATAATGGAGAAATATGGTAAGAGTTGAAGACCAATGGCTATGGAGGCAAGAAAGGCATGAAAATAGGTTGGAAGAGATGATTAATAGTTGTCTTACTTTGTCTAAAAGAAAATCTACACCTACTTTCACCATATCTTTTACTTATCTTCCTTCGCTTACCAAACAAGTTTTAATTTACCTACTTTTTTTTCTCACTAGTTGTCTGACTCCAGCCATACCTTAGTCCCATAGACAAATTCTCCCTTTGCCCATAGCCTTTTATCTTTTATGGCCCTAATTCTTAATTGGTGCAATTGGTACATTTTAGTCCCCTGACTTTCATTCTTGGTTCCAATGGTTAGAGTAACTTGTGGCCTTAACTTATTTGGTCAAAATTACTTACATGACCTTAATTTCAAAGAAATTACAGCCATGCCACTCACTTGGGTTAAAATTACCACTTTACCTTTTTTACCCTTTAGTGCCATTTTACACTTAGGAACTCAATACAACCTTATTTAGCTTATTTTTCTTGCTTAATAAGAAACTAATTTGAGGCATACAAATAAAATAACTTTAAGTAAACATACTCACCTAGTCAAAACAAGTTATTAATTAGGAGAATTGTCACAAAAGTGACTAAGTATCGATTGAATAGGGGTGACTAAAAATTTTAGTTGCTCAGAATGTGAGCCTTACCAATTAGCAATTGAATAGTGATTGAAAATTCATAGTGACTAAATTTCAGTCACCCTATTTAGTTGTTTTTTTTACATTTCTCTTGTACAATTGTGTACCTTACTTAAGGGTAATCATTTAGAAAAAATATTATATATTTATCAAACAAAAATTTCTAGATATTTTCACAAAAAAAGTGTCAACTATTTTCGATTGAAACAATATTAATTTTTCTTTTTCTCTTGGCTAGGGAAAAAAAGTTGATAAATTTTATTATTTAAGTGATTATATCACACAGATAAAGTATTAGTTTTCAAGTAACATTGATTTTATACAAAAAAAATTAAAAAGTGTAGAACTTGTGTTCTTTATTCAATTAACATTTTACTTATTATCTTTTTATTAAACATTTTACTTATTATATTTTTTATTAGGCAAAAAATATTAAATGAACTACATCTGTGACAACTCTCCTAGTTGACAACTTGCTTTGACTGTGTGAGTACATTTAATTTAAGTGTGTATTGTTTAAATACCTCATTTTAGTCTCTATTTGAGTAAGAAAAACACTAAGTAAGGTTACATCGAGTTCCTACAAGTGGTTTAGCACTTAAAGTGTCATAAAGATAAGCTAGTAATTTTGACATGACTCAATGGCATGACCACAACTTTTGTTAAACTAAGGTCATGTAAGTGTTTTTGACTAAGTAAGTTAAGACCATATGTTATTCTAGCTATTGGAACCAAAAGTGGCAATTAATGGCTAAAAATGCACGAAGTGTTTAAATGGGTTATTTGTGATTTAAGTGACCTAGGTAATTTTTGGTGAAGCTTGAGGTTAAGAAAAACCTTCTTTAGGACCAAGAAATGATAGTTTTTAGAAGAAAATAAGTGGACAAAGTGAATCAAAAGCAAATTTGAGGGCCAAATTGGAGAGGGAGTTAAGGAGAGTTAGTGAAGTGGTTAAGATATATATTTGGTAATGAAGGAACTATTTACCGACTCCATCACTTCTCGATTTTCGTATCTTCGCTAACTCCATATCTCTTCATCATAAATCCTCACAAACTACTCAATTTTCCTACAAATTTGGAGGTCCCAAGGCAACCACAACAAGCCGTTAGGTCATTCTTGGTAGTATTGGTGCATTTGTGGGTTTTGTTACTTGATTTGGTTCAAACCCTGAGGTAAGCCTCATTCTTTGCTTTGGGTTAGTTCTAAGCTTGTTGAGTATTTATATATGTCTTGATTTCAAGTAATTAATGCTAAAACATGTTGATTTTCAGCCGAGAACTCAAAAGGAACTAAACGAGCTCAAAAGGTGCTTGTGTTGCTTTGTTACTTGTTCTTGCTCTGTTCTTGAATTGAGGTAATGGTTCAAGTTGTTTTGGTTCAAATCATTCAAGTTGAGGTAAGGGTTCAAATTGTAAAAAAGACCCATTTGGATTAGTGTTGGGATAAGAGCATTGGGGGCTCAATGTGCAAGGTTCGCACATGGGACATGCCTTGGGCGTTGCATTCCCAACAGCTGAGAAAGAAGACCATCATCCTTGGCCTATGGCACTCTCCCTAGGCGTTATAGCGCCATAAGACAAAATGGCCCATTGCAGCTATTTTCATCCTTAGACTATTGTAAGGTGTTCAATGGCTTTGGTCAGCTCAAAAACACATTCCTATGTTTAGAATTATGCATTATTTGAGTGGTAATTAAGTGGTGTGATTATGGTAGGGCAAGCTAAGATGGCTAAGGGAGTTAAAGTGTTCAAAGTGAAAAGGGAGCACTAAGGGGATTAAGGTGGGTTTTGGACTCTTCATTGGCCTAAGCAGGTGGTCTTGGGCCTTTGGGTAATGAACAAAAAACCTAAAAAAATACTAACCAAAATTTATAGTTTGGTATGTAAGCCGTTAAGAATACCCCAGCTAACTCTAAAAGCTTGGCTACTGATGAATACTTATAAGTGTATTGCTATTAAGGGTTTAAATCATCATTATACACTTTGAGTATGATTAATTTCTATATTTTGAGCATTTTTCCACCGGATTACTATTCATGCATTTTTACTATTCACACACGTCTTTACTATTCATAGTTACTATTCACTAACTTACTGTTCATACGTGCATTCCACTGTTCATATACATATTTACTGTACATACGCGGTTTGTTGTTCATTAATATTAAAATATTTATATATATTAAATAATTATTTTGTTTATGTAGGTAAAATCATTACTTGGCAACCCTTCACGAGAAAAATCATATCTGGAGCTGTAGATGTTGAAACTGAGTGATTCCAAATTCATCTAAAATCGAACACATAGATCTTCAACTCTACATCATTTCATGAGCTAATTTCATCATTTTCACTACTAAAATCTGATTATAGATTAGACCATTTGTTCTTTTGAATGGTGAAGAGCAGTTTCGGTAGAAAAATCATAACTTAAGCCACAGATGTCCGATTTGAATGAGCAAGCTATCAATTAGAAGCAAAGGAAGAGATATACAAATATTTTGTTTTGAGGAAGAGCTGATTCAATGTGTACGGTGGTTGAAAAATTAAAATACATTGCAGCCCGCCATTGTTGATTCGTTCTTTCGTGTGCTGAAGAGCAGTTTTGGTAGAAAAATCATAACTTGAGCTAAAAATGTCCGATTTGAATGAGCAAGCTATTGATTCGAAGCTAAGGAAGACATCTACAAGTTTTTTGCTTTGAGGAAGACTTGAATCGGTGTCTACAATGGTCAAAAAATTAAAAGAAGTTTCAGCCCGCCATTGTTGATTTGTATTCACCTACCTTGACTATTCTAGCCTACCATTTACTATTTCACCCACCCCAAAACTCTATAAATAGGTGCCTTGAGGGGGAGAACGAATTCATGCCATTTATTAGGCCATTTCCATGTTCTTGTATCATTTTTAGATTTTCTCCTTTGTTCTTGTTCTTGTTTTCAATACCGAAGCTCTGTCCAAGTGTTTTCTCGTTCTTCTTCTTGTTCTTCTTTTGATCTTTCAATCTATGTTCATTTCATCTTTCTACATGTTGTGTACTTTTATCATGGCTAACTAATCTTCTTTTTGCTAAGGTGAAAGGGTGAAGCTTTTGGTACAAAGGTTATGGTTGATTTGAATGGATCACAACGTTAATAGTATTTTCTTCTTTAATCTATTTAACTTCCCTCCTTGTTAAGTGGGAGTCTTGATTCATCATAGTCAATCATTGGTACAAAAGCTACTTGATTCCCTCTGTAGAACATGGCTCTGCCGGTTATATTGGAATCTTGATTTATTGTAGACAAAGGTTGGCATGATGGATACTTGAACCCATTAGCAAGCGTTGGCGTTTTAAGATCAATGAAAGTTAATACTAACTAAATTCTCCGATTGGGACCTCCTCTATGTGTGGATTCCAATTGAGTGGCAAGATGAGCTAAAATTAATCATAACCGTTATACTAAAAGTGGATCCCCTAACCTTAGCTATTTATTTGAATTTGAGTTTTTAATCAACACTTGTTCACACCTTGCACCAAAAATTTCTTTATTAAAAATTCAACTTGTATTTCTTAATTTACTTCCTTGTGGTTCAACACTCAGACTCCCGAGATTTTATTACTTGGGACAACCTACACTTGGGTTACAACTGCTAGAGTGCAGCAAGTTTTTAGCGTCGTTGCCGGGGAACAAGAAAAATGAGAGTACAAGTCTAATTTTTTTTTCTTTTTGTTCTTTTTATTTTATTTTATTTTTTTTGTTCTTTATATGACAGGCTAAGCCTCCTATCTTTTATTTATTTATTTTTGTTCATATTGCTTTCTTTTTATTTATGTTAGTCTTATTTTTCTTTATTTTTCTTTATGGTTGAATGGCAGGCTGAGCCTCCTACCTTTTAATTTGTGTTAATCTTATTTTTCTTTATTTTTCTTTATTGTTGAATGGCAGGCTGAGCCTCCTATATTTTATTTTTTTCTTCATATTGCTTTCTTTTTATTTATTGTTCTGATTATTATTGTATGGAAGGCTGAGCCTCCTACCTAACTTGTTATTAATATTTGTTTTTCTTGTTGTTATTTTGTTTATGTATGAAAGCTAGGTCACGTACATCAAGTGGTAGACTGGTAAGAGAATCTGCATCTTCTTCAAACATGGCTGAACAGATTAATGAACAAAAAGATAACCATTCTCTACATAATGACCAAGATTGGCCCAAGACACTTAGAGAACACATGAACCCCATAAGAAATAGCACACCATCATATTTAATTTTTCCTGCTAATGCATGTCACTTCAACTTTAAGCCAGGTACTATTCAACTTTTACCAACTTTTCATGGCTTTGATTCTGAAAATCCTTACTTGCATCTGAGAAAATTTGAAGAAGTCTGTCACACATATAACAACCTAAATTGTAGCATGAACACCATCAGGCTTAAGCTTTTTCCTTTTTCTTTAAAAGATAAAGCTAAAACATGGCTACAGTATCCTAGGTCAGGCTCCATTAATTCATGGGATGAATTGCAACAATTTTTGAAAAAAAAAATTTCCTCCCTATAGAACAAATTCTTTCAAAAGGCAAATCACCATTTTCACACAAAAATCAGGAGAAACTTTTTACCAATGTTGGGATAGATACAAAGATTTACTTAACACATGCCCACACCATGGTTTTGAAACATGGAGATTAGTCTCACATTTTTATGAAGGTTAGACATCTAGGGAAAGACAAATGGTAGAAATGATGTGTGATGGAACATTTGAGAATAAAGATCCAAACGAGGCAATGGATTACCTAGACATGCTAGCAGAAAATGCACAGAATTGGGATACCGCTGGTACTTATGAGGCCCCAGGCAAGACTCAATCACTTGCATCTAGTGGAGGCATATACCATCTTAAGGAAGTTAATGACCTTCAAACAAAATTCACATCTCTAGCTAGAAAGGTTGAAGCTTTAGAAATGAAGAAAATTGGTCAATTAAAATCTTTTGAAGAAATTGTTTGTCACATTTGTGAGACCAATGACCATTCTATTAGCAATTGCCCAACCTTGACCTCTTTCAAAGAATGTCTCCCTGAACAAGTCAATGCATTGAACAACTTCAAGAAGCCAACCCAAAATCCATACTCACAAACTTACAATCCTAGTTGGAGGAATGATCCAAATTTCAATTGGAGAAATGATAATCATGCTCAACCGTCACAACCACCTTTGCACACCCAGCAAAATTTTCAACAATCTGAAGGGCATGCACCATATGTTCCTCCTTTTAGGAAAAATTTTGAAAAAACATTGCATTCATTCATTGAGAAGTAAGAGTCCATCAATGCTCAAATAAGTCAAAACCTGATTGATTTGAAAGATACTCTTGCAAAATTTGCTTCTGCACTCAACATTCAGGAGAAAGGAAAATTTCCTTCTCAACCACAACCAAATCTTAAAGGTCAAACCAGGGATCAAGTGAAGTCAATCATTACACTCTGTAGCGGTAAGGTTGCTGAAAAATCCATTCCTGATCCTTGTGAAGAAGAGAATGAGTCAACTTCTAAAAGTAAAGCAAGGGTTGAACCTATACCAAGCGAAGAAAAAATTAAATCTCCACCAGCACCTCCATTTCCTCAAGCGTTAACTATTCCTAAGAAGGTGAATCAAAGTCCTAAAATTTTGGATATTTTCAAACAGGTAAAGATCAATATTCCTTTGTTGGATGCGATCAAACAGGTACCTTTTTATGCCAAATTTTTAAAGGATTTGTGCGCTGTTAAAAGAAAACTGAATGTGAAAAAAAAAGCCTTTTTAGCCGAACAGGTAAGTTCTGTTATTCAAAATAATATTGTTTTGAAATACAAGGATCCTGGTTATCCAACAATTTCATGCTTCATTGGAGAACATAAAATTGAGCAAGCATCACTTGATCTTGAGGCTAGTGTAAACTTACTTCCATATTCAGTTTACCAAAAACTAAATTTGGGTGAGTTAAAACCAATCGAGGTAACTCTTTTGCGTGCTGACAAATCAGTGAAAGTGCCTAGAGGAGTCGTTGAAGATGTGTTAGTCCAAGTCGATAAATTCATATATCCTGTGGATTTTATTGTTTTGGACACACCACCAGTGGAAATTAAAAATTCAATACCTGTTATCTTGGGACGTCCATTTTTAGCAACCTCTAACGCTTTGATTAATTGCAGGAATGGATTAATTAAACTGACATTTGAAAATATGACATTAGAGTTAAATATTTTCAACTTGCTTAAACAGCCACTTGAAAAAGAAGATGAAAATGAGGTAGTTTGCCTCATTGACACTATTGGGAAAAACTTCATTGAATAAGTAAAAGGAAACACATGTTGGAAACCAAAGAGCAAAATAAAATACCCAAATCAAAGTTGAAGCTCTTGCCCAAAGAAATGAAGTACCTAATGTCAAAGCAAGATGCTGAACCAAGGCTGATATGCCGGATTGTATTATTTCAAGAGTTCAACACTGTGGTCAAGAATAAGATAGGCACCGAAAATGTTGTTATTGACAATTTTTCAAGGCTGACAACGGAGTCAACAATTGAGGCTGCACCCATAAATTATTGTTTTCCCGACAAATTTCTATTTTTTGTCACTACAGTACCTTGGTTTGCTAATGTTGTCAATTTTGTGGTGACAGGACAGATGCCAGCTCAATGAAGTATCCAAGATAAGAAAAAAAAATTATATAAGGGTTAATGATAGAAATGAAGGGAACCTCAACTCACAGATTCTGAAATATTTATGTATTTTGTGGAGCATTTCCTGGAAAGGATGAAAAGTTTTTTAGGGCAGCCAACCATTTGGGTTTGTTATCCTTTATGGATCATGATATGCAGAAGAAATTTATCTCAGAGACGGCACGACGGATCCTAATAGCTGCATCAACTGTTGAAGAATTGCTAAACAAAATGCAAGCTTTCGTTCCTGAACTAGACCCGGTAGTGATTCAGATAGACTGGACACGACAGTCTTTCCCAATCAATTCCATCCCATAAGTATCTTTTACCCTGCTTGTCATTTTTATTGTAATAAGTGATGAAGCACTGTGGAAGAGAGCAATTGGACTTCTGGATCTTTTTATCTTGTCTTTGAGTTTTACTATCAGCATTTTCTTTATTTTGGTTTAAGTTATTTCAAGTTTTTCATTTTCAATAACTACCATTTCAGGTAATTTCTTCCTCACTCTTCTTATCTATATTTTTTTTCTCCCTTTTCTTCTTTAAGGGTAGTTTTTCTCATGCTGATATTAAAATATTTGGACAAAGCCCTTAGTTTAGGATGGCTGAGTAAGGAGTAATTTTACTCTTAAGACACATCCTACTAGACATGTTAGTTATAACATTTTGGAGTAGTTAGGTTTCAACCTTATTTGGATGACATATCTCACAAGTAATCTATATTGTCTAAAGAAAATATTAGATTAAACCTAAATATTGATTCCAAACATCCATTCCCTTCCATAATTTGTCAATTTTATTGTCATTTTTTTTATATTTTTGTGGTAGTGTTGATTATTGATTTTTTTTTCTTTTCTCTCCATCTTCAAGTACATGTTTGCATGATAGTTGCATATAGGAACATGTAGCATGAATTTAGGTTGTTTGTTTGCATTTAGGAACCTAGCTCATGGAAATATCATCATTGGATGTATACCTTGTAAATTCGAAATGGTTGTTAATTTTTGAAAGCAGTTCAAGTATGTTGCTTGTTACTTGAGGAAAATAAATAACTGATGAGCACTTTTGAGCCCTTAGTGTTTATTAGGATGTGTGAATTTCTTTCTTGAGAATGCTTACTTTGTGTTTTGAGCTAGACCTTGCTTGGATGGGTGACCTTAAGGACTCATGCAACCTCACTTCTTGTATGTAAATTTAAGGAAGAATATGGCATTTTAGGGCCAACCACCTACCAAAAGACTAACCTTGTACATTATCCCTTAGTAAGTCCCTTTGAGCCTTATAGCCTCATTCTTTGTTTGAACTCTATATGTTTAACCACTTCCACTTCATTTTGATCCTTTATTATCCTTGGAACTAGTGATCCTTATGTGATTATGGGCTTTGAAAATTAAAATGAATGTGTTGTTTTTGGTAAAATAAAGAATAAGTGTGGGGTGTACTTCAGAATATGTTAGGTTACCTTGTGCTTAATTTGTCATAGTGGAAAAATTGGGGTGAGTTGAGCTTAAATCATAAAAATTGAGTGTATATCATTGGATGGTTCAGTTTTAAACAAATTTTGATTTATGGTAAAAAAAAGGCAAAAGCGAGATCATAAGAAAAAGTCATTGTGAAATAAAGTAAAAAAATATATAGATAAATAAAAAAAAACTCTTCATTTCATAATACTTAGCCTCTTTTTCTTTTATGGCAGTCTCAAAAAAAAATTTCTCTTTCCTTTTCAAATAAAATTATATATGCTCATACCCATGTGGAATCTTTACTAAAGAAAATATGAAAGACATCTTCTTTTATCCTTTTTTGACAGATAAACACATAATCATGGTAAAAAAAAAAAAGTAATTTCAACCTTAATATTTGTGCAAGTCAAATGAGGCCAGCTATTTTGAAATGGAGAGAGGTTAAAAAAATGTTAAATTCAATAAGTTTAAAACCCAACCATATTTGTTTTCTAAACTCATGTGTTGATAAGGAATTGTGTTTTGGAAAGGACTTGGAGACAAGGGTTGATTTGGGTATTTAGTGTTTTAAGTGCCCATATTTATTGTTCATTGTATTACTAGTTCTCTTAAACTCCACCATTAAAAAGCCTCAACCCGATTCCCACTTTCACCAAACCGAACCTCATTACAACCTTGTATAAAGACCATTAGACTTAAATTACATGCAGTCCCCTTTTGGGAATCTAGTGAGGGTGAAGTTAGATCCCCTTGCAAGCTCTGGATTGAGAAACACAAAGTAAGCTGTTCACAAACCCACCTTAAAATAAGTGCAAAGACTTAGGGAGTGATCCTCTACCTCTGGTAACAATAACTTAACTTTTTCTCCTTTCATTAATTACTTGCAAGTCAAGTTTACAAGTGTCATATATTCATAGCATGATCTGTCATGTGTTGTTAGATTATGTATTTTGTTTATTTTCTTATGTTACACTTGCTAGGGACTAGCAAGAACCTGGTTGGGGGTTGTGATCAATACTCATAAGTGTATTGCTATTAAGGGTTTAAATCATCATTATACACTTTGAGTATGATTAATTTCTATATTCTGAACATTTTTCCATCGGGTTACTATTCACGCATTTTTACTATTTACTGACTACTATTCATACATGTATTCCATTGTTCATACACATATTTAATGTACGTACGCGGTTTACCATTCATTAATATTAAAATATATATATTAAATAATTATTTTTTTATGTAGGTAAAATTATCACTTGACGACCCTTCACGAGAAAAATCATATCTGGAGTTGTTGATGTCGGAACTGAGTGATTCTAAATTCATCTGAAAGCCAACACATAGATCTTTAACTTTGCTTCATTTCGCAAGCTAATTTTATTGTTTTCGTTGCCAAAATCTAATTATAGATGAGACCATTTGTTCTTTTGAGTACTGAATATCAGTTTTGGTAGAACAATCATAACTTGAGCTGAAGATGTCCAATTTGAATGAGCAAGCTATTGATTCGAAGCTAAGGAAGAGATCTACAAGTTCTATGCTTTGAGGAAGAACTAATCCGATGTCTATGGTAGTTTAATAATTAAAAGAAGTTACAGCCTGCCTTTGTTGATTAGTATTTACCTACCTTGACTATTCTAGCCTACCATTTACTATTTCACCTACCCCAAAACTCTATAAATAGGCACCTTGGGGGGAGGATGAATTCATGCCATTTCTTAGGCCTCCTTTATGTTCTTGTATCATTTTTTACTTTTCCTCTTTAGTTTTGTTCTATTTTTCAATACCGAAGTTCTGTTCAAGTGTTTTCTCGTTCTTCTTCTTTTTCTTTTTTTTATCTTTCAATCCATGTTCATTTCATATTTCTACATGTTGTGTACTTTTATCATGGCTAACTAATCTTTGTTTTGCTAAGGTGAAAGGGTGAAGCTTTTGGTATAAAGGTTATGATTGATTTCAATGGATCACAAAAGAACGAATGGTCTCATCTATAATCAGATTTTGGTAATAAAAATGATCAAACTAGGTTATGGAATGAAGCAAATTGAAGATCTATGTGTTGGCTTTCAGATGAATTTAGAATCACTTAGTTCCGATGTCTACAACTCCAAATATGATTTTTCTCGTGAAAGGTCACCATGTGATGATTTTACGTACATAAAACAATAATTATTTAACATATATTTTAATATTAATGAATAGTAAGCCGCACATATGCAGAAAATATGCTTATAAATAGTGAAATACACGTATGAACAGTAAGTCAGTGAATAGTAACTGTGAATAGTTAAAATGGGTGTGAATAGTAAAAATGCGTGAATAGTGACCCGGTGGAAAAAATGCTCAGAATATAGAAATTAATTATACTCAAAGTGTATAATGATGATTTAAACCCTTAATACACTTATGAGTATTCATCACATCCCCCAACCAGGTTCTTACTAGTCCCTAGCAAGTGTAACCTAAGAAAATAAACAAAATACATAATCTAACAACTCATGACAAATCATGCTATGAATATATAACACTTGTAAACTTGACTTGCAAGTCATTAGTGAAAAGAGAAAAAGTTAAGTCCTTGTTTCCAGAGGTAGAGGATCACTCCCTAAATATTTGCACTTATTTTAAGGTGGGTTTGTGAATAGCTTACTTTGTGTTTCTCAATCCGAAGTTTGCAAGGGGATCCAACTTCACTCTCACTAGATTCCCAAAAGGGGACTGCATGTAAATTTAAGTCCAATGATCTTTTTACAAGGTTGTAATGAGACTGGATTTGGTGAAAGCAGGAATCAAATTGAGGCTTTTTAATGGTGGAGTTTAAGAGAACTAGTAATATAATGAACAATAAATATGGGCACCTAAAACACTCAATACCCAAATTAACCCTAGTCTCCAAGTCCTCTCCAAACACAATTCCTTATCAACACATGAGTTTAGAAAACAAATATGGTTAAGTTTTAAACTTATTGAATTTAACACTTTTTTTTTTCTTTTTTTACCTCTCTCCGTTTCAAAATAGCTGGCCTCATTTGACTTGCACAAATATTAAGGCTGAAGTTGGTTTTTCTTTTTAACTGTCTCCCATGATTATGCGTCTATCTGTCAGAAAAAGATAAAAGAAGATGTGTTTCATCTTTGCTTTAGTAAAGATTCCACATGGGTATGAGCTTATATAATTTTATTTGAAAAGGAAATAGAAATTTTTTTTTTTAGACTGCCATAAAAGAAAAAGAGGCTAAGCATTATCAAACGAATAGTCTTTTTTTTTTATCTATGTTTTTTTTTAACTTTGTTTCGCAATGGCTTTTTCTTATGATCTCGCTTTTGCCTTTTTCTACCATAAATCAAAATTTGATTAAAACTCAACCATCCAATGATATACACTCAATTTTTATGATTTATGCTCAACTCACCCCAATTTTTTCACTATGACAAATTAAGTACAAGGTAACCTAACATATTCTAAAGTACACCCCACACTTATTCTTTATTTTACCAGAAACAACACATTCATTTTAATTCTTTATGCCAATAATCACATAAGCATCACTGGTTCCAAGGGCAATAAATGATCAAAATGAAGTGGAAGTGGTTAAACATATAGGGTTCAAACAAAGAATAAGGCTATAAGGCTAAAAGGGGCTCACTAAGGGATAATGTTCAAGGTTAGCCTTTTGGTAAGTGGTTGGCCCTAAAATGCCATCTTCTTCCTTAAATTTACATACAAGAAGTGAGGTTGCATGGGTCCTTAAGGTCACCCATCCAAGCAAGGTCTAGCTCAAAACACAAAGTAAGCACTCTCAATAAATAAATTCACACATCCTAATAAACACTAAGGGCTCAAAAGTGCTCATCGGTTATTTATTTTCCTCAGGTAACAAGCAACATACTTGAACTACTTTCAAAAATTAACAACCATTTCGAATTTACAAGGTATACATCCAATGATGATATTTCCATGAGTTGGATTCCTAAATGCAAACAAACAACCTAAATTCATACTACATGTTCCTACATGCAATTATCATGCAAACATGTACTTGAACATGGAGAGAAAAGAAAAATCAATAATCAACACTACCACAAAAATATTAAAAAAATGACAATAAAACTGACAAATTATGCAAAGGAATGGATGTTTGGAATCAATATTCAGGTTTCATCTAATATTTTCTAAAGAAAATATAGATTACTTGTGAGATATGTCATCCAAATAAGGTTGAAACCTAGCTACCCCAAAATGTTATGACTAGCATGCCTAATAGTATGCGTCTCAAGAGTAAGATTACTCCTTACTCAGCCATCCTAAAATAAGGGCTTTGTCCAATGGTTTTAATATCAGCATGAGAAAAATTATCTTAAAAGAAGAAAAAAATATGACAACTATCTCTCCCCCCAACCAAATTAAGACATTGTCCCTAATGTCAAAATATAGATAAGAAGAGTGAAGAAAAGATTACCTGTAATGGTAGTTATTGAAAATGAAAAACCTGAAATATCTTAAACCAAAATAAAGAAAATGCTGATAATAAAATTAAAAGACAAGATAAATAGATCCACAAGTCCGATTGCTCTCTTCTACAATGCTTCATCATTTATTAAGGATTGACAACCTGTAAAGAATAAAAAAAATTAACAAAAAAATAAAATGACATTAATGTACAGTAGTTGTGATTGTGGCTTACATCTTCCATTGGTTTTACGTCCAGTAACGGCTTCAACGCCTTCTATGAGTCAGGGATATGCTTCCCATCTAGTTTTCTTACAAATTGGCAAACAGGGTCGTTTAAAGTCAGATTCCCAAGACTGTAATGCTCTCATTCTCTATGCAAAATACTCCATAAACCAAGAAGTTCATGTTGCACTAATCCACAAGAATGCGTCTCAAGAGCCAATCTGATATTATCCAAATAATCCTTACTCAGGCCATTCTTGATTAATTGTATTTTATTTTCTCGATCATCGAACACCATTCCTAAAGAACGATATCTAGTATCATAAGTCCATTGACCGCATTTGTGACAGACTCGTAACCTTTTCGCTCTTCGCTTTTTGGCATAAGAGCTTTTGCCTAAACCAAGCATGTGAGGCATAAATATATCTGGGATTTCACCAGCCAAACGGACCTTAGCTTCAATTAACCAACGCACATCTTCGGGAATGCCCTTGTGCATCAAAATTCTTAACCTTTCACATATAGCTTAATAAATCCCTGTAAGAACATTTATTGGGAGAAAGGGAAAATGTTTTCGTAAAGCAGAAAGAACAGAATCCATTGGTGAGAAAAAAATTGAGAGATGAGAGAAAAAAAATCAGTTATTATGGGAAACTGAGATAACCGACTTGAGAGCCATGGAGTACCGTATCCGCCACTTAACCGGGAAGAAATTGATTCTACTTTTTGACAATTTTCAAAGGCTTTGTAGAATGCATGTGCGTCTTTAAACAAAGAGGGCTAGTAAAATTTAAACTGCAAAATCTTTACAGCTGTTTTCTTTGACAAAAAATACCCTCTACACTTTTCAAAATGAGAAAATTCAATGACACTTTTTACGTTATCCTCAGGTATGCATTTTGTATATATCTGGTCAGGACAATATTTGAAAAAATAAGAGTCATCCCAATAAAAATTTGTCACCTCATGTAGAAATTTCTTCTTATTTTGGATACTCCATTAAGTTGGTATCCATCCTGTCACTAAAATGTTGATAATATTAGCAACCAAGGTACTGTAGTGACAGAAAATAAAAATTTGTCAGAAAAATAATAATTTATGGGTACAACCTCAATTGTTGAATTCATTGTTAGTCTTGACAAATAGTTAGCGACAATATTTTTGGTGCCCTTCTTATCCTTAACTACAATGTTGAATTCTTGGAATAATATGATCTAGCGTATCAGCCTTGGTTTAGCATCTTTCTCTGACATTAGATACTTCAATTGTTTGGGTAAAAGCTTCAACTTTGTTGTGTGGATTTTATTTTACTCTTCAACTTTAGGTTTTCCCAACTCTTCAATTTTGTGTCCAACATGTGTTCCCCTCTACCTATGAAGAATCAAACAATGCACAAATGTCAAATGTATCCTGATCTACATGTATATTTGATTCAAATGAATTAACTAAACAATTTTCCAGAGGATCAGAGATACTTCCTTCTTGGATATAGTTTCCCTTAGTTGCGTTAATAACGCAGAAATCTTCACCTTCATCTTCTTTTTCAGGAGATTGCTTAAGCAAATTAAAAATATTTAACTCCAATATCATATTCCCAAATGTCAGCTTTATCAATCCATTCCTGCAATTAATCAAAGCATTAGATATTGCTAAAAATGGACGTCCCAAAATAACAGGTATTGAATTTTTAATTTCCACTGGTGGTGTGTCTAAAACAATAAAATCCACAGGATATATGAATTTATCAACTTGGACTAACACATCTTCAATGACTCCTCTAGGCACCTTCACTAATCTGTCAGCAAGCAAAAGAGTTATTTCGGTTAGTTTTAACTTACCCAAATTTAGTTTTTGATAAACTCAATATGGAAGTAAGTTTAGACTAGCCCCAAGGTCAAGTAATGCTTGCTCAATTTTATGTTCTCCAATGAAACATGAAATTGTTGGACAACCAAGATCCTTGTATTTCAAAACAGTATTCTTTTGAATAACAGAACTTATCTACTCAGCTAAGAAGGCTTTCTTTTTCACATTCAGTTTTCTTTTAATGGTGCACAAATCCTTTAAAAGTTTGGCATAGGAGGTTACCTGTTTGATCGCATCCAAAAAAAGGATATTGATCTTTACCTGCTTGAAAATATCCAAAATTTCAGGATTTCAGTTCACCTTCTTAAAAACAGTTAACGTCTGTAGAAATTGAGGTGCTGGTGGAGATTCAATTTGTTCTTTACTTGGTATAGGTTCAACCCCTTCTTTACTCTTAGAAGTTAACTCATTGTCTTCTTCACAAGGATCAGGAATTGATTTTTCAACAACCTTACCGCTACGGAGTGTAATGATTGACTTCACTTGATCCATGATTTGACTTTTGGGATTCGCTTGTAGTTGAGAAGGAAATTTTCCTTTCTCCTAAATGTTGAGTGCAGATGCAAATTTTGCAAGAGTATCTTTCAAATCAATTATGGTTTGACTTGTTTGAGCATTGATTGACTCTTGCTTTTCAATGAATAAATGCAATGCATCTTCAAGATTCTTTCTAAAAGGAAGAACATATGATGCATACCCTTGAGATTGTTGAAAATTTTGTTGGGTGTACAAAGGTAGTTTTGACGGTTGAGCATGATTGTCACTTTTTCAACTGAAGTTTGGATGACTCCTCTAACCAAGATTGTAAGTTTGCGAGTATTTTTTTTGGGTTGGTCTCTCGAAGTTGTTCAATGCATTGACTTGTTCATAGAGACAATCTTTGAAATAGGGTAAGGTTGGGCAATTGTTAGTGGAATGGTCATTGGTCTCATAAATGTGGCAAAAATTTTCTTCAACAGATTTTAAATGACCAGTTTTCTTCATTTCTAATGCCTCAACCTTTCTAGCTAAAGATGCGAATTTTGCTTGAATGTCATTATCTTCCTTAAGATGATATATGCCTCCACTAGATGCAAGAGTTTGAGTCTTACCTAGGGACTCATAGGTACCAACGATGTCCCACTTCTATGTATTTTCTGCTAGCATGTCTAGGTAATCCATTGCCTCGTCAGGATCTTTATCCTCAATTGTTTCATTGCACATCATTTCTACCATTTGTCTTTCCCTAGGTGTCAAACCTTCAAAAAAAAGTGAGACTAATCTCCAAGTTTCAAAACCATGGTGTGGGCATGTGTTAAGTAAATCTTTGTATCTATCCCAACACTGGTAAAAAGTTTCTCCTGATTTTTGTGTGAAAGTGGTGATTTGCCTTTTGAACGAATTTGTTCTGTGGGCTGGAAAACTTTTTTTCAAAAATTGTTGTTGCAGTTCATCCCATGAATTAACGGAGCCTAACCTAAGATTCTGTAGCCAAGTTTTAGCTTTATCTTTTAAAGAAAAAGGAAAAAGCTTAAGCCTAATAGTGTTCATGCTACAATTTAGGTTATTATATGTGTGACAGACTTCCTCAAATTCTCTCAGATGCAAGTAAGGATTTTCGGAATGAAAGCCATGAAAAGTTGGTAAAAGTTGAATAATACTTGGCTTAAAGTTGAAGTTATATGAATCAGCAGAATAAATTAAACATGATGGTGTGCTATTTCTTATGGGGTTCATGTATTCTCTAAGTGTCCTAGGCCTATCTTGGTTATTATGTAGAGAATGGTTATCTTCTTGTTCATTAATGTGTTCAGCCATGTTTGAAGAAGATGAAGATTCTCTTACCAGTCTACCACTTGATGTATATGACCAAGCTTTCATACATAAACAAAATAATAACAAGAAAAATAAATATCAATAACAAGTTAAGTAGGAGGCTCAGCCTTCCATTTAATAATAACAAGAAAATAAATAAAAAGAAAGCAAAATGAACAATAAAAAAAAGATAGGAGGCTCAGCCTGCCATTCAATAATAAAAATAAAAAAAAGTAAGAAATATAAGATTAACAAAAATTAAAGGGTAGGAGGCTCAGCCTGCCATATGATTAATGAAGAGGTAGGAGGCTTAGCCTGCCATATGATACAAAAAATGAAATAAAATAAAAAGGAATAAAAAGAAAAAAAATAAACTTGTACTCTAATTTTACTTCCCTGGCAACGGCGCCAAAAACTTGCTGCACTCTAGCGGTTGTAACCCAAGTGTAGGTTGTCACAAGTAATAAATCTCAGGAGTTCGAGTATCGAACCACAGGGAAATGAATTAGAAATACAAATTACAGATTTTTAAGAAAGAAAGTATTTGGTGCAAAGTGTGAACAAGTTTTGATTCAAAATTGAAATTCAAATAAAATAGCTAAGGTTAGGGGATCAACTTTTAGTATATTAGTTATGATTAATTTTAGCCCATCTTACCACTCAATTGAGATCCACACATAAAGGAGGTCCCAATCGGGGAATTTAGTTAGTATTAACTTTCATTAATCTTAAAATGCCAACACTTGTTAATGGGTTCAAGTATCCATCATGCAAACCTTTGTCATCAATAAATCAAGATTCCAATATAGCCAGCAGAGCCATGTTCTACAGAGGGAATCAAGTAACTTTTGTGCCAATGATTGACTATGATGAATCAAGACTCCCACTTAACAAGGAGGGAACTTAAATAGATTAAGGAAGAAAATACCGTTAACGTTGTGATCTATTCAAATCAATTATAACCTTTATATCAAAAGCTTCACCCTTTCACCTTAGCAAAATGAAGATTAGTTAGCCATGATAAAAGTACACAACATGTAGAAAGATAAAATGAACATGGATTGAAAGATCAAAAGAAGAACGAGAAGACGAACGAGAAACATTTGAACAGAACTTCGGTATTGAAAACTAGAACAAAAATAAAGAAGAAATGGCATGAATTTTTCTTCCCCCCAAGGTGCCTATTTATAGAGTTTTGGGGTAGGTGAAATAGTAAATGGTAGGCTAGAATAGTCAAGGTAGGTAAATACTAATCAACAAAGGCAGGCCGTAACTCTTTTAATTATTTGACTACTGTAGACATTGAATCAACTCTTCCTTAAAGCACATAACTTGTAGATATCTTATTTAGCTTCGAATCAATAGCTTGCTCTTTCAAATCGAACATCCGTAGCTCAAGTTATGAGTTTTCTACAGAAACTGCTCTTTAGCACACGAAAGAACAAATGGTCCCATCTATAATCAGATTTCGGCAATGAAAATGATCAAACTAGCTTTCAGAATGAACTAGAGTTGAAGATCTATGTGTTGAATTTCGGATGAATTTAGAATCACTCAGTTATGATGTTTACAGTTCCATATATGATTTTTCTTGTGAAGGGTCGCCAAGTAATGATTTTACCTACATAAAAAAATAATTATTTAATATATAAATTTAATATTAATGAACAGTAAACCATATATGTATAGTAAATACGCATATGAATAGTGAAATATGTGTATGAATAGTAATTTGGTGAATAGTAATTATGAATAGTAAAAATGCGTGAATAGTGACCCGGTGGAAAAAATATTCAGAATATAGAAATTAATCATACTCAAAGTGTATAATGATGATTTAAATCCTTAATATCAATACACTTATTAGTATTTGTCAGACATGACTAAATTTTTACTTCGGGCAACCAGACACTGATGGCTCTATAATTCCCGGGGATGGGGCGAATTGCAGTTTCAAATTAAAAGGCTTTCTTGCTTTCTAGATGTGCAAATTTCTTCTACTTGGCACAGCAAAGATAGAGTCTTTGCTAGAGGTTTTCTTCTCTCCATCAAATTAGCATAGGGGAAAAAGCTGGCACTTGGCCCATTGTACTTGGGTTCTTTATACAGAAGACTTGATGAGTACTCGCATGCCACCTCCCATTCCATGAGTAGGTATTGGCATTTTCTTCAATTTTTTTTGTGGTGATTTCAATGCCTTATCATCTTCTCAACAGGTTTGACCAAGTGACATCAATAGACTTTGTGTTTTTGCAACTCTTGCTCAATGAGACATTCAGGCTTTGTAGCCTTCAAGTTGTCCCCAACATAGAAGAGAATCCTTTTCAGGCTGGCTTGGAACAATCGTCCTCCGGGCAATTTTTTATTCTCTATTGATGAAGAATCAACCTTTGTCTTCCAGCCTTACTTGGCTAACATAAACGGGTTTGCCTCATTGACAATTTTCTATCCAAGGCAAGGCTACACAGCAAATACAAGAACTATTAAGGACTGAGAAGGAAAATGGGGAAACAATACTCTATTGTTCTTTACATGGTCATGCCTGGCCATGTTGGTTGGCTTGATGAACTTCCACCCATCGCCATATTGTCCAAACAATAAGGAGATAGTTACTTATAATCCACACCGGGTGGCCAGGCAATTTGAGTATAACCAAGGAATTTCCCGTGATGCTAGCAGGCTCTTCAAAGATATGACAATCCAGCAAAGCGAGGCTCAGTTTCTTACTATGAGTGCCTTGAAGAATCAGCCACATGAGAAGAATGTATACTTTCTAGGCATAAAAAGGCAAAGCTGTTGGAGTCCAAAGTGGTTCTCTCACTTCTCTTCTACCATGGAAGCTTTTCTAGAATTCAAAAAACAGACTAAGGGCATAACTAAATCCTTCCTTGTTGTGGATGATCATGATGTCTCTCTACAATTATTCCATACCAAAGGGAATGCTCCCACCTCAGGCAAAAGAAAAGAGATGCCAGCAAGTTCCAAGTGATAGGACAGTCATTAAGAAAACTAAAAAGATGGTGATCCGTCTAGAGGTAATTGATGTAGCCCCTTAACACTTTTTTTTTTTGCCTTAATACATGTATATATTTTGGTCCGAAGGATCAAATGATGACACTGAAGTGGAAGGCACTGAGAATAAAACTGAAGCAGAAGGTGCTGAGAATAAGGCTGAAACCTTTAATAAGCTTGCAGAGTCAAAAAGGCCTGATGAAAATAACATTGAAGTTTCTTGCCCTGAAATTGAGACTGGTCTTGATACTAATTTGGAGCCTGAAGAATACAATACCAATGTACCCCTGGATGGTCGTGCGGCTATGTCCCCAACTACTGTTGTAACTTAGGTAGGCCAAAAATTGTTTACACCATTACTTATTGATATCTCATTTAAACAAACCAACCTCTTTTTTTTTTTAACAAACATAGGCACAAACACCATTTATGATATTATGATCTACCCTAGAGATTGGTCGTTCAAGGTTGAGGCTAAAACATGGAGGGAGTATAAGGCGAACCACTACTGGTAAATCACTCACAAAACTTAGCTAGAGTTCTCCCACATTGGAAGGAGGCAAATTAACACAATCCACAAACTTGCCGCCTGAGTCAAATACTAGTATTAGCATGGACTCACGACTTGGCCATAATATTGATCTATTGCCCCGCACTACTCCTCCCCCAGCTTCGGCTGGAGACACAAGTACTGCTGCAAAAGCTGATCTTATTGAGTTTTATGGCTTTCAAGTGACAAAGTTACAACATCATTATCTATAGGCCATCTTTGATGTATGAGGTTATTTCTTTTCTACCAAAAAGATTCGAAGCAAAAAAAATCTACAAAAAAATGCTTAGCATTTTGGCTGATACATTAGTACTGTTGGAGAAAGATTTTTGCACTTTATCAGCTGAAGAAATATTTGAAGCCAATGAGGCTTTTGAGGTATGTGCCATGATCATCATTTTTTTATGCATATGCTATTCATGATAGGCCAAAATAAACAAAATTGCTTTATTTTATCCATGCAGATGCTTGAAGATTCTAAGTTCAAGTTAGAAAAGTTGTGACCTATCATCCAACAAGTGAGAAAAGCAACTATAATAGAGGATTGCAGCTTAAGCTGCAAAAGATCAAGGATAAGAAGCAACAAATATCTCAAAAGCTCAAGTATCCTAAAGAAGAGAGACCTTCCTTAGCTGCTCAATTGGCATCTGTGGAGAATGAAATTAGTTCCCTTGCAAAAACAGAGAAAATTTTTGAAGACCAAGAGGAACAATTAGCAACAAAATCAGTGGCCATGGAGGAGATTATTTCTCTCAGGGGCATACTCCCACTTTTTTCCTAGGAAAACAAGTTTCTGGCATTTTTCTTTTGTTGTTAGGCAATTCCTAGATATTAGTTTCGTCTCTTTTACACTTATGAAACAAATTATCACTTTCATTGAGAGTGAGGCACGTACCTCTTTTATTTCAATATTGGCATGAACACAATAATTTAAAAAATAAAACCAATTACTTGGTTTCCTGGCAAAACTCCAATATGAGCTTTTGGCATGACTTAGGCCATCAATCTATTCAAAGAAAACAATAAAAACACCATCCCAATCCATTCGGTAAGAGAGTGGCAAGAGATCAACATCTCATTTTGATAAATAGTGCCATCAGTGCATTTTATAAAAATCTGCCCAATGCATCCCTAAGAGGGAAGCAAGAGATCGATATCTCATTTAAATAAATAGTGCCCTCAATGCATTTGCTAAAAGAAAGTTATAAAAATCTTCTCAATGCATTCGCTAAGAGGGAAGTAAAACATTGACATCTCATTTCAATGAATAATACCCTCACTGCATTCACTAAGAGAGAGCTATAAAAATCTTCCCAATGCATTTGCTAAGAGGAAAGTAAGAGATCAACATCTTGTTTCAACAAAATAATGCTCTCACTGCATTCGTTGAGGAAGAACTATAAAAATGTTTCCACCATGGCAGAGCAACACCTCTTGGCAAAGTGATGACATTTCACATTCTTTAGTGAAAACATCATAAAAGGTAGCTTCGACCAAGTGAGACTCATGGAGCTCAAAAAGAGCATCCACACCATGAATAAAAATTTCTTTGCCATGCCAAAGTCCCTTAGCACATTGATGCTCAGTTGAGGGAATAATATGATAAGTATGCATTCATTTTCTGCCTAATAAGAGGTGATAACTAGTAGGTGAATCCATAATATAGAAATGGACCGGGGCTTATACTGGTCCCACTTTCAATTTAGCAATCACATAGCCCATCATAGGCATAGATTATTTATTGAAACCTTCAACAGTGATCGATCGCTTAACAAGATGATGAATGTCTATATTTGCTACTTTAAAAGTAGATAATGGCATGACATTGATAAAGGCACCTTGGTCTAACATGGTTCTCCTCACTAGATAACCATTCAGTTAAGACTCCACATATAAAGGCCTGTTGTGATCATGATTCTCCACACAATAATCTTTGTCAAAAAAAATGATTTGCTGGTGGGCTGTGTTATCTAGGTGGCCATAGTACGTATGAGAGAATGTGCAACATTAGAAATAAAGATCTCATCGTCTTGCCCATCTTGCTCCTTTGGTGGTGGCAGAGGCAATCGAGAAAAATTTTCTTCATTAGGCAAAGAATGAACAATAGTATTGATGCCCCGAGGAATCCTCGTTAAGCGACATTGTGACTTCTGGAGGGATTTCCTGAGAGGGAGAACACCCGGAGCCCAGATTTCCCAGAGGAGCGTGCCTAAAAAGCTCAGAAAAGAGGGTTAGGAGGTCCCCGGAGTGTTTTTCCGGGGAGGAGCCTCCGACGCCCAAGTCAGTGTCTTGAGAAGGTAAAGGGGGAGCACTAAAGGTTTTAGTGGCCTTGCCTGTTTGTGTTTTCTCAAGGAGGAGGAGTCGAACCGTTTGCCAGGGTCTGTTCCCTGGTATTTATAGGAGTGCCCAGCCCGTTCAGATGACGATACGTGTTCGGTCGGATGTTCTCTGAGTTTCTGGGCGTAGGGGACAAGTAGTCGGTGGCAGGCTCCTTGAGCCTTGAACCGAGACAGGTCGTGACAAGACCTGGACGGCGTCGGCGTGTCAGACCGCCGTTTGGGGCGGCATGTAATGCCTGTGGGCGACATGTCAGAGGCTCCTTAAATGCTCATGCCGTACTCCCGAGGTCCTCTGGGCAATGTCGTCCTTTGGTATGGACGCCCTTCTTCGGGAGTTATGCTCGTAGTTCGGGGAGTCCTTAGTTCGGTGGTTCTGCCTTCGGAGGATTCTCTCCTGCTTGTAAGGGCCTCTGTCCCGAAGGCGATTTGTTTGGTCCCCCGAAGGAGCTGGTAACGTTTCTGGAGTTCCTGAGGTATTAGCTGAAGTCCCGAGTTCGACACGTCTTGACTTTGCTCCTTTCGAGTTCAGTGATAGTGCCTCCTTCGGGTGACATTAAGCTCTCCGGTTACCTTGTTTTCGGCAGGAGGCACGGGGTGAGAGAGGCGATAGTCCTTCGGCTATCACAAGCCCCCCTTTGGAAAGCCGAAGTAGATACTTCAGTTTATCAGCTTTTGAATGCAGTCTTTCAGGGCCTTGGTTATAACAATTTTGCCGAGGATGGACCTCTTGTCTGAAGACACCGGCTTGTTCGGTCATAATCTGTCTCTTGGTGTCTTCGAGGTAACCTACCTCTCTCTTTTTGTAGATCTGCGCCACGTCGCGTCTCGTAACCAGACGTGTCAGTCTAGAGCGGCGCGCCCAGGTGTAGGAGTGTCAGAAGGCGTGACCCCCCTTTGGCGCAATGGCTGACACGTGGCAGCCTGCTATTGGCAGGAACTGTATCGGATAAAGCAGGCGCGTCTTTTCATGCGCTCTGAGCAATTATGGCGACTGTTCGCCTTCGCGGAGTAGTTATGACGCCGGTTCGCCTTCGCCTCTCGGCCTATATATACTCCTGTTCCGTCATAACCCTCTTTTGCTTCTGTTTTTGCTCTCAACTGCTTTCACGTTTTCTCCCGCTTTTTCCGGCGATCCTTTTTAACGGGGTGTTTTCCGGCAACCTTTCGCGACGGCGTCTTCAAATCCAGATTTCGGCAAAACATTTGGTGGGTTTTAACTTTCAGAGCCTTTTGCTTTTTAAGCTTTCCCGAAGTTGTTTTTGGCCTTTTTCCGAAATCATTTTTCAGCCAACCATGCCTATTCCCGAGAGCTGGCAACCCCTTTTGTCTCATCCTTGCTGCACCACTCCTAAAAAATTAGAAAAATGGAAGACCAAGTTCTTCCTTCCCTCGTACGCCGTTACCCGGTTGCCACGTTCGGACCAATTTAGCTTTTCGAACCGTGGCGACGAGGTTACCGTTTTCCGAGCTCAACTGAAGGCCGGACTTCGGTATCCTCCTCCGAAGATGATTTGCGACTTTTGCCAATTCCATGGCATTGCCGTAAATCAGCTTCCGCCGAACTCGTACTGCTATTTTAACGCCTTCCTCTGTATGTGTGGCGTTTTCAAAATAGAACCCCACTTCATCATCTTTATGCAGTACTATAAGCTCTTCGTGGTCCCGAAGGGTGGCTTTTACTTCATGCTACCTCGGGGATCAGGGAGCAAAAAGTATATGTTTACTTTTGCCACCAAGGACAGCTGGCGAGGGTGGCAACAAAAATTTTTCTTTCTGAAGATGGAGGAGGCCTGGTCGCACGTTCCGACCAAGTGGGCTCGGGGAAGGCTGGAGATGGACGTCGTAGATCCGAGGATAATGCTGACTCCCGAGTTGGCTCCCATATTCACGGATTTCGACAAACGTATCCGCGCCGTCTCCGACTGGGGTTCCGAGGTCCCTTCGCGCTCCCTCTACCCCTTCCCCATCAATTGGAAGCTGATGACCGAGGAGGTTCTTCGGGAGTTAGGGGTAGTGAAGGAGCACAAGACCGACCTCGGAATGCCGGGTCCTGACATCGCTGGGAAGGATTCCTAGCTGGTGCAACTCCTTCGGGAGGAAACTACTTACGAAAATTTTTACGAGCGTAAGTTATCTCCGAATCCCTCTGTTATAATTTCACCTTGGACTCACGCTGATGTCTTCTTTCTTTTTCAGAGATGGGCGACGACACTGCTGCCTATTACAAGTCCTTTTTTCTCGGTCAAGCCGAGAAGGGCGAACAGATGAAGAAGGCCGTCTCCCGAAGGCGGAAATCGTCTGGGGCTGGGCCATCTGTGGCCAAACGGGCGAAGAAGGATGTGCCTCCTCCTCTTCCAGAGATTTCCGAGGAGGCAGGCGAAGAGCCCGAGGCTGCTACTGTCCCGCCCGCCGAGGTCGCTGCCGACCTCACTGCTCAGAGTCCCACTCGTTCGGCGACTCTTCTGGACGCTTTGGTAGAAGCCCCTTCTGCCGAGGAGCGCCGTAGGAGCAAAGGCAAGGAAATTTATGCCGAGGGGACTCAGGGCTCGGACGACGATGTCACCGAGGTGCCTCAAGGTTTGCTTTCTTAGACAAACTGTGATGCCTTTACTTTTTTGAACTTTGAAATTTACTTGCCCTGACCAGCTTCTTGTTTTGCTGTGCAGGGGAGTTACTTACTCTGGGTTGGGCAGCCGAGCACGCCCAGAAGCGAGCCCTTCGGGATGCCTGTATCCCGAATGGGAAGATCCCGAAGGAGCCTTTCTGGTCGTTTACGGAGGACATGAATTTGTACTCCGGAGACTGCCAGCAAATGGCTAAAGAGATCTCGAAGGGGATGCTTACTGAAGCCTCCTTCAGGGCTATTGCGGAGGCTCACTCGGGCGATGATTCCCTGGCCGTGAAACTTTCCGAGCACGCTGCCCAGGTATGTTTTGCGCCTTTCTTTCTTTTTTCCTTTGGATTTTTTCCAAGTGTTTGGCTCTCTCTTTTCTCTTTTGCCTTACTGACTTTGCCTCTTTTTTTTTTTTTGCAGCTGCTGGGGTACGCTGGTTTCCTCAGAGTTCGGGTGGCGAGGCAGACAGCGTTCCGAGCCTCGGCCTTAGAGGTTATAGAAAAAACTAAGGCCACGTGCTCGGAATTAGCTGCCCAGAACACGCAGCTGGCTCAAGCTGCAGAGAAGGAGATTGCCACCGTTCGGGAGGGGTTCCTGAAGGAAAAAGAAGAACTTGTGAAGGAATCCTCCCAGAAGATTTCTGACCTCGGCTCCCAGGTGGCGGAGCTGATTTCAGCGAATGAAGCCTATCAAAAGGAGAAGTCAGAGTCTGAGGTTCTCCTGGCGAAGGCGCTTGCTGAGAAGGCCGCGCTTCAAGCCGAGGTCGATGCTTTGAAGAAGGAGCCGGAGAAGAAGAAGATGAAGGCATTGAAGAAGAAGGTTGCGGATCTGAAGAAGTACCTTGACGCCCTTGGTGTCGAGAAGGATAAGTCCGACCAGATGACCAAAGTCGGTTTTCAGGACGGCTTCTGCCTTGTTCGGCACCAGGTCCTGCAGAAGTTTCCAGATCTGGACCTTTCTTTCTTGAAGGCCTTAAACATTCCCGAGGGACCTCGGTGGGCTTGGTCAAAGATTGAACACTTGAACTTGCCCCTTTCGCTCCCGGCGCCGAAGGTAGTGGAGAAGGACGCAGGAGCTGGTGGCTCCCGGGACGCCGAGATCCCTTAGTTTGTTTTAGGGCCCTTTGCCTTCTTTTCCTTCTTTTTTGTACTTCTTCTTTTGGCAATCTTTCTTCTCTGTAAGCAGATTCGTCCTTAATAAAGATTCTTTTTTGGCTAAGTCTTTTTGTGAGATTTTTCATTTCCCGTTGTCCCGAACATGTTCGCTCAAGAGACTTCAGAAAATCAAATCTGCGCTTATTACGGCGATCGCCTTCGCGGAATTCTGGCTTGTATAATTTATACTTAAGAATTTTTCTAAGAAACTTTTGTACTTAGAATATTTTTCTAATTTGTACAATACAACTCTCCCGCGAGATCCTAAGCATAGAATTTTTTCAAGGCATCCGAATGCCAAGTATTTTTTAATTCTACGCCTTCGGCATCGCCGAGTTTGTACACCCCTTTTCGTACTTCGGCACGAACCAGATAAGGACCTTCCCAATTTGCGTGAAATACCCCGTGGGATGGCCTTCGGGGTCTGAATTCAGCCTTTCGGAGAACGAGGTCTCCTTTCTTTATTCCCTTTGGCCTGGCGCGCAAGTTTATAGCCGCGGCCATTCTTTGCTGAAAAGCTTTTCTTCTCAGCTCGGCTATTTCCCTGTGTTCGCCGATGAGGTCGAGCTTGGTTCTTAGTCCGAGGTCATTTCCACTTTCATCAAATACTTGCACTCGTACCGATGGTCGCACTACCTCGATTGGGATGATGGCCTCTGTACCGAAAACGAGTGAAAAAGGCGTTTCCCCTGTGGCTCTTCGGGGTGTTGTTCGGTAGCTCCATAATACGCTTTGGAGCTCTCCTGGCCATTTCCCTTTTGCTTCCCCCAGTCTCTTTTTCAGACCATCTTTTATGGTCCTGTTAGATACTTCTACCTGCCCATTGCTTTGGGGGTGAGCTACTGGGGTGAAGTGCATTTTTGTCCCGAGGTCGCTGATAAATTCCTGGAATCCTTTGTCTATAAACTGGGATCCGTTATCAGCTACTAGTACCCTTGGTATGCCAAATCTGCACACGATATTCTTCCATACGAACTTCTGCACTTCTTTTGCCGAGATAGTAGCCAAGGGTTCTGCCTCGACCCATTTGGAGAAATAATCTATCGCTACCACGCAGAACTTCACGCCCCCAGGTGCCGTTGGGAGCGGTCCTATGAGGTCTATGCCCCAAACTGCGAAGGGCCAGGGATAGTCAGCCGAAGTCACCATTTCCGAGGGTGTCCTCTGGATATTCGCGTGTCTTTGGCAACTACCACATTTCTGGACGAATTGCCTAGCGTCCTTTCTTAGGGTAGGCCAAAAGTACCCTTGGCGAAGTATTACTGCTGCCAGGGCATCGGTTCCAATGTGTGAACCACAAGCGCCTTCGTGAACTTCTTCGAGGATCACTTCAATATCCTCTTCGCCAACGCATCTCTTTAATGGATTTGCATATCCCTGCCGATACAACTCTTCGCCAATTAGGAAGAATCGACCGGAGAGCCTTCAAACTTTCGCGGCTTCGCCAGGGTCTTCGGGGAGTACATTGTCTGCGATATACCTCTTTATTGGGTCCTTCCAGCTTTTTCCCGAAGTTGCTATGCTCAGTATTGCAATGCTCGGGCTGTTTAGTACTTCGGTGCATGTTTTTGACTTTGCCAAGCAATCTGCTTTGCATTATCCCGTCGAGGTATGTTTTTTATTTTTACGGTGTCGAACTCCCGAATGAGCTTTGCTACCAATTCATGGTATTTTGCTAAGGTTGGATCCTTCGTCCCATAGTCCCCTGCTGTTTGCCGAACTATCAGTTGGGAATCGCTGTGGGCCTTTAGATTTCTCACGCCAATTTTTCTGGCTAGGCGCAATCCTGCTATGAGGGCTTCATACTCAGCCACATTGTTGGTGACGTGAAAGCTGAACTTGATAGCCTTTATTACCTCTAGGCCTTCGGGACCTCTGATAACTACCCCCGCTCCCTGGTGTTCGGACCCCGAGGCTCCGTCAACATACAAAGTCCACTCTGGCTCACCTTCGTTTGGATCCGGATGGCTGTCCTCGATGGTGGGTACTTCGGCAATGAAGTCTGCCAGAGCTTGAGCTTTTATGGCTCTTCGAGGTTCATAAGTGATGTCGTGTTCGCCAAGCTCTATACACCATTTGGAAAGCCTTCCCGAATGATCAACCTTTCTCATGACATCGCGCAGGGGTAGACTGCTTCGGACGATGATAGGGTGAGCCTGAAAATATGGTCGCAGCCTTCTTCCTGCTAGTACCAAGGCATATATAGCTTTTTGCAACAAAGGATATCTGACTTCGGCGCCATGCAGAGACTTGCTTACATAATAGACCGGCCATTGCTTCGGCCCTTCCTCTTTTACAAGGACCGAACTCACTGCTTTTTCTGTGACGGCGAGGTATAACACAAGGGGCTCTCCCTCGCGGGGTTGCCGCAGAGTGGGCAGGCGGGCTAGACAGACTTTGAGTTCTTCCCAGGCCTTTTGGCAGTCCTCATTCCAAGGGTGATCACCACTCCCGAGGTTGCCTTCCTTTTTTGCGGCCTTTGTGAGCACTTTGAAGAATGCTCAGCATCGGTCTCCATACCTGGAAATAAACCTGCTAAGAGAGGTTATCCTTCCAGTGAGTCTTTGTACATCTTTTATTGTGATGGGAGTTCGAAATTCAAGTAGAGCCTTAATCTTTTCTGGGTTAGCATCAATGCCTCTTTCTGACACCATGTACCCAAGAAACTTTCCCGAGGTTACGCCGAAGATGCACTTCTCGGGGTTAAGGCGGATCCCGAAGGTTCTGAGCTGGTGGAAAGTTTCCTTTAGGTCTGCGACATGGTCGCTAGGCAGCTTACTTTTGACTATCATGTCATCGACGTAGACTTCCATATTCCTCCCTATTTGGTCGTTAAAGACCTTGCTCATCAACCTCTGGTAGGTAGCTCATGCATTCTTGAGCCCGAAGGGCATTCTGACGTAACAATACGTTCCCCCCTCGGTGATGAAGGCAGTTTTTTCCTCATCTTCGGGGTCCATCCTTATTTAATGATATCCACTGAAGGCGTCTAAGAAACTTAGGAGCCCGAATTCGGCGGTTGAGTCTACCAATTGGTCTATCGGTGGGAGAGGATATGAGTCTTTCGGGCAAGCATCATTCAAGTTTCTGAAGTCGATGCACATCCGGAGCTTACTGCTTCCTTCTTTTGTGGCAATAACCACGTTGCTTAACCATTCGGGGTACTTGACCTCCCTGATGATGTCAGCGTTCAACAGGCGCTGGACTTCCATTTTGACAAAGTCACTTTTATGGGCTGAGATGCCTCGTTTCTTTTGCCGGACAGGTTTTGCTTCCGGACTTACTCTAAGGCTATGCTGTATTATGCTAGGGTTTACCCCTGGCATATCTTTCGACGAGTAGGCAAACAGGTCTTTATTTGTCAACAGAAAATATACAAGTTTTTTCTTGTCACCTTCGGCCAAGTTCTTCCCTATTCGGGTACTTTGGCCTGGGACAAGTTCTACTTTTTCCATTTCCACTTTCGCGTGATCTTTTGCCTCATCCTCTTTTGGTGCCTTTGCCTCCATTGTTTGTGCGAAGTTATTTGCTGGAGCTTTTCGTGCCCTGACGAACACCTTCCTCACTTCGCCCTGGTCTATGAAGATTTCCGCATCTCCATCCTTGGTGGCGAAAGTGACAGTTAAGGATTTTACATCTGAGCGAATGTGCAGATTTCCCTGTGTCTTTCTTCTAAGGATGACGTTGTATGATGAAGGGACATCCATGACAATGAACCTCGCCATTGTGGAGGTGAATAATTCGGCAGTCCCATCTACCGAAGTCCCTTTCAGCATTAAGGGGAGATCGATCCATCCGAGGACAGGCAGTTTGGATGGTCCTACCCTGAAAGTAGGCGAGGTAACGGGCTTAAGGTCACTGCTGGATATGCCCAAGTTCGGCAGTAAGTGTGAAAACAGGACGTCAGTGTTTGATCCATCGTCAAGCAACACTCTCTTGACGTCCCAATTTCCTATCCTCACCATGATCAACAGCGGATCGTCATGGGGAAAGATGACGGCAGAACCATCCTTGTGGGCCAGTTTTTTTGGCGGACTTTGATATTCCATGACTGCTATTTCTCTGGCCTTCCTCTTTCTTTCCGAGGATGGGAGCCCCGTCGTGATTGTTTGTATTATTCCTGCCGGAGGTGGAGGGCGCCTTTTCGGGCTTCGGTTCCTCCGCCTGTCAGAGTCATAGTCCTCATCTTCTGCCTTTCCTTCCTCCTCCTTTTTCCCTTTCGGGGAGGGCATCCGCAGATAACGCCGAAATTGGCCCAGTTTTATCAGCGACTCTATGTACTTCTTCAATTGAAAGCAGTCTTCGGTGTCGTGGCCGTGGTCACAGTGAAACTGGCAGAACTTCTTCATGTTCTTTTTATTATCAGCGGTCATGGCTCTTGGTCGCTGAATCTGAGTCCCCTACCTTTCCATTGTCATGAGGATGTTGGTCCTTGTGGTATTCAGAGGTGTGAAAATTGGGGGTTTCCTTCCCCTCATCCTTCGAGGTCGCCCTGCCTGTTCGGTTGTGTACCGGGTTTGCTGGTTGGACCCTTCGGCCCGGGTGTGGTCAGACTTCGGCCCACCCATTCTCAGTTCTTCGGCCGTCATGTGCTGTTCGGCCCTTCGGTCAAATTCGCCAAGCGTGTCCGGGGGGTCTTTGGAGAACTCGTAAAACAGCTGTGAGTCTCTCCGAAGGCCCTGCGTCATCGCGAGAATGCATATTTCGGGCCGAAAGTATGGGACGCTCAAGGCTTCTCCGTTGAACCTCTCGACATAGTCGCGGATGGTTTCTCCATTTCTTTGCGCTATGTTGAACATTTGGACAGGCATCTTTGCCGTTGGCCGACTTCCAATAAATTGCTGCGTGAAGGCCGTGGATAACTCCTGGAATTCTGTGATGGTTCCTGGAGCTAATGAATTATACCACGCAGTTGCTGGTCCTGTGAGGGTGACCTCGAAACATTTGCAAAATGTAGCGTTGTCGGCACCGTGCATCATCATGCTGCGTCTGTACTTAGTCAGATGGGCCTGTGGATCAGTACGGCCATCATAAGTTTCGAGCCGAGGTACTCTGAAGTCACCAGGCATGGCAGCCTCAATTATGGCTTGAGTGAACAGGGACTCATCCCCATAAAAGGTTTCAGACAGCCTAGCCCAGACGGGCTTGCGGGCTACCTGTTTTTCTACCCTGTCTAGTCTTGCTAGTATCCTCTCCATAAGGATCGTGGCACTAGGTTCTTCCTGTGGGAAGGGAGATTGCCGGCGTCTCTTCGGGGAGCGAGTTCGGCGTTGGGGGGACAGGGACCTCGCCTCAGGTGACGAGCTCCTTCGGTGTGGGACTTCGGGTTGCCTGGACTTAGCTCGTTCTGTAAGTCGTGCCCCGAGGGGCATATTTTCCATTGAAGACTCCTCACTCGGATCTCCGCTTCCCGAACTACGGTGGGTTGGTTTGGGGCTTCTTTCTCGAGGGCATGCTGGCGACCGAGGCCTTTGGGCCTGAGTCTGTTGCAGCCACCTTCGGTCTATCTGCTGTGTCATTTCAGCCACAACAGAACGTTGAAAGTCGCGCAGGAAACTCATGGTTATGACCAGAAGACGCTCTTCCTCTGGCGTGGAAGTCCCTGGAAGGGTTTGCTCAATGGCCGGTTGAGCTTCAGGCGTAGACGGGGACTTCGGGAATCCCTTGTCCTTTGAATGCCGAGTTTCAACAACGGCGACCTCGGAGTGCCTTCCCACAGACGGCGCCAAATGATGCCCCGAGGCATCCTCGTTAAGTGACATTGTGACTTCTGGAGGGACTTCCTGAGAGGGAGAACACCTGGAGCCCAGATTTCCCAGAGGAGCATGCTTGAAAAGCTCATAAGAGAGGGTTAGGGGGTCCTCGGAGTGTTTTTCCGGGGAGGAGCCTCCGACGCCCAAGTCAGTGTCTTGAGAAGGTAAAGGGGGAGCACTAAAGGTTTTAGTGGCCTTGCCTGTTTGTGTTTTCTCAAGGAGGAGGAGTCGAATCGTTTGCCAGGGTCTATTCCCTGGTATTTATAGGAATGCCCAGCTCGTTCAGATGAGGACACGTGTTCGGTCGGATGTTCTCTGAGTTTCTGGGCGTAGGGGACAAGTAGCCGGTGGCAGGCTCCTTGAGCCTTGAACCGAGACAGGTCATGACAAGACCTGGACGGCGTCGGCGTGTCAGACCGCCGTTTGGGGCGGCATGTAATGCCTGTGGGCGACATGTCAGAGGCTCCTTAAATGCTCATGCCGTACTCCCGAGGTCCTCTGGACGAGGTCGTCCTTTGGTATGGACGCCCTTCTTCGGGAGTTATGCTCGTAGTTCGGGGAGTCATTTAGTTCGGTGGTTCTACCTTCGGAGGATTCTCTCCTGCTTGTAAGGGCTAGGCCTCTGTCCCGAAGGCGATCTGTTTGGTCCCCCGAATGAGCTGGTAACATTTTTGGAGTTCCTGAGGTATTAGCCGAAGTCCCGAGTTCGACACTTCTTGACTTTGCTACTTCCAAGGTCAGTGATAGTGCCTCCTTCGGGTGACATTAAGCTCTCCGGTTACCTTGTTTTCGGCAGGAGGCACGGGGTGAGAGAGGCGATAGTCCTTCAGCTATCAAGTATGAATATGGCCAACAATAGCATTAACTTGGTCTTGTCTCACATTGTGAGCAGGCAAAGGATTTTCATGAACTTCTTCACCTTCAAGGACAAACTCCTTTTTGTCCACTTTATTGTGAAAGAAACGCCGCAAATTCCAATACTTAGAGGTTGTATGACAAACTCAACGATGATATCTACAATATTTTGGATCAACTTTGTCTTGGTTTGTTGCCAACTCTGGCATCTGGGGTAGGCGGAACCTCATCTTTGATTCATTCATCCAGTAAAGCATAAACTTTATTCATGGGACAAGGCAAAGGTGGAGGTATGTCAAAATTCTTATGAGGCTTAAACGTCTTCCCGCTCCCTATTTTGTGCTCATTGCATAATGACATTCACAGACAAGTAACTACCTTCACCATCCTTTTTCATTGGAAAAGAATTGCTAGTTCACTGAGCAACTTCTACTAAGGTAGCAAAATAAGGCAATTATAAGTTTGAAGATGAATTCTATATTCACGAAGCATACTTGAGATGCAAACTTTCACAAGCTCTTGTTCGTCATAAGATTCTCGGCAATCAAGAACCCTTTCATGAAATCGTTGTACATAAACAAAAAGATATTCTTTAAAATATTGGTGCTCCCGGCCAAGATCCACCAAAGTAACTTTCTCCTTAGTTGAAAAGTATTTCTCTGTGAATAGCTTGCACATGTGTCCCTAAGTTTCCACTGAGCCTAGAGCGAGGTTGGCATAACAAATGTAAGTCTTCTAAGACAAAGACTTAAAGAAATTCTTTAATTTTAAATCATCATCCAGGTTGTATACAAGATCCATCTCCATGAAGTGCATCACATGCTCCCTGGTATTGCATACCTTGCCATTGAATATAGGGAAACTTGGACTAGAACAATCTCTTGGGTATAGCTTTTCAGTGACATGTGGTGGATATGGAACTTTGATCTCCATCTCAGGATAAGATGCCTACTCTTTCCATTGTTCCAGCAACTGAAATAACTCCTCACGAGTTAAACAGAGAGATATGGGCGGTGGTGGGAACTGATTAATCAACGGCAAAACCTATAAACTTGTGCCAGGCATAAAACCTCCAGTGCTAGGAGTTGAATTTCCAATTCCAGGATTTATTGGTCATAAGACTAGGATAGTAACAATAGGTAAGCCTTCAGAAATAGCAGTAGGAATGATAAGATCAATTATAGTAACAGTTAAATTTGCCAGTGACGATGGTAAATTAACTTGTGGCATTTAGCCTGATACCCCAATTTATGGCTATGATAGATTGGCCAATACATTGATAACCACTTGATTGCTTTCCTTTATAGTATTCAACATATGCTCTTGTGATGCCTGGAACATTTTCAGTAACTGAGCCATATACAACAGAACATCAACAATAAAAGACAGCTTCGAGCGAGTAATGTTGTTTTCATCATTGCCGTCTAACATGAGTTCCGTCCTATGTAATCATGCCCTCCCTAGTGGAGTCGCCAAAATGTGAGTAAGGGTTATTTGTGGAAGGGGCCAAAGTGTTACACACGAAGAGTAGAGAAGATAATTAGAGGCCGATAAGGGGGAAGAGTAAGCAACTCGGCAAACTCAAATGACTGGCAAAAAAAAAAGATCTCAGGCAAAAAAAGGAATAATAGCTCGAGAAAAATAAAATGTCAGGCAAAACGAAGTATTAACTTATATCAAATAAAAAGGCCCGGTGGAAGCAAAGAAGAGTGTAGGAAAAAATGAAGTAATATGAGAGCTCTTTGTAAAAATATGGCCTCTTTTCCATAAGGAAAGTAAAAGCTATATATAGGAAAGTCAGGAGCATAGGATTGCACCACTTGTCTTTAAATCAACAGTAGATAAAAGTGTAACGGTCATATTTGGGTCAAGGCTATTTTTTGGGCTTCTGGGTTTACCGGGTTAGTTGGAAAATCCAACTGGCCTTGCTCTGAGCCCACCAAGCGAGAACTCCCTAAAATCATCCCCTTATGATATCGGACTAAAATTCCTACCCAAAATTTTAAATCCGACATCGTGTAACCTAGAACAATCAAATGGTTAGTAAGTTTTTTTATAAATAATAAATAAATAGATAAATATAAAATAACCAAATTCTACCATTACAAAGTTCTTCTTTCGATGTAAAATATCTTGAGTGAAACTTACCAATATGGGAATAAGAGGAATCAAACCATGAAGGGTAGCAAAGACCTGAGTACAATTTGAAAGAATGGTAATATCATGAAGTCCTAATCAGGTAGCTGTTGAAAGAGCCCCATTTAAAGCAGCCAACTCAACATGCAAAGCTGAACAACAAACTTCAAGAAGAAACCCATCTTGCAACTTTGGAGGTCTAGGAACTGTCATCCAAACCCATGCAGCAGCACCCAAGCTAGAGTTCTGACGCTAGGCTCTATCAAGCATAAAAATTTAGGGCATAGAATGGTAACTTAAATTATGATTAGAACCCCAAGAATGACAAAGCAGATCTGGAGTGTTATGAGGAAGATTTTCAACATGATGCTTATAGTCTTTGGCTGCAAAGAACTATTGAATAAAAATATCTCATCTTGCAATAATTGACTGCGAATTGAAATGAGCACTTTGAAATAACGATTCATTCTAACCAAGTCAAATAGACCATAATGTAGCAACTAAATAGATAGGTGATAGCCGAGGTGCCGATCACCCTCCGAAGCCATAGGTTCGGATAAAACACCAACCTCGCAAGGGAAACCACCTACCATGGAAAGAAGGATGTTCGACCTCCCGAATGCGACCTCGGCATTTTTCCGTTCCAGGAAACGACAGTGCCAGCCTCGGCGGGACAAATAAGCCATCCTCGGATGTGGGGGGTGTCTCCGGGAAAGGTCACCCTCAGGAAATACACTCCTGCAGTACTGAAGTAACCTCGGAAGATAAGTTCTTCTCCGAAGAGGTCTCCTATACCAAAAGGGACCTTGGGAGTACGACACAAGCAATTAAAGAGCCTCTAACACATCCCTGACACGCCGCCCCCAGACACGTTCTGACACGCTGCTTGCAGGGACACCCTGGCACGCCACCCTCGGGTTGCCTAGGCTCCTAGCCCGGCGGCCCATGACCGGCTGGATGTCCCTCTATTCCCTGAAGACGTGGATCGCATCCCACCGAACACGTGTCACAATCTGGGTCAGCTGTATGAGGAGAACTATTACTGTTTACACCTCTATAAACGCTCGGTAAATGCCCCGGAGAAAGGGTGGTGTTTTTTCTTGGCGTATTAAAGACCATACTTCTCCGCTCTTCATCACTTCCATACCTCTAAAACATTGACTTAGACGTCGGAGGCTCCTCCCCGGAAACATACCCCGGGGACCTCCTAACCTCTATTTTCCGAGTATTTCAGGTACTCTCCCCTGGGGAATCTCCTCTTGAGACGTCCTCCTACATCGGAAGTCTCCCTCACCCCTACCATGTCACATGATGAAGGTGCTGCCGAGCACCAATAAGCCACTAAAAAATGCCATTTATTATGAGAGGCAAGAACTAAAAATAGTCACACATTAAAAGATCGACAATTCCGGGAAAAGGGATTGGAAGTAAAATTGCCCCAAATGGAAGCCGTATCAAAGCATTCCCAAAAGCTATGCATTCTTGATTCAATTGAGTGACCACAGCGGCTATAGGAAGCACTAAAAAATCCGCCATGCGCTACCAAATTCTCTACTGTGGAAGGGCATTAAACAAACACTTCCACAAGAATATTTTGAAATTCTGAGGGAGCATAAAGGCCTAAAGGCATTTAAGAATCTTAAAAAAACTTGGGTTTGAAGACACCGCCATATGATGCAAAGAAAGCAAAGCAAGGATGAGGACTTTTGAAGAAGATGCGAATTATACACTTCTTTAGGTGAAAGAGCCCCTATTGATGTATTATCGTTATTTGTTATTTGTTTGTGATTGATGTATGTTGTGTTCTATGCTTCATTGGTTTGTTTGTATATAGATATGTTTTTTTACATGCTAGCACGAGTTTTTCTTACAGGTGCAGAATCCCTTATTGAGTACTTTTTGAATGTTCACCTATTAAATGTTGTATAGACATTAAGGAGGCTAGTTAAGTCTAACAATTGGTAAGGTACAGCTGTTAAGGCTAAGTTTGTTTAGTCTCAAAGGTGCCCTCTAAGTGTGAATTGTATGATTCTAAGTTAGTTGTTGCATAACCTTGTACTGGCCAAAGTGTCTGTCTTTTAATTTGAGGCTAAGTGAGCACAAGAAAAGTGTGGCTTGTCACTTAAAGGTAGCTTACTTGGGTGAAGAACTAAGGGTGAATCTTAGTAGATATATATTGTCTCTTGTATATGTGTGGCATTTTCATACTATGTTTTGCTTCTACCAGTGTCCATTAATGTGTACAATTCCAAGGTTAAATTTGAGCACTTATAAGATTGAGATGTATGTACATAGCTATTAATTGAAGATAAACAGCTAAATTTTTTTCATGTTGGCTTGTTTGTAACATGAGTTTTATTAAAATGGCTAGCCACCGTTTTCTTCCTTAATTGTTGTTGCATAGCCAAGATGATACATGCATATTTTCTACACAAGGTAGGTAAAGTAAATAGTTGCATATAATTTTTTTTTAAAATACTTCACGAGTAATAGCTAATAAATTATAAACTAAGTGGGACAATAGTTTCCTAAAAGCCTACCAGTAACAATTGAATTAGCACGTTCGGACCTCGTTTCGCCATACTAGCAGATGCATATACAATATTTGGTGGTCCATGGATCTTTTTTTTTAAATATTAATAAGAAATATATAATTTAGTAAGTCGTTCCCTTAAATATTTTAGTAGACCTCTTATTTTTCATAATATCAGTTTGAACAAAGAAATGGAGATATCTATCCTTAATAAATAAAAAAAACATGATGGGTTATTATAATAATTTTCTATTAGTAAATCTTCACTTGGCTCCTGAACTTTCATTTTTATTCCTACTTAGACCTTCAACTTTTTTAATCACCATCTTTTCTCTTTAAATAGATGAAAAGGTAGGGGTGAATTGAGCACAACAAAATAGCTAATGGCCAACTAGACAAAAATGTACAAGTTAGGGCTGAAGGGCTATTTTTATCTTTTATATTCTAAAAGGCATACTAGTATTTCTCTCATCTAATGGTGCCCGGTAGGTTGACTCGGCCCGGTCGGGTCAAGTTTTTTGCACCCGGCCACGCCCCGCATCAAAGCGGGGTGGGTCCGAGCTGGGTCGAGTTAATCTGATTAGAAAAAAATGCGTTTTAATATGTTTTCAATCGTTGTTTGATAATAATTTTATGAAATATATATTTTTTAGAAGAAACACCACTGCCAGTGAAAGTTTTATTAATAAAAAAGCCAAACGGCACTTACATAATCTGGAACGTGCCTTACACTCGAAAATGGCAAAACATTCCATGAAAAAAAATGAAATGGTAAAACTTAAGATTTGTGCTTAGTAGCATAATCAGATCAACTACATTCTTTAAATTGTAATGAAAACCTACAATCTACTCTTGTTGGTCATCATCAAAAGGGACCTCATCATCGGAGCTTTTAATTTCTTACTTCCTTACAGTAGCCAGCACCCAATCCAGGTTACAGACGCAAACCTCAACGGCTTAAGGTGTGAACCTCACTCGTTTTTCTGAAATAACTCATTTCCCTGCACTAAAGGCGGCCTCGAAGGCGACGGTTGAGACCGGAACTGCCAAAATCTCTTGCGCCAGTATGGATAAGATCGGGAATCTTCTTCTTTTATTCTTCCATCACTCATGGATGTCTTCCTCATTATTTTCAAATAAAGTGCGGAGGTAATTATCCCATTCTGCCAATCCCGGGTTTGTGGGTCTCGGTCGTTTGAGGATATTTTTCACTGAGTTCAACCTTGATGATGAGGAGGTGGTGGAATGGCGGGCGGGTATTGGATCAGATGACCTAACCTTATCAGAATGCTTAATGGAGTAGAGTTTGTGTAACTCTCTCAAATTGTGGTTAGCTTTAGCAGAAATAGCAAGTGTAGAAACTTGTGCTTGACCTAAATATGTATGATAGTATGCTTCTAACAATTGCAAACAACCAACGATTTTGATATTGGGATCTAATGCACATGCAACAAGATAAATTTGCGGGATCTGTTGAAAATAATCAAGTCATTTCTTTTGCATTGCTTCAATGGTTGGTTGCAAAAACTCATCGTCTTTATATTGGTGCAAAATATAGACAATGTTTACAAAATATAACATTACTTGGTGCACTATTGGGTAATAAACCCCAGAAAAAAAGTTTGTTGTCTCGTAAAAATATCTAAACAACTCAACTAACTTAAAACATTTTTCTCAAACGTCATCCATTAGCCAATGGCCTTACACGTTTGAGTTCACAAAGCGAGTCAAAAGATTTGCCCATAGTTGAGCATCATTTAACATTTCAAATGTTGAGTTTCATCGAGTGGGGCAATCGATTTTAAACCCTTTCCAAGAAAAATTCACCCCATTTTCAATACAAAACATTTTAAATTCATGAGCTAATTTGTTCCTTGTTTTAACAAAAAGTAAAGCATTCCGAATTGGCTCAATTTGGTTTTACAATTGTTGTAAACTATTTTGGACACATAAATTCAAAATGTGACATAAGCAACGAACATAAAAATATTTTCCATAAGCAACGAACATAAAAATATTTTCCATAAGCAACGAACATAAAAATATTTTCCATCAAGTGATGGTTTTATTTCTTTTATCAATTCTCTTACCGCCAAAGCATTGTTCGAAGCATTATCAAAAGAAATTGACAAAACTTTATCGGCAACAAAAAATTCACTTAAACTTTCAATAATGCAGTTGAAAATATTCCAACCCGTATGATCAGATTTCATACATTTGAAAGCAATTATCTATTTTTTAATAACTCATTCATCATCTATCCAATGAGCAATGACACAATAGTAATTCTGTCCTATTAGAGATTTCCGCATATCAGATGTAAATGACAGACAATGATCAATGGTAGAAAAGTATGCTTGTAAATCACTTCTCCTAGCTTCATACAGTTTAAAGCTTTCTCTTCTAGCCGTTTGCCTAGGCGTTTTTTTATAAGCAGGATTTAGATTTTCTTGGATGAATCTTCCTAAATGTTCATTCTCAGCTTGTCTAAATGTTTTTCATTAATTATCATCTAATTAATTAAACCTTGCCTAGTAGTTTTTGGATTAAATCAAAAAATACCTGGACCGCCAAAGCTGCCAACGCCCATCAGCTGTGTTTGTCCACCAGAAATGCCGCTGATGTCTCCATGGACTTTGCTCAAGTGCCTCATGAGGGTTCCCGTCCCGGAGTTCAATTTGTGTGAAAATTTGTTGTCGCAATGTTTACTCTTGGCATACCTCGTTTCGCCTTCCCAAACTTGCTCAAAATGCACCCAAACGGAAGCCTTCAAATTCCCGCTCTTCACTTGAGTCTGCTTGGGTTACTCGCTTTGTGCCATCGATTGGGACCTCTCGGCACCGACTTTGGGTCGGTGGAATTTCTTCAACGTCACCATTAGAGAGTTGATCGTCAAGGCTAAGGTTGTATGCTACCATTTCGATATTGGGATCATTGTCAGCAATTTCTTATGAATGCGAGACTCAATTTTTGCGGAACAAACATCCTCACAAAAATGAACCGACCCCCGTGCCTGATGAGGATGAGGCAACACCCTTGCCCTTGCTAGAGTTCTTCCTTCATGAAGCCATTAGTGGAAGAAAATAATTGAAGAGATTGAGAGATGATTAAGAGGCAATTAAGAAAATATTAGTGAAAGATTAAGAAACTTGGAGAGAGATAATAGAGAGAATGAGAGACTATTGTAGGAGATTGGAGAAAATATGATTTGTGTGAGGAAATGTGAGAAGGAGGCTGGCTATTTATAAGAGAAAAAAAATTAGTTTTGCCCAAAAAGTCCTCAAAAACTAGCCATTTGTGGCTGTTGACTAAGGGTAAAAAAGTATGGGGGTCAAAAAAAGTTTGGAGCCATTAGGGGGGCAGGGTGTAATTTTACCATTTTCTGAAAATTTGAAAATGCGCAACAGAAACATGGAACGTTTGGCCCGGCTCAGCCGAGCAGTAGGCCAGTCCGGTCCGGTCCAGGTTGAATGCGCTCGTGGGCCGCTCCGCCTTAATTTGGGGCTCCCTATTCTCCCAGGCCTATATTCGCCCCGCCACCTTTTGAGTCCGTTCCGTGCTGTGCCGAGCCCAAGTTTGACCATGCCGGGCCGAGTTTGACCCAAGCTGGGTCCGAGTCAATCCCAAGTCAACCTGGCACATTAGCCACCACTGCTCTTGTCATGCCCACACTTGCCCCTAGCCCATCCGGGCCCAATTTACTTAAAACATGCAACGGAAGTCTTATTTCACAGAAGGGACATTTAATTTCTTATTACAACTTAAGGGCACAAACCCCAGGATACTTACTAGTACTAGCTCGTTAAGTTCTTATTTAGGGTGAAGTTTGAGTGCTCTCGGAAACAAGCTAGTACCTATGTGGAATTTAGTGTTCATTTCATGATCTTTATCATGCTTAGCCAAGTACATGCATGGCAACCAAAACACCATATCCATATTTTGAAAACTTGTTTATGAACTCATGTCTTGCATACTCTTATATGTCTTAGAAACATACATGCTTCATTCCATAGCATATAGTCAAACATAAGCCTCTTCCAGTATTTTCTCCACTTGTGCACACAATATCACAGGCATCACTTCACATACTTAATTCACCCAAAAGTACATATAACTAGTTACATGCACTTAATGTCCTTAGATGCCATTTTAGCACATATGTGACCAATTGCATACTAATCCAAGTTCACTTGCACTTCTTCCTTAGGTGCACATACAAGGCCGAATGTTGCATGCTTCATTATTGAACATATCTTTATGAACTTGCAATTATGTTGATACTTAACATGTGAGCTCATTCTCATTTGAACATAAACAACTTAACTTCCATACTTGCATATCATTCTTAGCACATGCCAAGCACGTGGTAAAATCATGAAGCATTCCAAAACATACCATAGTTCGTGAGTTCATATTTACAAATCATAAAAATGGTGTTATACTGAAAGTGAACATAATCACTTAAAACATAGCCAGGATATCCAAAAGCATGATACATGGCAATCAATTCATAATTTCATGTAACACATTCCACCTTAATAGACCTTGTTCCCACAAACTTCTAGACTTCATAAGCCTGCACAAGGAAGTCCACACCATTAGCTTGATTCACAAGCAATCTATACCACATAAGTCACTTAGAACATATGAATATATTGAGCAATACCATACACATACCTAACCCTTTAACACATCAAAAAGAGTATTCCAATACTCTTAGCTTGACCTTTCAAGCAATCCTTTTCCTACAAAAGTAGAACAGGGTGGGTGAGTTATAAAACTCAGTAAAGATTCCGGTGGCATCCAATGCCTAACTTAGTGAGATAATTTCTCATGAGTTTCATAGTCAACTTATGGCTTCCAAAGCTTAACTTATGGCCTCCAAGTCCTAACATATGCCAAGGATGTAATGGCAATAATTCCATATTCTTGCAAAGGAAAATACTAAGACAAAGAAAACACAGGCATATAGTAGTAACAGATATAATAATAATTGGGGTCAGCATGTACAACCAATTCATAGAAGCACACAACACAACACACCACATAACACCATTCCGTATTGGGCATAGCAAGCATTAGCATATTCCATATCACATAATTTCGGTCGACCTTTCCTTGTTTCATACCGTATTAAGCGCTCCTTCGCTTGGGAATTGAGTTGGCCAAACTCAATTCCAAGCCCTAAATGCTTGCACAGAACTCATGAGTAAATAGAATTGCCAAAGCAACGATACTTAGCCCACTTATGCACTATGTGCCCAAATACTTACAAAGTGAGTACGAGAAATCCTTACACAAAATTGCCGAAGCAATAAAACAATTGATAGCCAAAGGCTATTGCCTCCTCGGTAGTAACTCCCTGCCAGAATATTGGCCGAGGAGTCTGACGTCACCCAAGAGAGGATCTTTTCACTGACCTCGGAAGGTGCGAAGTCAAACACTATGAGCTCGAGACTTCGGTTAGCTCGTCAGGAATTCCGAGGATAACACCGTCTCCATCGAGGGGCCAAACTGACCGTCTTCGGGTACGAAAGCCATCTCTCTGAAGCGAGGAAGAATCTCCCCGAAGGCAGAAGCCCCGAAGAGGATTTTCCCCGAACAAGAAACACCTGAACAAGGGAATCACCGAACCGTGGGTGTAAGTCCCGAAGAAGGTGTTCATCAAGGGAACTCCCAGAACTATGGGATAGATCCCGAAGGAGGTGCTCGCACCGAAGGACGGATAGAATCCGAAGAGGGTGCACGCACCGAAGGGCTACCTCGCCCAGGGGACCTCGGGAGTACGGTATGAGCATTTAAGGAGCCTCTGACATGTCACCCACAAGCCCTACACGTCACATCAGAACGGCGAACTGACACGCCGCAGCCGCCCCAGTCCTGACACAACCTGTCCGGGTCCAGGGCTAAAAGAGGCTGCAAACGGCTGCCTGTCCCCTAGGTCCAAAAGCACAGATCAAATCCGACCGAACACGTGTCATGATCTGAACGGACCAGCTACTCCTATAAATACTAGGAAATGGGACTGGGCAAAGGATGGGCATTTTCCTCCCTCTGAGAAAACACAAAACAGGCAAGACACTTGATCCCTTAGTGTTCTTCCTCCACTCTCACTCAGAAAACTGACTTGGGCGTCGGAGGGTCCTCCCCGGAAAAGCAAACCGGGGACCTCCTAACCTCTTCTTTGAGCTTTTCAGGCACACTCAGCTGGGAAACCAGAGCTCCAGGCGCTCGCCTCCTCAGGAAGTCTCTCCACCTGTCAACATGACAGCAAACGAAGATGCCTTGGGGCATCATTTGGCGCCGTCTGTGGGAAACCACTCCCAGGTAGCTGTTGTCGAAACTCAGCGTTCGAAGGACAAAGGACTCCCGAAGTCCCCGTCCGCGCCTGAGACCCAACCAGCTACCGAACAAAGTCCCCCAGAGACTTCCTTGCCTGAAGAGGAACGCCCTCTTGTCATCACCATGGGTTTTTTAAGAGACTTTCAGAGGTCTGTTGTGGCTGAAATGACACAACAAATAGACCGAAGATGGCCGCAACCGGCCCAGGCGCAAAAACCCACTTCGCCAGCACGACCTCGGGAGAAAAGCCCAAGGGCAACCCATCATAGCTCGGGAAGTGGGGAACCACGAGAAGAATCCTCGACAGATAACTTGCCCCTCGGAGCACGGCTGGCGGAAAGAGCGAGGTCTGAACGACCCGAAGTCCCGTCCAGAAGAAGTTTATCACCAGAGGCAAGGTCCCCCTCACCTCGGTATCGAAGTCGCTCTCCGAAGAGACGGCAACAGTCCTTTTACCCAAGAAGCTCCAAGCACCAGGAAGAGGAGCCCAGTGCTACGCTCCTCCTGGAGAAAGTCTTGGCAAGACTGGAGAGAGTGGAACAGCAGGTGGCACGCAAGCCTGTTTGGGCCAGGCTAACTGAAACCGTCTCTGGAGATGAAACTCCGTTCGCCCGAACAGTAGTCGAGGCGGCCATGCCAAGTGACTTCAGGCTACCTCGGCTAGAGACCTATGAGGGCCGGACTGATCCCCAGGCCCACCTAACAAAGTACAAACGCAGCATGGTGCTACACGGGGCTGATGATGCTACACTCTGCAAGTGCTTTGAAGTCACCCTCGCAGGACCAGCAACTGCCTGGTACAATTCCCTGCCTCCCGGAAACATCAGGGGGTTCCAGGAGCTGTCCACAGCGTTCACCCAACAGTTCATTGGGAGCAAGCCGACGGCGAAGATGCCCGTCCAGATGTTTGACATAGCACAAAGAAACGGGGAGACCATCCGTGACTATGTCGAGAGGTTCAACAGAGAGGCCCTCAGTGTTCCGGACTTTCGTCCCGAAATCCGAATCCTCGCCATGACGAGGGGCCTCCGGAGGGATTCACACTTGTTTTATGAATTCTCCAAAGATCCCCCGGACACGCTGGGAGAATTCTACCGAAGGGCTGCACAACATATGACAGCCGAAGAGCTAAGAATGACTGGACCGAAGGCTGACCATATCCACGCTCGTGGCGAAGGGTCCAGCCAGCAAGCCTGGTGTCCAACAGAACAGTTAGGCCGACCTCGGAGAATGCGAGTAGGAGGAAGGAAGCCCCAAAACTTTACACCTCTGAGCACCACGAGGGCTAACGTCCTCATGGCATTGGAAAAACAGGGGGCTCAAATCCAACGACCGAGGGGCATGACTGCTGACAACAGAAGGAACATGAAGAAGTTCTGTCAGTTCCACCGTGATCACGGTCATGACACCGAAGACTGCTTTCAGTTGAAAAAGTACATTGAATCACTGATAAAGCAAGGCCAGCTTCGGCGTTATTTGAGAATGCCTTCCCCGAAGGGGAAAAAAAAGGAAGAAGGAAAGCCCGATGACGAGGATTACGATTCAGACAGGCGAAGGAATCAAAGTCCGAGAAGGCGTCCTCCACCTTCGGTAGGAGTAATACAGATGATCATGACCGGACTTCCATCCTCGGAAAGGAAAAGAAGGGCCAGAGAGATAGCGGTGATGGAATATCAGAGCCCAATGAAAAAATTGGCCCCCGAGGATGGCTCCACCATCGTATTTCCCCATGACGATCCATTGCTGATAATGGCGAGGATAGGAAACTGGGACGTCAAGAGGGTACTGCTGGACGATGGGTCAAACGCCGACGTTTTGTTCTCACATTTGTTGCCAAGCTTGGGCCTATCCAGGAGTGACCTTAAGGCTGTCACTTCACCCACGTTCGGCGTAGGACCGTCCGAGCTACCTATCCTCGGATGGATAGACCTCCCCTTAATGATGAAAGGAACTTCGGAGAAAGGAACTGATGAGTTGTTCGCCTCTACCATGGCAAGGTTCATAGTCATGGACGTTCCTTCGTCATACAACGCCATCCTCGGCAGACAGACACAGGGAAATTTGCACATTCGCCCTGATGTAAAATACTTGACCGTCACCTTCGCCACCAAAGAAGGAGACGCAAAGATCTTCATTGATCAAGGCGAGGTGAGAAAGGTGTTCATCAAAGCATGAAAAGCTCCAGCAAGCAACTTAGCACATGCTGTAGAAGCAAAAGAGCTGGAAAGGGGCGAGGCAGAAGATCCCACAAAAGCGGAAACAGAAGAAGTAAAGCTTGTCCCAGGCCATAGTACCCGAATAGGGAAAAGCATGGCCGAAGGAGACAAGGAAAAACTTGTATCTTTTCTGCTTGCAAATAAAGATCTGTTCGCCTACTCGCCGAAGGACATGCCAGGGGTAAACCCTCGCGTAATCCAGCATAGCCTCAAACCTGTCCGGCAAAAGAAACGGAGCATCTCAGCTCACAAAAGTGACTTCGTCAAGACCGAAGTCCAGCGTCTGATAGACGCTAGCGTTATCCGGGAGGTAAAATACCCCGAATGGCTAAGCAACGTAGTAATTGCCACAAAAGAAGGAAGTAGTAAGCTCCGGATGTGCATCGACTTCAGAAATTTGAACGATGCTTGCCCGAAAGATTCATATCCTCTTCCGCCAATAGACCAACTGGTAGACTCAACTGCCGAGTACGGGCTCCTAAGTTTCCTGGACGCTTTCAGTGGGTATCATCAGATAAGGATGGACCCCGAAGATGAAGAGAAGACTGCCTTCATCACCGAGGGAGGAACATATTGCTATATCAGGATGCCCTTCGGACTCAAAAATGCAGGAGCCACCTACCAGAGGCTGATGAACAAGGTCTTCAAAGACCAAATGGGGAGGAACATGGAGGTGTATGTTGATGATATGATAGTCAAAAGCAAACTGCCTGGCTACCACGTTGCAGATTTAGAGGAAACCTTCCAAAAACTCAGAGCCTTCGGGATCCGCCTTAATCCTGAGAAATGCATCTTCGGGGTGACCTCGGGAAAGTTCCTTGGGTACATGGTATCCGAAAGAGGCATCGATGCTAACCCCGAGAAGATTAAGGCTCTGCTTGAATTCCGAACTCCTGCCACAGTCAAAGACGTGCAAAGACTCACCGGAAGAATAACCTCTCTGAGCAGGTTTATTTCCAGGTACGGAGATAGGTGTCGACCCTTCTTCAAAGTCCTCACAAAGGCAGCAAAGATGGAAGGCGACCTCGGAAGGAATGGTCATCCTTGGGATGAAGATTGCCAAAAAGCCTGGGAAGAACTCAAAGTCTACTTGGCCAGCCTGCCGACTCTGCGGCAACCTCGGGAGGGAGAGCCCCTCGTATTATACCTCGCCGTCACGGAAAAAGCTGTGAGCTCGGTCCTCGTGAAAGAAGAAGGGCCAAAGCAATGGCCGGTCTACTATGTCAGCAAGTCCCTGCATGGCGCCGAAGTCAGGTACCCTTTGCTTCAAAAAGCTATATATGCCTTAGTGCTTGCAGGGAGAAGGCTGCGGCCATACTTTCAGGCTCACCCCATTATCGTCCGAAGTACCCTGCCTCTACGGGATGTTATGAGGAAAGTTGATCATTCGGGAAGGCTTTCCAAGTGGTGTATAGAGCTTGGCGAACACGACATCACGTATGAACCCCGGAAAGCTATAAAAGCTCAAGCTTTGGCAGACTTCATCGCCGAAGTACCAAACACCGAGGAGGGACATTCATTTTCGGGCGAAGACGAGCCAGAATGGACGTTATATGTTGACGGGGCCTCAGGATCCGAACACCAGGGAGCTGGAGTGATTATCAGAGGCCCCGAAGGCCTAGAAGTAATGAAGGCCATCAAGTTCAGTTTCAACGCCACCAACAACATGGCCGAGTATGAGGCCCTCATAGCAGGATTACGCCTGGCCAGAAAAATTGGCGTGAGAAACTTGAAAGCCCATAGTGATTCCCAGCTGGTGGTCCGGCAAATGGCAGGGGACTATGGCGCGAAAGACCCGACCTTGGCGAAATACCATGAGTTGGTAACAAAGCTTATTCGGGAGTTCGACGTCGTGAAAATCGAGAACGTACCCCGACGAGAAAATGCTGAGGCAGACTGTTTGGCGAAGTCCAAAACTTGCACCGAAGTGCTAAGCCACCCCAGCGTCGCGGTGTTAAGCATAGCGACCTCGGGGAAAGGATGGAAAGAACCAATCAAAACGTATCTCGCAACCAACACACTCCCCGAAGACCCCAGCGAAGCCGCAAAAGTGCGAAGGCGCTCCGGACGTTTCTTCTTAATTGGAGAAGAACTATATCGGCAAGGATATGCAAATCCACTACAGAGGTGTGTTAGTGAAGAGGATACTGAAATGATCCTCGAAGAAGTTCACGAAGGTGCCTGTGGTTCGCACATCGGAACCGACGCCCTGGCAGCAGTGATACTTCGCCAAGGATACTTCTGGCCTACCCTGAGAAAGGACGCCAAGCAAGTTCGTCCGGAAATGTGGTAGTTGCCAGAGACATGCGAACATCCAAAGAACACCCTCAGAGTTCGTGACTTCGGCAGACTATCCTTGGCCCTTCGCAGTTTGGGGCATAGATCTCATTGGGCCACTCCCAACGGCGCCTGGAGGCGTAAAGTTCTGCGTAGTAGCAGTAGACTATTTCTCTAAGTGGGTCGAGGCAGAACCTCTGACAACTATCTCGGCAAAAGAAGTGCAGAAGTTCGTATGGAAAAACATCGTATGCAGATTTGGCATACCGAGGGTACTCGTAGCGGACAATGGATCCCAGTTCATAGACAAAGGATTCCAAGAGTTCATTAGCGACCTCGGGACAAAAATGCACTTCGCCCCAGTAGCTCACCCCCAAAGTAATGGGCAGGTGGAAGTATCTAACAGGACCATAAAAGATGGTCTGAAAAAGAGACTGAGGGAAGCAAAAGGGAAATGGCCAGGAGAACTCCAAAGCGTGTTATGGAGTTACCGAACAACACCCCGAAGAGCCACAGGGGAAACGCCCTTTTCACTCGTCTTCGGTACAGAGGCCATCATCCCTGTCGAGGTAGTACAACCGTCAATACGAGTCCAAGTGTTCGATGAAAAAGGAAATGACCTCGGCCTGAGAACCAAGCTCGACCTCGTCGGTGAACACAGAGAAGTAGCCGAGCTGAGAAGAAAAGCTTTCCAGCAAAGAGTGGCAGCAGCCATAAACCTACGCGCCAGGCCAAAAGGAATAAAGAAGGGAGACCTCGTTCTCCGAAAGGCTGAATTTGCACCCCGAAAGCCGTCCCACGGGGTACTTCGCGCAAATTGGGAAGGACCCTACCTGGTACTTGCCGAAGTACGAAAAGGAGTTTATAAGCTCGGTGATGCCGAAGGCATAGAATTAAAAAATACTTGGCACTCAGAGGCCTTGAAAAAATTCTATGCCTAAAAAGTTCGGTGGGAAAGTTGTATTGCACAAGTTGGAAAAATTTGTCTAAGTAAAAAGTTCTGAAGAAGTACAAAACAAGAGTCTCACGAAAGCAATCGCCGAGGAAAGCAAAAGTATGGTTTTCCGAAGTCTCTTGAGCGAATATGTTCGGGACAAAGGAAAGCAAGAGTATGGTTTTCCGAAGTCTCTTGAGCGAATATGTTCGGGACAAAGGAAAGCAAAAGTATGGTTTTCCGAAGTCTCTCGAGCGAATATGTTCGGGACAAAGGAAAGCAAAAGTATGGTTTTCCGAAGTCTCTCGAGCGAATTATGTTCGGGACAGAAGGAAACAAAGGAATCTGGCAAAAAATACTTAGCCAAATTTTTATCTATTGAGCCAAAGAGTGCTTACAGAGAAGAAAGTTGCTGAAAGACTACAAAAAAGAAGAAGAAAATGAAGACAAAGGGCCCTAGTACAAACTAAGGAACCTCGGCGTCTTGAGAACTGCCAGCCTCTGTGCTTTTGTCAGTAGCCTTCGGCGCCGGGAGAGAAGGAGGCAGTTTCAAGTGCTCGATCTTGGACCAAGTCCACCGAGGCTCCTTGGGGATGTTCATGCCTTCCAGGAAGGAGAGGTCAAAATCTGGGAACTTCTGCAGAATTTGGTGCCGGACAAGACAGAAGCCGTCTTGAAAGCCCAACTTCGTCATATCATCGGACTCCCGCTTCTTGACTGCCAAATTCGCGTAGTTCTTCTCCAGATCCGCGTAATCCTTCGCCAGATCCTTGAGCCTTCTCCTCAATCCCTTCATCTTATTCTTCTCTTCTGAAGGCTTCTTCAGAGATACGACCTCCGCTTCGAGCTGGGCCTTTTCCTCGAGCGTCTTCGCAAGGATTGCGTCACTTTCTGACTTATCCTTTTGAATCGCTTCAACGGTCGAGGTCAGCTCCACCACTCGAGAACCGAGGTCGGAAAGTTTCTGGGAGGTGTCTTTCTGAAGTTCCTCTTTCTCTTTTTTGAACCCCTCCCAAAGTTCAGCAACCTCCTTCTCCGAAGACTGCTTCAGCTGAGCATTTTCGGCTCCCAGCGCCAAACACTAGGCCTTCGTCTTGGTGTAAGAATCCCAGAGTGACGCCCTCCTTTCTGATTCCCGAGCCACCCGAACTCGGAGGAACCCAGCATACCCCATCAACTGCAAAAAAAGCAAACAAAGGGAAAATGATGCTAAATAAAAAGCAAAGGTGAAATTGGCACTGAGAAAACAGTGAAGCGTACCTGGGCGGCATGTTCAGTGAGTTTGGCGGCCAAAGAGTTGTCACCTGGGTAAGCCGCCGCAAGGGCCTTGTAAGAGGCCTCGGTAAGCACCCCTTTGCACATCTGCCTGGCCATCTCAGGACAGTCCTCGGAGTACATATCCATGTCCTCCGTGAATGTCCAGAAGGGCTCCTTCGGAACTTTCCTTGCTGGGACTTTGGCATCACGAAGGGCCCTCTTGCGGGCGTGTTCGGCAACCTAGTCAGGAGCGGCCACCTCCGCTGCACAAGAAGGCAGAAAAATTAGTTAAGGCCAGAAAAGTCTTAAGGATTTGCAAAAAACAAAAGGTTGGTTCGACAAAAGTGCAAACCTGCTGGCACCTCGGTAACGTCGTCGTCAAGAATCGACGTCGCCTCAGTAGAGATCCCCTTGCCTTTTATTTGACGCCGCTCCTCGGCAGAAAGGGTCTCCTCCCCATCGCCCTCCAGAAGAGAATGCAAAGGCGTGGGGCTTTGAGGTAGCACGTCGAAAGAAGGGACGTCGGCAGAAGGAACCTCGGGCAAAGGGGCAGCAGGGTCTTCGGGCTCCTCGCCTACCTCCTCCGGAATTTGCGGAAGAGAAGAAGGAGCGGCCTTCCTCGCTCGTTTGGAAGGAGGACCCGCCAAAGTCTGCTTCCACCTCCGAGAGGCGGCCTTCTTTGTTTGTTCGCCCCTCTCGGCCTGCCCGGTAAAAAGAGCTTTGCAGAAGGCAGCCGCGTCGTCGTCCATCTCTGAAAAAAGAAAAAGAAGATCAGTGTAAGTCCAAGATGAAGTTATGAAGGGAAAATGAGAAAGTAACTTACTCTCGTAAAAAGACTCATAAGTCTCTTTCCCCCGAAGGAGTTTCACGAGCCAGGAGTCTTTCCCCGAAGAAGCCGGTTTCGGCATGTTGAGGTCTGTCTCATGCTCCTTTACCACCTTGAGTTCCCGAAGGACCTCTTCGGTCATGAGCCTCCAGTTGATCAGAAAGGGGTAAAGGGCACGAGGAGGGACCTCGGCAGCCCAGTCAGAGACGGCCCGGATGCGCCTGTCGAAGTCCTCAAAGATAGGTGCTACATCGGCGTCTAGCAGTATCTTCGGGTCAACAACATCCATCTTGAGCCTCCCCTGAGCCCACTTGGTCGGGAAGTGCGACCAAGTCTCCGACTTCTTCAGGAAAAAGAATTTTTGTTGCCACCCTCGCCAGCTGTCTTTGGTGGCGAAGGTGAACGTATACTTTTTGCTCCCGGATCCCCGAGGTAGCATAAAGTAGAAGCCACCCTTCGGGACCACGAAGAGCTTGTAGTACTGAAGAAAAACTACAAAGTGAGGTTTTATTTTGAAAATGCCTCACATACAGAGGAAGGTGTTAAAATAACAGTACGAGTTCGGTGGGAGCTGGTTAACGGAAATGCCATGGAAGTCGCAGAACGCGCTAACCATCTCCGGGGGGGGATACCGAAGTCCGGCCTTCAGTTGGGCTCAGAAAACGGTGATTTCATCACTTCGGTTGGAGAAAGGAAATTGGTCAGGACGAGGCAACCTCGTCACAGAGTAAGAGGGTAAGAAAAACTTTTTCTTCCACTTCGCTAGTTTTGTCGGAGTAGTGCAGCAGGGGTGAGAAAGGAGAGGTTGCCAACTCTCGGGAACAGGCATAATGAAAACGAGTTCGGGAAAAACAAAAAAAGAAAAAGAAGAAGAAGCTTTGAAAAAAGCAAAAGGACTAAAACCCACCAAAAGTCTTGCCGGAATCTGGATTTCTGGAAGCCGTCGTGAAAAGTGGTCGGAAAAACGCCTAAAAATGGGGGGAACCGCCGCGGAAAATCGGGAGAGAATTAGAAGGCAGAAGAAAGCAAAAGCAGAAGCAAAGAGAGGGTTATGACAGGACTGGTATATATAGGCCGAGAAGCCCAGGTGAACCATCGTCATTAATACCCCTCGGAAGACGAAGCGTCGCCATAACTGCTAAACGCGCCTGAAAAGTCGCGCCTGCCGTACCCAATGCACTCTCACCCAATAAAAGCGTGCCACGTGTCGTCTATCACGTCGAGCACGCCCTCTGACATCATTTGGTCTAGAGGCACCGCCCTAGACTGACTCTGCTGGACAGAGGACGCGACGCTTGAGCAGACCTACAAAGGCAAAAAAGTAGGTTACCTCGAAGACACCAAGAGACAGCCTATGACTTCGGGCTGAAGGTGTGTCTTCAGCACAGGGAAAGCCTATCATCTCATGCCTCAAGGAACGCAAAAAGGGCTGGCCATTGCTTCAGGCAGAAGAAGGCGTCTTCGGCGCAGATATCACAACCACAGGACCCGAAAACCGATGAACCAAAGTTTCTCACATCGGCTTTTCGGAGGGGGGCCTGTGATAGACAAAGGCTATTGCCTCCTCGGTAATAACTCCCTGCCAGAATATTGGCCGAGGAGTCTGACGTCACCCAAGAGAGGATCTTTTCACTGACCTCGGAAGGTGCGAAGTCAAACACTATGAGCTCGAGACTTCGGTTAGCTCGTTAGGAATTCCGAGGATAACACCGTCTCCATCGAGGGGCCAAACTGACCGTTTTCGGGTATGAAAGCCAACTCTCTGAAGCGAGGAAGAATCTCCCCGAAGGCAGAAGCCCCGAAGAGGATTTTCCCCGAACAAGAAACACCTGAACAAGGGAATCACCGAACCGTGGGTGTAAGTCCCGAAGAAGGTTTTCATCAAAGGAACTCCCAGAACTATGGGATAGATCCCGAAGGAAGTGCTCGCACCGAAAGCCGGATGGAATCCGGCTAGGGTGCACGCACCGAAGGGCGACCTCGCCCAGGGGACCTCGGGAGTACGGTATGAGCATTTAAGGAGCCTTTGACATGTCGCCCGCAAGCCCTGCACGTCACATCAGAACGGCGAACTGACACGCCGCAGCCGCCCCAGTCCTGACACAACCTGTCTGGGTCCAGGGCTAAAGGAGGCTGCAAACGGCTGCCTGTCCCCTAGGTCCAAAAGCACAGATCAAATCCGACCGAACACGTGTCATGATCTGAACGGACCATCTACTCCTATAAATACTAGGAAAGGGGACTGGGCAAAGGATGGGCATTTTCCTCCCTCTGAGAAAACACAAAACAGGCAAGACACTTGATCCCTTAGTGTTCTTCCTCCACCTTCACTCAGAAAACTGACTTGGGCGTCGGAGGGTCCTCCCCGGAAAAGCAAACCGGGGACCTCATAACCTCTTCTTTGAGCTTTTCAGGCACACTCAGCTGGGAAACCAGAGCTCCAGGCGCTCGCCTCCTCAGGAAGTCTCTCCACCTGTCAACATGACAGCAAACGAAGATGCCTTGGGGCATCAACAACTTAGCCCTATATGCACTCCTAGGATCACATGGTTCTTTGACCATCACCTAGGGGCCTGAATACTCACAAACAAAATCATGGAAATCCACCATGCAACAAAGTGAGTATAGGAATCCTTACCATAATCTTAGTCACCTTTGCTTAATTTCCTTTGCCTTTTCCTTGCTTTGTTGTTCTCAGAACTTGTCTTTTCCTTAATGGACCCATAAAGCCCGAAACACTAACAAGTTATTCTCTTGCTTTTCATTAACTTAAAAATCATAAATTACCAAGAATGCTTGGTGTAACTTACACAATCTCAATTTAAAGAGGCAAGGCCCAATTTAGCCCTTCTTTGTACTTAGGCCCAACTTAGCCTTTCTTGTATTTAGGCCCAAATGAACTTAGGAGCCACATAGGCCCAAATGAGCTTAGGAGCCACTTAGGCCCATATGAACTTAGGAGCCACATAGGCCTAAATGAGCTTAAGAGCCACTTAGGCCCAAATGAACTTAGGAGCCACTTAGGCCCAAATTAACTTAGGAGCCATATAGGCCCAAATGAGCTTAGGAGCCACTTAGGCCCAAATTAACTTAGGAGCCACTTAGGCCCAAATTAACTTAGAAGCCCAAGAACACCATGAACAAGTGTTCAAGCCCATGCAATTTCTCCATAATCACATGGCCGAATTTATGGCTCAACATTTCTATTAATTTTCAAGCTCATATGTTCATAGAAACTTACATATACCAAGAACACTTGGCTTTCACTTAAGGATCTCAAGATTGACCCTTGGCCGAATTTGTTGTTTATTTCTTCTTCCTCATTTTAGTTCCATATACATCTAGGAACACATAGATACCCAGAACACTTGGTTAGCTTTTAAAATATGCAAAGACACAACATGGCCGAATCTTTATTGAATTCCTTAGCTTGCAAAACTTCATCTTTTTACAACCAACTTTTTGGTACTTGTCTTAAACATACATAAGAGCTTGTTTAGTATCAAGAACACTTGGTTTAAGCTCATACATCCCAAGATATACACTTGGACGAATCTTACATCTTGTCTTCCTTGCATCTTTCACTTGTTCCTTTTGCTTATGATGTCCATATGAGCTCCAAAATACCAAGAACACTTGGAAAAGAGCTCCACAATGCCATGAACACACATGGCTGAATCTTTCTCCATGTACGAAACCTTTACTTGGTTTTTGCTTTGCATGGCTTCTAGTGCTTCAAAATCACCAAGAACACTTGGTACATTTCACAGAAAGTTCAAGAATGAACTTGGCCAAAACTTCAAGAAAGGTAGTAGGTCGAAGCTTAGAGCTTGATTTTCTCTGTTTCCCTTGCTTGTTGAGACTACAACTTGCTTTCTAGCACAAAAACCAAAGATGGCCGAATTCATTAGTAAGCAATAATCTTACTTTCTTAGCTCACATAACACAAAATACCAAGAATACTTGGTTTTCACTTACTAACCCTCACAAAGAGGTAAGGCCGAATTCTTGAGCTTGCTTCTCTTCAAGTTTCTTCTTGATTCCTTGCTTCCAATGAACTTAGAAGCTCATGCATGCAAAGAGCTCCTTGATTAGAGCTCAAAACCACCAAGAAATGATGATGGCTGAAACTTCCTCCTTGGATTTCTTTGATTTCTTCACCTAATCCTTGCTTTATATGGCCTTTGAGCTTGATAATCACCAAGAACACTTGGTTTTTGTTTGAGGAAGGTTATGATCTTGCTATGGCCGAATGTTTCATGAAGAGGAAGAGATGGAAGAGTGTTTGGAATGGCAAGACTTTCCAAGGCCGAAAATGAGAGAGAGGAGAGGAGAGTTGAGAGTGTTTGGGCTTGGAATGAGATGAAATGAACTGAAATGGGAGGGAAGAGTGCATGGCCAGCTATACCATTCAAAATGGGTGGGACACATGCCTTAGTGGAGCCATTATTCAATTGCTAATGGGAGACTGTTAGTGTTGTGCTCAAAAGCCAATCATGAGATGATTGGCTTTTTGCATATTGAGTCATGATATTTTATTAAGGCATTAATTCATCAATTATGTTTGTTGTTTTGTTTCTGCTTAACTTAACAAACATAATCGTAACCCTAGAATAATGATATTCTTAAACGTCCCTTGTCTAGTATTATTGTGGAGCGGGTTGCAATAATACATAACGACTAGCATATATGGAGACTAATATGAGATATGTAGTCTACATATGGGTACAAGTTGGAGAACTTGTATACTGGACCGACCCACCATGAGAACACTACATGGATCGTTATATGAGTGTCATAAGTGATTGTCATAGTGATCATGGTATATGTAGTCCTTCGACCTAAGATCATCAAGGTTCCCTACATGTGAGTCACATACTTTGATACTTTCCTTTGTTGCTCGTAACTGAGTGAACTTGAAGGAGGTCATTGGGTATGTCACATATCATGCGGAGGGATTTGTATGATCAAGATGGGATTTGTCCCTCCTATGTAACGGGAGTGATATCTTCGGGCCCCTTGATAGAGTGAGACTTAGAGAATGCATGGCCATGCTCGGATGAGTTGATATATGAAGTCAATGTCATCAGTTTAAGTTGGTCTACTCGGTAATCAAGAAACCAAAGATTGGGCTATACGAGAGTGACACATTCCATGTCTCGTGCTTAGTCTTGATATCTTGGACAAAGGGACAATGGCATATATCGGTGATGATCATAAAGGTTTAGTCGATTCACCGACAATCTTGTCACTTGGGTAGCAATGATGTGTTGCTAGACACCGCTCATTGCTTATGATCATAAATGTGATTTATGATCATTGCCAACGTGGCAAGAGCCTATTGGGTCGCACACATAGAGCTATTTGGATCATTAGAGTGCATGGGCTAATTATTTGGGTTATAGTTTCACTTTAATTTCATATTAATAATGGGCCCAAGAGTTGAGCCATTATTAAGCCTGAAATTAAATCCTAATTGGATTAGGGCTTTGAAACCCATTAGGCCTGGAAGTTGAGTCTCACTATAAATACAACTTTTAAGTGAGAAATTCGCAGGTCTCCTTGCCCTAGCCTCCAAAAAGGACAGCCACACTCTTCTCTTGCAATTCCTTGGAGGACGCAAGCTAGCACTGCGAGCGCAAGAGAAACGCATCTGCCGGGACGTGGTGGAAGCGTGGTGATCCCGAGAGGCTCGTGTGGATACCATAGAGAGCCTGAACATGTCAACTGTTCAAGTTTTGTGATTCGACTCTACAGTTGAGTGAGAGATCTCAACTGAAAATTAGGTATGAAAATTTTCGAACACCCGGTTTACCCCGTTTCACTTGGATCCTGGAGGGTTTCGGTTAAATTCCGCTGCGCTGTTTGGCTCCCGAAACCCAACAGTGGTATCAGAGCTACTAGTGAAACCCTAAATCGGGATTGAGTGTTGAATCGCATGATGCTATGTGTTCGGTTGCTTTTCGGCCATGATTAATTAGATTGATTCATGATGCATGAAACCGGAACTCGTAATGAACATATGACATATATGAAGAAACGACACTAATTGGTTAATGAGATTAACCCGAAATTGAATGGTATGAGATACCTATATGGATTAGGATTCTTGCAATAGTTGCAAAAACCCTAGCTTGGTTCGGATTCGGCCTGTTCGGGCACCGAAAGTAAGGTATTTTTGGTGGCTCGAATGGAGGAGTCTCGGGTGCCTACTTGCTCGAAATAGAAGATCTCGGGCAAAGCAATTGTAAGACAAATTTTTTGCGCAGGGGGGCGCTGCCCCCCACGCCCCCCGCAAGGGCGGCTCCCCTTGACCTCGTCCGCTGACCGGTCAGCGGAACCACCGCCCGCTGACCGGCCAGCGGGACCGCCGTATGCGAAGCGCCACATAAATAAAAACTGGTTAATCAACGCGCAAAAATTGGCATGCATCTTTGTTGAATGAGATTTGACATGATATGCTGATTGGTGTTTGAAGCATGGTGCATGGTTATAGCCCTTGATTGGTTGTACTTGTAAATACGGCCTGCGAGTCGTGCCTTTTCTTATCACTCTCATTGTACATTCTCTTCTCACCTTACTCCCCTCGAATGTAACTCGAGGTTTCTATTATTGATGTAATGGTGCATTATGGGATCATCCAAGGTTGTATGTCTAAGGATCATCCAAGGAGGCATGTCCAAGGAGATGACAACAAAAGGGCAACCAAGAAAAGAAGAGAAGGAGCTTGTGAAGACTCTTTTCTTTTCTTAGGCTTTTATGATATTCTCATTGGCTTGAGAATATCGCATAGTTTGGGCTATAACCATGTCACGTTTACTTTCTTGAACGCATGAGATGCATGTTTTATATTTGTATGTGATGCATGTATAAGACAACCGGAGATAACAAATTGGTGAGATCAAACGAAAAAAAACCCTCAAACAAATATTAAGTCATTAAATGTGATGCCTTCCAAATGTTGGCACTCGTCAAGACTTTGATCAACATTAGGTGGGTTTGCCAAAGCAAAGCACCTATGTTCATCTTGGTAAGACGCGATGGGATAATAGTGATATCTAAATTGCTAACTTTGGGTCCGACTTAACTAAGTCATCCTAATAGGATTAGGGACTTAGAGGCATAGAGTTGGGCTTAAGCTCATGAGATGAGCTTGGACAAGTGTTGTTCACCCAACTATCCAAGAGTTGCATAAGATGCAATTGGCAAGGAGTTGCCTACCTAAATAGCTGTAACTTGAGAAAAAAGCCAAAGCTGACTCAGGTTGTGGTCAAATATGGATCTTGGCCCACTAGAATACCTTAGCCCTGAGGTGTTCCGAAGTAATATTGATGGCTATTATTTTGAGGAAAATAGTAGGAGTATCGTTTAATAAAAGTCCTTATTAAATGAATTAAAATACATGACTCTTACACTGCATATTTACTGTTGTAGATAACCATGGCACAAAACACATCGACACTTTCACTGCGATCGATCCTTGAGAAGGAAAAACTGAATGGGACCAACTTTCTCAAATGGTACCGAAACTTGAGGATAGTCCTCAAGCAAGAGAGAAAGGCTTATGTCCTAGAGCAGCCCATTCCGAATGAGCCTGCTGCCACTGCTCCAAGAGCTGAAAGGGATGCTCACAAGAGGCATTCTGATGATGCTTTGGATGTTGCATGCCTCATGCTTATTACCATGGAATCTGAGCTTCAGAAGCAACATGAGAACATGGGGGCGTTCGATATGATCGAACATCTCAAAATGCTTTTCCAAGAGCAAGCTAGGCATGAGAGGTTTGAGACCTCTAAGGCATTGTTTCAGTGCAAGATGTCTGAGGGAAGTCCCGTGGGTCCTCATGTTCTCAAGATGATTGGGTACATTGAGAATCTTGAGAATTTGGGATTTGCTCTTCAGAAAGAGTTGGCTATTGATGTAGTCTTGCAATCGTTGCCTGAAAGCTACAGTCAGTTCGTCATGAACTATAACATGAACGACCTTGACAAGTCCCTTCCTGAATTACTCAACATGTTGAGAACTGCTGAGCAAAACCTTAAGAAGGCTAAGCCCATTTTTATGGTTCAAAAGGGCAAGGGAAAGGGAAAAGCCAACAAGAAGAAGGATAAAAGTTAATGGAAAGTCCAATGCTAGTTCTTCTTCAGCTGCACTGAAACCAAAGGGTGGTGTGGCAAAGGAAGGGGAGTGCTTCCATTGTAAGCAACCTGGACACTGGAAGCGCAATTGCAAGCTCTATCTTGAAGAACTTGCTAAGGAAAAGGGAAGTAAGACTTCCACTTCAGGTATTTTTGTTATAGAGGCTAACTTTTCTACTTCCTCATCTTGGGTATTGGATACTGGATGTGGATCTCACATTTGTGCAAATGTGCAGGATCTAAGTAGAAGTAGAAGTAGAAGATTGGCCCGAGGTGAAGTGGACCTACGTGTTGGAAATGGAGCAAGGGTTGCTGCCTTAGCCGTAGGGACTTATGTTCTCACTTTACCTAGTGGATTAGTTTTAGAATTAGACAACTACTACTTTGTGCCTACTATTAGTAGAAATTTGATTTCTGTTTCTTGTTTGGACAAGAAAGGTTTTTCATTTATAATAAAGGACAAATGTTGTTCTATTTATTTGAATGAAATCTTTTATGGTAGTGCTCAACTTAGCAATGGGTTGTATGTTCTAGACCTCGAAGATCCAATCTATAATGTGAATACCAAGAAGGTCAGATTAAATGATTCAAACCCGACCTATCTCTGGCACTGTCGCTTGGGCCATATAAATGAGACCCGCATATCCAAGCTCCATAAGGATGGACTCTTGGACTCATTTGATTTTGAATCATATGAGACATGTGAGTCATGTTTGTTGGGCAAGATGACCAAAGCCCCATTCATAGGGCAAAGTGAAAGGGCTAATGACTTACTAGGACTCATACATAGTGATGTATGTGGCCCTATGTCTACACAAGCTAGAGGAGGTTTCCAATACTTCATTACTTTCACTGATGACTTCAGCAGATATGGCTATGTGTATCTTATGAGACACAAGTCAGAATCCTTTGAAAAGTTCAAAGAATTCAAGAATGAAGTAGAGAATCAACTCGGGAAGAGTATCAAAGTGCTTCGATCAGATCGAGGTGGAGAGTACTTGGATCGAGAATTCCTTGACTATCTGAAGGAGTGTGGTATAGTATCACAACTCACTCCACCAGGTACACCTCAATGGAATGGTGTATCTGAAAGGAGAAATCGAACTCTGTTAGACATGGTTCGCTCTATGATGAGTCAAGCTGACCTTCCAAACTCCTTTTGGGGACATGCTCTAGAGACAGCCGCTTTTACACTAAACCGAGTTCCATCTAAATCGGTTCAAAAGACACCATATGAGATATGGAGTGGGAGGCGTCCCAATTTGTCTTTTATGAAGATTTGGGGCTGTGACGCTTATGTGAAACGTCAATCCTCTGACAAACTAGGGCCCAAATCTCAAAAATGCCTTTTTGTTGGGTATCCCAAAGAAACAAAGGGTTACTATTTCTACAATCCTTCTGAGCAAAAAGTGTTTGTTGCTCGAACTGGTGTCTTTTTAGAGAAAGAGTTTATCTCTAAAGGAACTAGTGGGAGGAAAGTAGAACTTGAAGAAATTCAAGAACAACAAGGAGACATCGAACCTGAAATGGAACCTGAACAGACACCACAAGATGTTGTGGTTCAAGAGTCTGTTCCTGTAGCACAGAGCCCACGTAGGTCTGGTAGGATTCGGCGTGAGCCTGAGAGATATGGATTTCTCATGACTCACACTGGTGATGTGATGCTCATGGATCAGGATGAGCCCACAACCTACCAACAAGCTATGTCGGGGCCTGACTCTGAGAAGTGGCTAGTGGCCATGAAATCCGAGATGGAATCCATGTATGAAAACCAAGTATGGACTTTGGTTGACCCACCTGAAGGGGTAAAACCCATAGGGTGCAAATGGGTTTTCAAGAAGAAAACTGACATGGATGGTAATGTGATTACCTTTAAGGGACGATTGGTTGCAAAAGGTTTCAAGCAAATTCATGGTATTGACTATGATGAAACTTTTTCACCAGTTGCTATGCTTAAATCCATCTGAATTTTGTTTGCTATTGCTGCACACTATGATTATGAGATATGGCAAATGGATGTCAAAACTGCATTCCTAAATGGAAAGCTACTTGAGGATGTGTACATGACACAACCTGAGGGTTTTGTCACTCCTGAGAATGCCAATAAAGTGTGCAAGTTGCAAAGGTCCATTTATGGACTGAAGCAAGCTTCTCGAAGTTGGAATCTTCATTTTGATGATGCAATCAAAGAGTTTGGTTTTATCAAAAATGAAGATGAACCTTGTGTCTACAAGAAGGTTAGTGGGAGCGCTATTGTCTTCTTGGTGTTGTATGTAGATGACATACTACTCATCGGGAATGACATTCCTGAGCTACAGTCTGTGAAGACTTGGCTAGGGAAATGTTTCTCTATGAAGGACTTGGGTGAAGCAGCCTATGTGTTAGGCATCAGGATCTATAGAGATAGATCTAGAAAGCTTCTTGGCCTAAGTCAAAGTACATATATTGACAAGGTGCTAAAGAGGTTTAGCATGCAAGATTCCAAGAAAGGATTCTTGCCCATGTCACATGGTATCACTCTTTCTAGATCTCAGTGTCCGAGTACACCCGAGGAGAGAGAGCGCATGAGTAAGATTCCATATGCCTCAGCAATTGGATCTATCATGTATGCCATGATATGTACTCATCCCGATGTCTGATATGCTTTGAGCATGACGAGTAGGTACCAATCGAACCCCGGTGAGAGTCACTGGACAGCTGTTAAGAACATCCTTAAGTACTTACGAAGGACTAAGGATGCATTCTTGGTCTTTGGAGGTGAAGATGAGCTCGTTGTAAGGGGTTACACCGATGCAAGCTTCCAATCCGATAAGGATGATTTTAGATCGCAATCTGGTTATGTGTTTTGTATTGGTGGTGGTGCTGTGAGCTGGAAGAGTTCAAAGCAAGAGACAGTAGCTGACTCTACAACAGAATCTGAGTACATTGCCGCCTCTGATGCTACGAAGGAGGCAGTTTGGATCAAGAAGTTCATCACTGAACTTGGAGTGGTTCCAAGCATTACCGACCCGATAGAGCTCTATTGTGACAACAATGGAGCAATCGCACAGGCTAAGGAACCTCGATCTCACCAGCGATCCAAACACATACTTCGACGCTATCATCTCATCAGGGAGATCATCGAGAGGGGTGATGTAAGGATATGCAGGACTTCGACAGATAGCAACATTGCTGATCCGCTGACAAAGCCCCTTACGCAGCAAAAGCATGATAGCCATTCTAGGTCCATCGGTATTAGATACATGGATGATTGGCTTTAGTGCAAGTGGGAGATTGTTAGTGTTGTGCCCAAAAGCCAATCATGAGATGATTGTATTTTTTGCACATTGAGTCATGATATTTTATTAAGGCATTAATCCAGCAATTATGTTTGTTGTTTTGTTTCTGCGTAACTTAACAAACATAATTGTAACCCTAGAATAATGATATTCTTAAACGTCCCTGGTCTAGTATTATTGTGGAGTGGGTTGCAATAATACATAACGACTAGCATATGTGGAGACTAATATGAGATATGTAGTCTACATATGGGTACAAGTTGGAGAACTTGTGTACTGGACCGACCCACCATGAGAACACTACATGGATCATTATATGAGTGTCATAAGTGATTCTCATAGTGATCATGGTATATGTAGTCCTTTGACCTAAGATCATCAAGGTTCCCTACATGTGAGTCACATACTTTGATACTTTCCTTTGTTGCTCGTAACTGAGTGAACTTGAAGGAGGTCATTGGGTATGTCACATATCATGCGGAGGGATTTGTATGATCAAGATGGGATTTGTCCCTCCTATGTAACGGGAGTGATATCTTCGGGCCCCTTGATAGAGTGAGACTTAGAAAATGCATGGCCATGCTCGGATGAGTTGATATATGATATCAATGTCATCAGTTTAAGTTGGTCTACTCGGTAATCAAGAAACCAAAGATTGGGCTATACGAGAGTGACACATTCCATGTCTCGTGCTTAGTCTTGATATCTTGGACAAAGGGACAATGGCATATATCGGTGATGATCATAAAGGTTTAGTCGAATCATCGACAATCTTGTCACTTGGGTAGCAATGATGTGTTGCTAGACACCGCTCATTGCTTATGATCATAAATGTGATTTATGATCATTGCCAACGTGGTAAGAGCCTATTGGGTCGCACACATAGAGCTATTTGGATCATTAGAGTGCATGGGCTAATTATTTGGGTTATGGTTTCACTTTAATTTCGTATTAATAATGGGCCCAAGAGTTGAGCCATTATTAAGCCCGAAATTAAATCCTAATTGGATTAGGGCTTTGAAACCCATTAGGCCTGGAAGTTGAGTCTCACTATAAATACAACTTTTAGTGAGAAATTCGCAGGTCTCCTTGCCCTAGCCTCCCAAAAGGACAGCCGCACTCTTCTCTTGCAATTCCTTGGAGGACGCAAGCTAGCACTGCGAGCGCAAGAGAAACGCATCTGCCGGGACGTGGTGGAAGCATGGTGATCCTGAGAGGCTCGTGTGGATACCATAGAGAGCCTGAACACGTCAACTGTTCAGGTTTTGTGATTCGACTCTACAGTTGAGTGAGAGATCTCAACCGAAAATTAGGTATGAAAATTTTCGAACACCCGGTTTACCCCGTTTCACTTGGATCCTGGAGGGTTTCGGTTAAATTTCGCTGCGCTGTTTGGCTCCCGAAACCCAACAAAGACAAGAGTGGGGGACATAGTGGAAGAGAGGTATGGGCTTAATAGTTTAATGGTGAGTGGAGTATGGGTTATAATGTAAAATAAGTGGGAGTAGAGGACAAGTGTGAGTGGGGGATTATTTAATGTGTGAGTGGAGGTTTGAGTGGACAATATTTTAAGGGGAAATGGGGGGATGGCCGGCCATGGCATTTTTTGCCATGCAAATTAGGCTAATTCCCCCTTTAGTCCTCCATTCTTTTGAATTTAGGCAATTGAGCCCAACCACTAAAATCCCCTTTGTCCAATTGAGTCCCTCACCTTTAAACTCCACCATTTTCACCACTAATTCTCTTGGCCTAAGCCAAGCTTAATTTCAAGAGTGTTTAACAGACACTTATTCCCATGCCATACTTAATTTAATGTCCCCTCAATTAATTGAGCTTAATTCCCATTTTAGAAAATTTTTTATGTCTTTGCTCCACTTAGCCTGGGACTTAGTTACTTAGGAGTTTCCAGGCATTACAACTGCCATCTATGATCACAATCCATATCGAAGCTAATTTTCAAAACTCACAAGAATACAAGAATTTATAATTTTTCCCATATCCTTTAACCAACCAATCACACTAGTTTTTTATGAAATCACAGAAATACATATATACCCCAGTGCCATAAAATACACAAATTTACAAAAACTACCCCCATATATTTCTTCTTCATGCAAAACAAGCAACCAAGAGCGAAAAGCTTTGAAACGAGCAACTTCAAAACCTGCACAAATGAGACATAGAAGGTTATTTGTCCATAAAATACATTGATTCTCATCCTTGTTTATATTCATTTTCAATTCTTATATATTCTTTTTACTATTGCTTGATTTTTTTTTGTTCCGGTATATTCTCCTTGATGTCTACACGTTCTCATATATCAATTACTGTCATTGAAGTATATGTTCTTTTGTTTTTACCATGCATTTTGCTGATTAGGCTTTTCCTATTATGTAGTGCTTGTATTTTTAATCAATTATATAATACAATTTCAACTTAGCATATTATGCACGTACAAAGTGGACTTTGTGTATATGCAGACACTCAACTTTATTAGTCAAAAACTCAAATTAAACCAACGTCCGAAAGGAAAATGTCTAATTCAATCTATGTAGGAGCACCTAAAATGCTCCTTAAGCATACCGCTGGTAATATTGGAACCGGTCCAATGGTAAGATATGACTTACCCAAACCGATGCCAAATCAAACCCAATTTGGCTAGGGAAGTTCACAATTCAAACCTGAATAACTTAACCGGCCTAAACCTAAACTCAAATTTAAATGAAACCCAAGAAAATCTAAACCTGAAACAAAAATAGTCTATATCTGAAATAATTCATGCCTGAATCTAACAAAATCTGACTTTAATCCAAATAAACTTGATGGGCCAACTGGAATCTTACTCGAATCCTAAATGACTTGATCTAAAATCACTTGAAATTTAAATTGACCCGACCTTTATTAAATCTGAATTTGATAAACTCGACTCAACTTAACATAAACCTGAAATCTACTCCATCTAAATCCAAATAATCTGACTTTAATTTGATTTAAATCTAAATTTAAGATAACCCAATTAAATTCCAACTTAAATGATGTGATCAAAACTTGACAGACCTGCCCACTTTTCCATACATAGGCAAAGCATTTGCCATATAGTTTTAAAATTCGTACATTCGCAACAGAAATGATGGGCTCGTCAAAGCTGACTCTCCGATGAGCAAAAGGAGGCGAGCCAACAGCCAACCGTTGAAGATAAGCCAAATCCTGAACCGAACGGCCTAGAGGGCCCATAACATACATTCGCCGACGAAAAATTGGCTCCTCAAATTCTCCGAGGCCAAAATTTTGTGGTCTTGTCTTAGAATTAGTTTCCTGATATCTTGTTGTCTAAGAGACTAGAGGAGAGAAAAAATGTCCGCAACCTCGCTTTGCTCATCGACGCGTGTTAATGGATTCTCGGGGGGATTAGACGTTCAACGAAGCAGTCCCTACAAACCCAGGTCGATTTCTCTCACAAGGTATCGTCTTTCATACGGATGACTTGTTTCGCTTTTCTGTTGAATTTCGTGTTTTGTTCCTGGAATTTGGGACGCCAGAGAGTAATCTGTGTACTGGAGATACAACCCAGTTTTGAAAATGCCTCAGTTTGTATGAATTATCTTTTCATTCTCTCTCTTCATGTTAGGAAGCTTCAAATTCATCTTTGTTATTAGTACAAGTAAGTTGGGAGGAAGGATGGTGGGCTTGGACACTACTATTGTATATTTAGAACTGACAGTGATGGGAAATTATGGTGAATTTGTCTTTCTAGTTGGTGGCTTTTTGAGGTTATATTCAATGTTCTAACTGGCTGTTCTAGTTGTATTGTTAAATCTGTTTCTATGACAAAAGTTGACCTCAGATCAATGATTTCAATGCCTCAACCCGGTCATATTTATTTCTAATCGACGTATATTTTGTTTGAGATAAGTTTTCTGGTTCAATGTTGGCATCGCCTGCAAGAGACATTTGGGGATATATGTGCTTCATTACATCTAATATGCATTAGGTTTCTCTGTTAATTTGTAATTTTCTTGTTATTTGATACATAATGCTGTGTGCTAAGATGCTTCTTTTATATTCTCATTTGGATTTTAGGAGGAGAAATCTTACCATAGTGAAGGCAAATTCTCGGGTCGATAAGTTCTCAAAAAGTGATATCATTGTTTCTCCTTCCATTCTCTCTGCCAATTTTTCAAAGTTAGGAGAGCAGGTACTTTTTGCCTTGGATCTTTGCAAGACAAGCATTGATTCAGTGCTTAACAGTCTGGTGGCAAGTTTATCATAGCTTTCAGTTTTTGCTAATACAGCTGGCAGATAATAATGTTTCTCATTGATGTCCTGTATGGCCTTTTCACTCAATTTTAGTTGCAGTTTAAGTTGACTTCTATTCCTAGGTTGAAGGCAATTGACTTGGAAAGTACTTCCATTTTGGTATTATGGAAGGCTGCTTTGGTCCAGCATCTCTAGGAACCTGTTATCTTGGATAAGTTTGTCCCAGTTTTGAAGTCTTGTGTTGGATAAGTTTTTACCACTTTTGAAGTCTCATGTCCTATTTGAAAATTTAGTGTGGTGAATCACCTGGATGACCTTGTGGTTGTCTATCTATGGCCTTTTTGGCTCAGTTATCACTTGCTGTTAAAGTTGGCTTATAAGATTTATAGGTAAAAGCAGTTGAGTTGGCTGGCTGTGACTGGATTCATGTTGATGTAATGGATGGCCGTTTTGTTCCAAACATCACAATTGGACCTCTTGTGGTTGATGCCTTGCGCCCAGTTACACATCTGCCTTTGGATGTCCATTTGGTATTCTTCTTGATGTACTCATTCTTTCAACTTACCTTTTTCTTTTCCTGATAATGCCAATTACCAACTGCAACTAAGTAAGCACCTGCAGATGATTGTGGAGCCTGAACAGCGAGTTCCAGATTTTATCAAGGCTGGAGCAGATATAGTCAGTGTCCACTGTGAGCAATCTTCTACAATTCATTTGCATCGCACAGTTGATCAAGTAAGATTTTCCTTCAAATATACCTGCTAGCTTTTCTGTAGACAGGTCCTTTCTAGTTTGAATTTTATCCCTTAAATCCAAGCCTTTAATTCGGGACTAGACTTCTTATTTTGGGGAATGATTTAAATCAAGTAATTATTAGATTATATAATAATTCATAGATAATATTCTGGACTTATGTTGATACATTCATATCTAGATTGTTGTTCACATACATGCAATGGAGCCAAACGTTCTGCACATTCATACATCATTGCATCTAGACAAGGTGCACATACATGTATCATTGAACCTATTTTAAGGAGTAAATGTGTAATACTTAATGGGCATCTAATATCTTAGGTTTACTTATGGGATCTGACTAGAGACAAGAAATGAAAATATAATATCATTAATAAAAAATTGTACTCATAAGAGACTGAGAAATACTGAGTTCATATCATGTAATGCAAGACCATGCTGGAAATATTATCAAACCTGAACTAAGTTATAAGTCCAAAGATAGAGTGCATGGACCTGTAGCACATTTGGGATCCTTCAGCCATGTTCAAGAAGCAGCCGCTAAACTCATAGGAAGATTTTACGAAAGTTGCCGTAAAGAAATTCTAGCCGAATCTTCTAGAGAAATCTGGATATCATTCATTTGTGGGTTAAAGAATGATACTCAAGTTTTTAAAGGAAAAAAAAATAGGAATGATATTTGAGTCACATCGGACTTCCTTTCTTTTTCTAGCAGTTCAAGACGTCTGTATGCTTATAAAACCATATTAAATATGGATACTCAAATTAGCTATTTTAGAAATTAGCTATTTTAGGTGCACCTGAGACTAACACACGCATTCATACACATGTATATTAGGTTGGTTCATTATTCCTTTTGATCAATCAGCTGTAAAATATCTGCCCACAGAAGCACCTCAGTTAGAAATAAAATTGAGACGTATGAGCAATAGGCAGTTCAAATTTTAACAAGAGTTGGAAACCTTGGAAGATACTCCTATGTTCAGTTCTTTGAGAATATTAGCTTATTTCTCCCTTTAGGAACCAATTAACCAATCAACTGAGCCTTAATTCCAACTACTTGAGGTCAGCCTCGTTAATAATGCATTTCCATTATGGTTAGCTGGAGGCAAGTTCCTCCTAAAGTTCTAAAAAAGAACAATCTTCTTGTACTATTTCTATTTGAGTATGTTTAAGTCGATCTTCACCTTTTTCACCTCCTATATCTATAGCTTAGCACCCTTATATGCCAGGACTTCTTTTGGTCTATGTTGAATATGACTTAAACATCTAAGGCAACCTTTCCTAATTTTGTTCTCAGTTGGAGATACTTTAACCTTACCCCCCACATTGTCTTTTCTAATTTTACTTCCTGTTGCATTTCCTCTTATGCGTCACAATGTCTACATCTCTATTACATTTATTTTGCATGCATGTTGTTTCTTCATTGCACAACACTCAATACCATAAAGTAGCAGGTTGAATAGCCTTCTAATGTATTCTCATTTCTCTCTCAAACTTAAGTGGCACATGTTTACCTGATGCACTTCTCTATTTTGTCTAACCTGGTTTAGTTTGGTGATTGACTTGTTAATACCATTAGAATTTCAGTTAACAGAAAATTTTCCTACTTTGTTCCTTCAAACTTTGTTCTAGTTATTTCTTCTATTAAGTGATCTAAATAACTCTTTATGTGCAAATCACATATCATGTATTCCTAATTATCTCTTTTTATCCTTTCAATAAGAAGTTTCAATTTTAAATTTTCTCTGTAAGTTACCATGTGAAAAAATTTTATGATTCGCTTCGTTTCTCTCTCTCTTTTGTGTTGTTTACTCGCATCATGAATTTATGATTCATTCATATCACTATTTAGGCCCTAATTGAAGTCCTTAATTGTTATCTTCCCATGCTATAGATAAAAAGTTTGGGAGCTAAAGCTGGAGTTGTCTTAAATCCTGCTACACAGCTAAATGCTATAGAATATGTATTGGATGGTGAGTCTATTTTTTTCTTGTAATTTAGAACTTTTTTTTATCATATAGCAAGTATCAAAATACGGTTTTGGAAAGGCTTATGCTAAAAGGGTTGCACATATTATAAGCTCACAGGTCTAGGCACAGTTTTACTTTTAGTTTCAAATATGTTGCAGAAGGTTTCTTATGTTAAATGGAAGTTTGAATCCGAAGGGATAAAAAAACGTCTTATCTAATTGCAAACGTTTAATTTTCTTTTGCATTTTAACAGTGGTTGATCTAGTCTTGATTATGTCTGTGAACCCTGGTTTCGGAGGACAGAGCTTTATTGAAAGTCAAGTTAAGAAAATCGCAGAGTTACGAAAAATGTGTGCACAGAAGGTACAATATTTAAGTCAGTAATCTGTTCTCTTCTTGTTTATGTTCATATTGAACAGCCTGTAACTCGGCTTTTGCAATTTAATGCAGCGTGTAAATCCGTGGATTGAAGTGGATGGTGGAGTTGGTCCAAAAAATGCATACAAGGTACCCATCAGAAGCATCTGGTTTCAGGATAATGATTAATATTTTCGTCTGAAAATAGAAATTGGGGGCTTTACAAATCCTTGTAATCTCAAAATGGAGCATGTTTGGGAAGAGGTGAATTAGTAGGTCCTTTGTGTTAAATTGTGGATAACTGCACTTGTTTGGTAACAATGTTTTTTATTATCATTGGCATTTGGAATAACCTACTGCTGGTAGATATTTTCTCTTCGAACTGCTGAAGGTAAATTCAACCCTAGATAGCTCTTCAAATGGGTGACACTAATTGCTAATGTTGTCATATGGATCCTCGCTAGCTTTGGTATGAATTGTCAACTTAGAACTTGAGAGATTCATGGGACACAGCACTTGTAACGGAAAGGAAAAATAAATTAAATGCCCTAAAGTTCAGACCCTTGATTTCCATCAATCCCCTTGAATGTATATCAACAATTCGGATCATACTAAATTTAAGATAGAATTTTTTTTTTGTTTCTTCTAGCCAAGGTGTTTTTTGCTACTTGATTTGCTGTTAAACGGGAGCACCTATGATTCTGTCCTTCCTCCCTCCAATCCGAATTCTCACATTTTCTATTCTTCAGTATCTCTATCTCAATTGCATACTTTTTCTTTCATTAACTAATGATGTGGCTATGCATATTTCTTGCAGGTCATTGAAGCCGGGGCGAATGCTATAGTTTCTGGCTCAGCTGTTTTTGGAGCTAATGATTACGCTGAAGGTACGGAAAGAAATGTATTTGTAATTCTTAAATTTAAGCCCGTAACTGACAGTACTTGTTGGCTTGAATGGATCCATTTCAGCTATTAAAGGGATCAAAACCAGCAAGAATCCAGAAGCAGTTGCTGTGTGATATTCTGGGAACATGCTAATCTCGGTCTTGGTGTTGATATCTTCCATTCCATGTATTGTTGCCTTCTGATTCATGACCACAATATCAATCAACACGAAAAGATTGATCTCAACAAGGTTTTGGTATTCCTCAATCATATAAAAACTACCTGCCTTCTAATTTTGCAGCGGATGATACACAAGTGAGCTATGGTGCAATATTCTTAACCATCACACAAATAAAGCCATATGTCGTCCATTGTTGTTGGAGATTGGTGAATAAGCAAACTGAGGCCGAGACTTGTGAAACATGCTTTCATACCTTTGTACAATGTCTGCTTAGGAAACAATGATAATATGTTTTGGAAGCATTTGGTAAGAAATCGACCGATTCAGATTTCAGGTTCATATGAGATTCGGCTAGTGAGTACATTGTATCATTTGCATGTCTGGATGCTGTTAAAGGGAGGTAATTAGGGACCTCTTCGTCTTATTCTGGTGAAGAATTTGGCGTGGCAGATTGAAAGATCCAAAATTGGCAGAGATGTTACGTTAAGCTAGGGATCTGGGAAGTTTGATGCTTTATTTGACTTGGTGTGTGTGGGTTGGTCTTTCTCCTTTAGCAATTCATTTTCATTCAAATTCTGATTCGGGCAAGCTGAAGCAGTTATTACTCCATTAAGATCTCACATCGACTGAACTCGTTCGAAAACGTGTAGGAAATGGATAACATTATCGAAACTGCATCTGACTCATTGACATTGTTAGCCCGTGCACGCAAACACATTTACATATTTTTATCTTTCACTTGCTCCCTTCCACAATAATATACTTATCTTTTATGTTCTTTGGTCCATCAGACATCGAATCCAAAAGGAAAAGGAAGCAATCCGTTTAAGGTTTTAAACATGCTTATGAATTTCATGCCGTAATGACCGATACTGGAAGTGCAAACTGGTACTAGCATTGAGACGATATGGGATAGCAGAGACGGACTATATTTTATACCTGAACGTGCTGGTTGCCTCATGTTGTACTAGTCATACTGTCTTGATATTAGCCAAATCAGGTAAATATATATTATATGCAACTAATTAATTTTATAACAAATATTTACTAATATTTCAAATAAAAAGTTTGAATATCAATTAAATATATAGGCATGGGCAGCTCCACAGTAGAGGCAATGGAGGCAATTGCCCCCATTGAACTCTTGAAAACCTTAACATATCATATAGTCCTTTTATAATTGACTAATATATAGCAAATTGAGGACATCGCTTATAATTCGACTATAAATATTGCTACCCAACGAAGTTACTACTTCACATAAATTCATTTATTATGTTCTTACCCCGCCTATCCTTGTAATAGTTCTTTACTTTAGAGATTAATTGTATTATTTATGATCTATTTTTATATCCTATAATTTTATTTTTATTTAATTTTTATCTAATAATAAATCTTTTAAATGTTATTTCATCAATCCATTCATATATTTTCTTAACTCAAATTTGTATTATAAGAAATAGTTACAAGAAAATCATATTGTAAGTCTATCTTATATCCTATTTCTTCCTACCTGAGTTAATCCTTTTAACTGCATAGAGAAGAATCTCCTTTTACTTAATATATTTAAATCCTAATATATTTGTTTTTTTGTTAATTTTATAATTATTATTTAAAAGAAGACATATTTGTCCTGTAGAACTCCAACCACTAAAATATTATACATCACTCTCATAAGTATCGGATCACAAGTCATGCAATTACTTTTCTTTTTAGTTTATAAATATGCAATTCTCTATTTCTTTTACTTCTTAAAAAATAAAAAGAATACCAATTAGTTACTTTTATCTCATATTGAAATATGTCAATAATTGATACATATCTTATAAAATATAACATTTTAGAACACATATCAAATGCAAAATAAACAATTCCAACATTATTGAAAAAAAACTCAAAAAGAACAAACGAGCTTATTGATTATGACTCAATATATTTTCACGAAAAAAGAAATATCTATCTATTAAAAAAAAAATATATTGTTTGTATTTATACATATAATTAATGTGTTTACATATCATTTAGGTTTGAATTAAAGCCAAAAAAACAACATCCATACCAATTGTGATAAAAGTATGAAAAGTTTTTAAATAAATAAAGCACAAAATTTACCCCACATTATATAATTCTTGAAGCCACCATTGTATACAGGCTTTTGTTAACATGGAAAATATTGGTTATACCCTTGTTTTGTTATTTTTACCGGTTGTCATAGATAATTACTCATATTGTGCCGTGGTAAGTGTTTTTTTTCTTTTAATCACAAAGGAATAAAATCATAAGCTAGAGATGGACTGTAAATAGCAGGTAGGCAAGTCGTACGCCCCCACTAGGCCCTGCGTTGGACCATGATAAAATAGAGGGTAAATATCTTCAGTTGTCTCTAAACTATGTTCATGTTGCTTAATCATCCCCAAACTATCATGTATTACACCACTCGTCCTTAAACTATTTAATTGTTACTATTTAGTCTTGCCGTCAACTAAACCGTTGAATATAAATAAAAAAAATGGTGTCACATCAACAGCCATGTCATTTTTCCATGTCATATCAATAACCACGTCATTTTTCCGTCCATATTAACAGTTTAGTTAACGGCAGTATGAAATAGCAATAATTAAATAATTTTATAGTGAGTAGTGCAACACATGATAGTTTGTGGATGATTAAGCAACATGGACATATTTTAGGGACAACTAAAAATATTTGTCCTAAAAGAAAACTGCTTAAGCGTTTGTGCCAGACTGTGAATAGTAGGGAAATAAATTTGAACCCTATTTGGTGAATACCTAAGCCTGTCCATTTTTTATGGGAAGTATTTTTTTCCAAATTACTCAGATTTGGGGCAAGTTTGGATTTTTTTTATGTAATAGAAGCGGTCGAGCGCGGGTAGGATATGGATTTAGCTAACAATCAGTCCCGAACTCAACACTCGACCCCATAAAATGGTGGTTTGTGTGTGTGTATATATATTGTATTTATGTGTGTGTGTGTGTGTATTTGTGTGTGTATATTTATGTGTGTATATATTATATTATATAAAATCTTAAATAATTATAATAAAACTACCTAACTCTAATTTGAATTGAAACACACACATTGCACACAAAAATCCAAAATTCCAAATTAGCTTTCTGTATTGCTTTCGCAAACAGCAATTCTCAATCGCTCCCAATCCCCTTGTCCGCCTTTGTAGCAATGGTATTTATATATTTGCTTGACAGGTGAAATTTGCATGTTATTTGTATTTGACTTGCTGGTATTGTTGAGGATTGTATTGCTCAAATTAATTGTTATATAGACATAATTATTTATTATTTATTTGTTTCATTCAAACAAATTTATTATCGTTGTGGGAGAAGTTCATTATAATTTACATGTTAAATTTCTTTTAATCTCATATATATTTCCGTTAATCTCATATGTAACAATTTTGCGGGTTTATGGGTTGAAAACCCGCATCTTACTCACCAATGTACAGGCAGGATACGAGTTTAGAAAATGCAACCCAATGTGAGTTGTAGGTAGGATTCAAGTTATATGGATTGTATTACAGAGTAGGTTCTAGAATTGTATAACCTTGCCCGAATCCGTCCCATTGGCATCTTTAATTTTTTAAACTACTTCCTACACTTTTAGATGGATCAATGAATAGTCTTGTAAGTTCTAAATTTGGTTTTAAATGGTGGAGGAAGAACAAACGTTTTCGTAGATGATTTTTAAAAAATTAAAAAATTTTATTTTAATACGTACTCCCTCCATCCTATATTGTTTGTTTTATTTTAGTTTTTAACTTAAATTTATTTATATTAATATTTAATAAAAAAATTTAAAAAAATTATATTAAAAGACTGTGATTCTTGTAGTTTCTAAATATAATGTTTAAAAAAATATTTAGTAAATAATGATATAAATAAATTTAAGTCAAATTTAATTCAAAAAAATTGAAATTAAGCACAAAACTGCAAAATCATTGAAAGAATTTTTATTTTGTATTGTTTTCTTGGAAAACATGTTTTTTTTTTGCCAATACCCTACTCGGTTCCTTAACTTGCCCAACGCAAATGAGTTAGTCTCTTAACTATAACTCAGTTTTCTATTAGTCCTTGAACTTGATAATTTTTAAAGATTAGTCTCTTAACTATAACTCGGTTTTTTATTGGTCCTTGAACTTAGGGGTGATCGTTCGGTTATTTTAGTTTAAACTGAACCAAATAAGTCGATTTTGTTTGGTTTCGGTTTTGGATGGTAACAAACCGAAATAACCGAATTGTTAAGGGAAACTGAATTGGAACTGAACTGAAATATTTCGGTTCTGTTCGGGTCTAACCGAATTAACCAAAAAAATAATGAAAAATACACAGCCATTTATATTATTCACCAAATTCTTTATACAATGGGCTGCTAATGTACAAATGATCAACCATGATAATGTACTATAACTGGCCAAAGATACAGAGCATGTGAATAAAATAAAAATGTAACCTAGTTTCAGTCTTTTAGAGAACATTTTAACCGAACTCATAAAAAAATGAAAATAAATAAAAATAAAAAATACAAACTAAGGTTTTACATGCTGTGTGAACTAGGAAGGCCATGAATCTTGAGTTCGTGCTAATTGAGAAAGAGAAGGCCGTCGCTAGAACACCCAGAAGGAGAACGCCGAAAGGATTTGCCGCCGCAAGGACCAGGACAGGGCAGTAGGACGGGCAGAGCAGAGGGAGAATGCGGGGGACGAGGAGCTGAGGTCGACGCCGATGAGCGGAGGCTAGAAGGCTGGTGTGAATGGGCTAGGTGAGGGTAAGGCAGGGTCAGCAGCGCAAGGGGCAAGGAATACCGGAGTGGGAGATGAGCGAGATCGAGATGAGCGCAGAGTTGCAGTCTGTGCTACGACTCATAAATAGGGCTGAGTGAGTGATAGTCGCAAATGAAAAAGGCCAATGGGGCAAAGGCCCAAAGGGGGTGAGTAACTAAGGCGGGTAGGTAACTAGGTGGTAAGGGTTTGGGCCTGGGTAATTGGGTTAGGTATTAGGGCCAAACAATAAACAATAAACGAAAAGTGGGCTAAAGCCTAAAAACTCTAATTCGGTTATTTCGGTTATTGAAATAACCAACTCACAAAACCAAAACCGAAATTACCTTTATTCAATTTTCAGTGAAACCAAACCGAAATACCGAAAAAGCAAAACCAAATTTCTGAAATATTTCGGTTTAGCCCGAATAGTAATCACCCCTACTTGAACTTGCTAATTTTTAAAGAGTAGCACATGAATAAAAGTGAACATGTTACCTTAAAAGTACCTTAAGCGTAACTCAATCACCTTTTAGATAACCTAAAAGAGTTAACCGGTTACCTTAAAAGTACCTTAAGTATAACCGGGTTACCTTGAACATAACCTTGAAATGTGACTTGATTAACTTAAAAGTACCTTAACTGTGATTGGATTAACTCAAAGGTACCTTAACTGTGACTGGGTCACCTTGATAATAATCTTTAGTATAACCAGACCACATGAAAGGTAACCTAAAAAGTGACATGTTCACACTTTAGGTACTTTTAAGGTGACTAGGTCACCTTTTTATATTACCTTAAAGGCGACCAGGTTATTAGGTACCTTCAAGGTGATTAGGTCACATTTTTAGGTTACTTTTAAAAGTGGTCTGGTTACATTTTAGGTACCCTTAATATGACCCAGTCACACTTTAAGTATCTTCATGATAAGGTTAAACCTTTAACCTTATCTTTGCATGTTTCTTAGGAATCAAGGAAGTCATCATTTTATTTATAAATAATTAAATAAATTTATTTTTAAATAACTAGAAGCTTTTATTTATGTACTACCCATATTTAAAAAATATCTTCCTAATTTTTACACTAATTTTTACAATTTATGTCCTATATAATACTTTCTATCATTTTCCCCTCATTTTCTTCTCTCTCCCGTCTCTTTTCCTTTTTTCCCCCTCTCAATTTTATTCTCTCTTCCTTTTCTCCCCACTATATTTTTTCCCTCTCTTTGCTAACGTGTTATAGCAATAGCTTCTTTGTTTTTCTTTTTTTATCCTCTTCCCACTCTTTACTGGCAGCCAGCCCTGTTATCCGGTCTACTCCTACTGTGATTAACGGTGGATGACACTTTAGTATTTGCCCCCATTTTTAGGGTGAAAACGTTCCCTCAACTTTTTATTGTCTAGCCTATCTCAATATGAAAAGAATGGAAAATCCCTATATGATTGTCTGTTATTCTCTAGAGTAATGACGGTCAATTGCTAGCCATATGTTTGTATGAAAGAACTCTTCCACCCACTCAACTATCTTATTGTGTCACAGACTCACAACACAACTTGTAATACAAAGAGTTAGAGGCATAGGTCATTTGATTAGATGAGACAGCTTTTCTAGTGGGCTCCATTTTCCTTTTTTCATCTTTAGTTTATATTGATGTAAACATCCTAACACTTCAAAATTTTTTGGTTCTCATTTTATAAAGGCCTAAATACACTACCAGTCTCTTAATTTGACCAACTCACACAAGTTAGTCCCTTAACCAAAAATCGGTTTAAGTTGGTCCTTCAACTTAGCAAAACATAATGAATTAGTCCCTGAAGTAAGTTAGAATGACATGTGTCCTCATGTGGGGCAACACCGTTTGCTTCTCACATTGATTGCCTTTTGACCAACCTTTATCCGAAATCTTGCATGTCCTCTGCCTTATTCACCCTCATCCTCCCCCAAGTGTAGAACTAGCCACAACCACCGTTGGGATTCAATTTCCGCTGTTCACAACCATTGCCCACTAAAGAGGACAACGAAAAAGGCATAAATAGATGGAAAAAAAAGTGAAAAGGTGGAATTTAAGGCTGAGGAAGGCAGGGAAAAAAAGAGTAAAGAGCGAGACATGGGGTTTCAGCCACTAGGTGGGGAGTAAATCGGCTGAGTCAGAGCCCCAGCCTCTCCGGAGGTGGGAAGTGGCCTGCAATTACTGAGATTGATCAACAGCACTTTTGTATTGTCGTGCAAATTTGGCCAATCTCTGTTTCCCCTGTGACAAAGAAGTTTACTTGACGAACCCATAAGTCACTGTGTCTGCCACACAATCGGTGGTCGATAAAGAGGCTTAGTGGGTGCTTCTCAGTGAGTAAGCTTTTGGGTTGGGTTTCGACTGAAAAGAAGGGTGATTTAGACCCAGTTTATTTTAACCTATATCAACTGACTTCAAAGTGACTTATTTTATTTTTATATTTTTTTACCATGAACTAATTTCAATTAGAAGCCAATATTATGTAGCTGCAATAATCTATTAAAAATACAATTTTTGTAATCTTACTAAATGTTTATGAATTTTTCAAGTTTAAGTCATTAAAAAAATTTCATAAAAATTTAACAATATGATGAAAATTTACTTTCAAATGAATTATTATATTTACATAATATTGGATTTCAAATGAAATTAGTTTTAGGTAAAAAAAATGTAAAAGTAAAAATAAGTCAGTTGATTTAAGTTAAAATAAATTAATTCTTAATCATTTTTAATTACTGCTCGGAAATAGGCATCAAATTGCTAAATTGGTGCTGTGGGAAAACGATGTGGTTGGCGGTGAAGGATGTGGGAAGGAGGTGGTTGGTAGACAACAGGACGTTTGCCTACACAAGGTGGATCTGTCAGTAGAGAAGGAGAAGTGCTGCATAGACGGGGGGGGGGGGGGGGGGGGGGGGGGGGGGGGGGGGGGGGGGGGGTCATTTCTCATTTTAACAACATAATCTCCGATTAAGTCATCACGTTTTGCCAAATTTGAGGACTTACTTAAGCCAATTTTTGGTTGAGGGGCCAACTTGTTTGAGTTGGTCAAGTTTAGGGACCGATGGGGTACTTAGGACATAAAGGCTACTGCAATCAACTTTTTTATTTTCTTCTCAGATGAACACTTTTTAATTTTTATACGATCAAATTATTACTGTTAGCTAAATTAACAAAATCAAATATATTTAAACTTTTTAACTACAATGGGAGTAGTGAAAATTTCACCAATGTTACATTGAAAAATAAATCATATGACATTTAGCAAAAGAAAATTAACAAATACTTGTACTTATTTCCAGTTTAAGGAGTGCTACGAACAATCGCGCAAGCACGCGGTTTGAACACTCTCGGCTGAAAATTGGACACGCCATACTAGAACAAAATACGAAAAACTGGTAACCGGGTTCGGGGTAGAGGCTGGGCTGGGGGGGCATGAGAAGTGGGGTCATTTTGTTGTCTTTCGACGAGGTGACTTAAATGCGTAACGTATTTTTTTTATTAATATTGTCAAATGTTGTATGATTTTGTTTTCCTTGAATTAGTTATCTCGTACTATATTATGCAGCATATTTTGTCACTTTTGATTTCTTTTGTCAAATCTACATCTTTAATTCCTATCAATCAAGTTATAAAAAAAATTCCATAAAGAAAAGAATATTTTTCGTAGAAGAAAAAATATTAAGAAATGTAAGTTTTACCTCCACTAGATTGATTTTTTGGCTCTGCCTTCAGGCTAAAAGTTAAAAGGAAAATGTGAAATTAAATGACATTAAACTTCAAATATTATACTATGTACTCTAATTTAAAACTTTTACTCTGTGACTTTTGTGCTTATATGTTGAAATTTTTACCTTACTACATGTTTTCATATATATATTGATTGTTTGTCTATACCATACATTAATTGAAGCCCTACATTTTAAAAATTTGGACAAACCCTATATTAACTACCAAATCTGGCGCTCACATGAGGATGAGGATAACAATAGACAAGAAGTAGGTAGGATGGTATCATAAATACTATTCTTGAAATATTTCTATAGATCCTTTTCAATATAAAAATTATTTTTCTAAAACTTAAGTGCTTTTTGTTGAATTTTTTTTGGAAAGGAAAGAATTCGTAAAAAAGTATTTACTTCTAAAAATATTATATTAAAATAATTATTAAATAAATAGAGCGTTAAATGTCAAATAATATTGATTTTAGGAAAAAATAAAAACTAATTAATGCATTTTTTATAATGCAAAATGAACGAAACATTTACAAATATGTCAAATTCGTTTTAGCTTTGGTCCGTGGAACCTTTCAATTTTTAAAATTGAATAACATACACAATAAAAATAAAAGGAATCATTAAAAATTTAAAACAGACTTATGAACAAATGATTTGACAAAATAAAAAATTAAATGATGGGTTGTAAACACGTACGACTTAAATAAATAATATTACCATGTCCTGTGATCATCAAGTGGACCTGTTATAGCTTTTTATTTTTAGTTCATCAATTTTTTATAGGTGTTTGTCTCACATGATAGAATCTATCTCAGTGGACTCTCTTACTCACATGATGAAGGGACGTTCATCAGATAAACCAGTTTGGTGTGGTCCAAAGATCAAGATTTTATGGGACCCAAACCGAGGTTTAACCATTTCTCAAAAACCAAAGAATTGATAGGCTAGATCAGACTTGTTTTTGTGCCGGATGCAAAACCAATCATTTTTGGCTCACACCCTCCCCTCCCTTTGTTTTTTTCTTCTCTCTCACACTCGATCGTTTTCAGCAAACATGAATGAGAAAAACGCATCAGCTCTTGTAGTTTAACTCTAACCGGTGTCATCGTTAATTTTGGGCCCAGAAACTCAGTTGCTCAGTAGGCGTCCGAAAGTCCTATCTCCACACACGCATAAATATTAAGAGGAAAAAGGAGAAGTTTGAGGATATAAAATGCACTAGAAAGCATGTTATTTATCATACATGATGTCACAAGTCTCCGCTAATCATTAGTTACTATATGTTACGTTCTATTGAACATGGGTACGTAAAACCTATAAATATTATAAAGAGTGGACAGTCCACTTAATTACGGGAGACTTGTTAAAACCTTGCTTTAAGAAGCCACTGCCTGGCCGGCGCCTCCCCCGGCACTGTCCTCCTCCTCACCCTGGCCCTTGCTCGAGCCCTTGCCCTCGCCCTCAGCCTTGCCAGCGCCTTTGCCTTTGCCTTTGCCCTTGCCATTGCCCTTGCCGTTGGGGTGTAACTCCTCTTTGTGTTGCTCCCTATCCGTGGAGTATTTGAATTTGTTACTGCAGAAGGGGCAAGTTAAAAGGTAGTCTCGATGAGTCACGGAATAGTGCGAGTTCATCCCGCTGTTCGAGTCGAAGCTCCTGTTGCAGTGGATGCAATAAACAGTCAAATCCATGGTTTGTTTGGCTCGAGAATGTTTTTTTGTTTCTGACAGTAAAGCAGAGAGTTTGGTGGTATACAGTATCCATAACAGCCCCCTTTTATAGGCGTAAAATTCCCAGCAACCGGTTGATGGGGGAGCCGGTGGAGAGGGAAGAAAGCGAAACGGGTTGAGTCGTCGGGTGGAAGGAACAGAATGGAGAAAGAGAAAGAGAAAGTGGGACCAGTAATTTGGTAGAGTTTCTCTCTATGGAAAAATGTAGGGTAAATTACAAAAGCCCCCCTGCATTTTCACAAAACCTACATTTTGCCCCCATATTTTAAAAAACCTACACCTTACCCCTACTTTCTTTATAATGTCCAACAACAACTTCTAAAACCCTAAATTAAATTGTCTGATAACTATGATTTAGTAATTTTAATATTTTTTATATTTTTTCATAGTTAGCTGATCTTTAAAAAATACTGATATACGTTTATAGGAGAAAGAAATGTATTTACAGAAAGTCAAAACTGATAATTTAAAATGTCTATTAACTATAAAAAAATATTAGAGAGACCGACATTACTAGAAGATGATTATCGTATAGTTTAAATTATCATTTTAGAAGTTGTTATCAAATAATATAAAATAATCGAAGGGCAAAGTGTAGATTTTAAAAAACAAATGGCGCAAACTGTAGATTTAGGTAAAACTAGGCGTAATTGTAACTTTCCCTTAAATAAAACGTCATTGTATATTATATTTGGAGATGTTTTTTTTTTTACGGGTAGATGTGACTTTTTTGCGTTCTAAATTTTATAAAACTTATTATATAAAATAGGAAATTATAATGTTTGATTTTCCTTTCCTTTGCACAATTTCCCAATATGCCTTGATACCGGCGAAAGCAAACTTTATTGGGAAATTTTTTAAAAAACCCCTGAGGTTTAGTAGATACTTCACTTACCCCCTCCTATTTGAAAATCCTCCACTTTACCCATGAAATTTGATAAATTCTTCACTTATCCCCTTTCCATAACATTAAGGACCAAAATGCCACTTTCCCAATTTTGTCAATGTTTATCTTTGGACAAATAATTTAGAAAATTTTTATTTTGGTAATTAGAAATTTAGAAAATGTTGACAACACTTTTTACCATCTCATGTCAATTTAAATATGTACTATTTAGTTAGTTAATTAATATTAGTAAATTAAAATTATAATCTTTACAGAATTGTAGGTGTTTATAGTAATAAATCACATAAATACAAAAATGAATACTTTTACATATAATTGATAGTATTACATATTAATTTAGATACTTTTACTTATTACTTCATACACTTTTATTTTTTAAGGAAGTTTTTTCTATAATATAATAATTACTTCAATTTGTAAAAGAAAGACAAATGTTACCTAATATCTATACCATACTATTCTAAGGGCAGACTTAGACTACGCCTCAATTTTTTTTCCTTTGTATTCCAATTTGTCATTTCAAAGCACGAAAATATGTTAGTTTTATAATGCACCTTCTAAAAGCCAATTTAAGTATCGGTGTATAACTGGATATAAAAAAACTAAGTGAAATACTATGTCAAAGTCAATATGACAATTTGTGAGAAATGGTTGGTTGCAACTTCACAGGTTAGGTTAAAAGGTACTCATACTTGTGCCCCTTAGTTGCATAACTGACTGTTATCCCTTTAATTGCTAGATGTAACGAGTGTTCTCTATTATTTAACAAAAGTAAAAATTTGCAAAGAGCATTGTGTTAGATAATATCATAGGGGAAACTATATTAATTAAACAAAAACATACTAGTATAATTGATAGTTTTACATATTAGATGCTTGTACTTATTACTTCATACACTTTTATTTTTTAAGGAAGTTTTGCATGTCTATAATATAATAATTTCTTTAATTATATGTGTATAAAATGGACAATATGTAAGTTAGTTAAAGTAAATCTTAGAATTATATCATTTCTGTATCATTCTTACACAAAATGATTATTTTGCTAAAATTATTAATTTATTAAAATCCTACATTTTAATACGTTTAAAAAATAATTTTAAAATATTTTTGTGACTTTTCAGGCAGTTTTAGACTTCTTAAAATGTAAAGCTCGGTAAATTGACAATTTGAGCAAATAATAATTTTTTTAAATACATTAAATAATAATTTTATATAAGAATAATGTACAACAATACATTAAAACTAATGCAAAATAATCTCGCCCTTAAATGCTTAGTAAGGTTTTTACATTGTCTTTCTATCATAATTGTCAACTTTTTGAAATTTCCCCTAAAAAACAAAATTTCACTTTGGTGAGATGTTCATCAATAATAGGAAATTTTTTTTCTTTCTTTACGTAAAGAAAAATTAATAATTTAATTTTTCTAGTAATTATACAATAATTATTGGGTACTTAGATTAAGTAAATGTAGCGTTCATACTCGACAAGGACATTAATGTTCATATACCAATATGTAAAAGTTCATATAAATAGATTTTATTTTTATTTTAAGTATTCATTTTACTATTTATGTGATTTATTACTATAAAAATCTACAATTCTGTAAAGACTATAATTTTAATTTATTAATATTAATTAACTGACTAGATAGTACATATTTAAATTGACATGAGATGGTAAAAAGTGTTGTCAACATTTTCTAAATTTTTTTATTACAAAACGAAAAATTTTCTAAATTATTTTTCCGAAGATAAAAATTGACAAAGTTGGGAAAAGGGCATTTTGGTTATCAATATTATGGAAGGGGTAAATGGGTAAGTAAATGATCTATTAAACTTCAAGGGGTAAAGTAGTGGATTTCCAAAAAGGAGGGGGTAAGTGAAGTATCCACTAAACCTCAGGGAGTTTTTTGAAAATTTCCCAACTTTATTTGTTGTCTTGACCAAAAGGAAAAACAAAAAAACTTTATTTATTGCTGCAGCAGATCAGCAAGACATAGAACAATTCTGCAAAGCGTAACGCATTGGAAAACACTGAAACTAATCATCTTACGTCTCATAATTCTACAAATATAAAGGACGCAGATGCATTTACAATGAAAATAACTAAAATAATTTAATTTATTCATTAAGGGCCACGTTTAAATTTACTTGTTAGATTGAATAGTTTAAATTTACTTGATCTCACCCTGTCGAACATGATAATCCCCAGAACACAAGTGTGGAAAAAAAAATAGATAACAATATCCTTCGCCCTCAATATACACATTTCTTCCTTGATCTACATCTGATTCCAACCTTCTTTACCGGCTACCACAAAGCTTGAATAATGAGTTCCACTTCTTTATCAAAAGAGTAGAACAATTCTACTACATTGAATTAAAGATCTATCACTTCCTCGGATTTCCCTTGTGAAGTTCAATTTTATGAAATTGACAATTAAATTTGGTTTTCGGTTATCACTTTCAGAGGTAATATAAGTTAGGTTCAGTTTTCAATTTACTTCAATTAAAATTTGGTTTATTGAAACAACCGAATTTTTATTTTACTAATATTTATATTTAAGATTTGTAAAGGATTATGTATATGATTGATGTTTGCTATGTGTATGAATGTAATGTTTGTATTTGGATTAGATTATAGATATTTGATAGGATAAATTGCACGGTTTGACTCTAACCTTTAATTATTGTTCCACTTTTAACCTCAACCTCCAACTTGCACTTTTCACCTCCCTAACCTCATTAAATCATTTCATTTTGGACTTATGTTGGTTAGAAACCATTTTCTTAGATGAAAAATATTACACTTTCACAAAATGGGAAAATTACAGCATAAGGACGTAAACTTATATGCTTTAATTTTCACCATAGTGTATGAATTGTGAAATGTAAAGTATTCAATATACACTCCCTTAAGTGGAAAAAAACAATGATAGCTTAGTCTTTAAGAAAGCATTGGCATATTGCCTGACTTTCAAGTAGCCTATGGACTAAATTATAAGGTTACAAAGATTGGGTACCCAATTGCACAAATTTCTAAATATGGCTATGGAAAGGACATGGATGGAATTATGAAGAAAGGATATGGATGGAATTATGAAGAAAGAACATTGGAGGAATTAAATATATTGTTGGGGACCAAAGTGCTCAAAGAGACAAAGTTTGCCATTTATGGCATAATGACAACTCAGGTGCTTAAGTGTCCTAGATTTTCTCTAAGGTGAAAATGACTATTGATCAAGTTAAAAGAGGCCAAAATATGTCATTTTTCCAGCCAAAATGGCTGGAAATAATCTGTCCAAGTGTTGGCCAAAGTTTCAAAAAATTTGCATATATGCCACCAAGGTCAAAATGATGTATAATTGAAGAAAAATCTTCATCTCATTGGCATTTTCCCTAAATTTCGGTCTCCAGCAGCTAAGAACTCTTCCTTAACCTTTTCCACCATCCTCCATAGCCACCATACCTTAAGAAATCAAGAGAAAGCAAGAGAAAGCAAAGAAGACATCAAAGAGTGCAAGAAAACTTATTTTCGGTTCTACTAAGGTTCATCAAATTTCTAGCAAAAGGTAAGGGTTTTATCTGGGTTTCATGGCTGTTTATTATTCAATACAGATGCCCAAACATCCATGAACCTAAGACCCTAAGCTTGGAAGAGAGCCAAGAGCTTGATGAACCAAGTTTAGGTTAAAGGGGAAATTGCACCAAAGGTTTCAACCCTACAGTTTTGGTGCTCTATTATGACAGTGAAATTCAGAGTTTTTAGAGCCCAAGTTAGTACTAACTAAGACCTAAAAGACTTCTAAAACCAAGAAAAAGCTTGAGGAGGGCTACCGTAGTATTACTAAAGTGATATCTCATTGTTTTATTGAACGATTATGAACTAACCCTAATGTGTTATTGCTGCCAACATTACATGTGTTTGTTGGTGCATTTGGATGTGTATATTTGTGTGTTTGTATTGTATTTTTGTGTTTTAATGTCTTTGGACTTCAGGTATATGGCTGAAGTTTGAAGATTTTATTGATAAACTCTTACTAAGTTTCATGCAAGAAACTTACCCCCTTTCTGTGCATTTCAGGAGCACCTGAAAGAGAACATTCAGATTAATAGTTGTTGTCTGAATTTCTCTGTGAACTTTTAGGTATATTAACTTCCATATGTGTAGTGGTAAACTGGAAAGTTTCATGATTTTTTTAGCAGAGTAGCTATTTTTAGTAATGGTACTTTCTGCCCTACGCAGCAGTTGGACCCTTCAAGTTTCTGGAGTACTTAGTGCTTTGTGGAGTTCTCCAATGAGCTTAGTGTAAGTATTAACTAAGTTATTGGCATGCATGTAGTTCTTGAATGCATGTAAATGAACTGGGTATAGTGTATATATAGTGTGAGAAGGATATATGAATCATTGGAGTGTAGTTTGAAGTGTATGCACAATGCTGTCCATATGGTGTTTATAGACTGTTTTGATGGAATTTTTATGAATAAGGATCGGAAGGATTCTAAATTCAGGAAAATGGTTTTTCCATGTGGTTAATACATGTATGGAACTGCCTATATTGGTTTTGTACCTGGAAATAAAGTGAATGAATTTTAAGAAATTTTGTATGGGCAAATTGGTCATAAAGTGACCAGAATTTTGACTTTGCACCTAAAGTTTAATATCTCCCTATGTAGAATGAATCTTGGTATAAAATGTTAACCACATCTACAAAACATCCAAAGGTTGAACTTGAATTTGGAATTTCTAAATTTGGAGCCGTTTACTAAAGATATGACATTGCAAAGTTGGCTAAGTTACTGTTTATTTGGTCAAAATTTTGTAACCAATTTCAAAAATTCATAACTTGGTCCATAGGTGGCCTATTGATGTAAAACAAAATTTCTTGATTTTCTCTAAGCCTCTAATTGATAATGGAGCAAAGAAAATAGGGGGTTACATGGCTAGAATAATACAGTTTATTGGAGCAAGTTTGGGTGCAGTGGCTGGAATTTTTGAACCTGATAAGAATGCTTAATGTGTGGAAGCCAAAACTACGACTTATTCTAGTATTTTTCTTCTTAGCTGCTATAGTGTGCATAAATGTGAATATGTGTGTTATGGTTAGACCAATGTGCATGTATTTACATAGTGCTCAAGAGGGTCACTTGAGTATGTATACTAGGGGTGTTGTTTTGATGACCTATAGGACACACCAATCCTGGGAATTTAAATGCATAGTTTTGGCACCATAATTGGACTACCCCATAGTGGATAACAAAAGTTGGTATCAGAGCATGGTTTAAATTGGAGTTGCATATAGTTCCATCATGCATGCATATAGTTACATACATAGAACTTAGTTGGGTTAGCTGCTAGTGTCAAGTACCTAATATACTGCATTATTGTGCTCTTCTGTTGACCAAAAAACTTAGTGAAAATGGTATCTACAAGGAGAGGGGATCAGGGACCCCTAAGATCTCCTACTGAGCAAGGGCAAGTCAATAGAAATGAAAGGGGTGAACAAGAGTAGCCAAGGGTTCAGAATGTAGAAAACCCAGCACCTGAAATGAATGTACCACAGGTATGGGTTGAACTACAAAGAAATCTGGCCCAGGTAAATGAAAACTTAGTAAGGCTACTGCAAGCTCAACAATGAAGAGTCCAAGCAGTACAGGCATTACCCCAGGAAAAAAACCAAGAAGTTGCTGGGAATAACCCAGTGAATATTCCTTCTGATGAAAATGAAGAACATGAAGAGGAGTAAGATAAGGATAGGAGAAATCCAAGAGGAAGAAGACTAAGGTTTGAGATTGGTCAGGTGTCCAGGACTAACCCTTCAGTCTATGACCATTTCTCCACTAGGAATGAGATTGAGGATGGCCATGAAAGAAGATCCGGGAGAAGGCAGAAAGATCATAGAGAGCATCATCATACAGAGGGCTCTCACAGATCCAGGAGACATAGATTAGAGGATCTAAAAGGCCTAGATGAGGTTAGATTATTGGAGAGGTTCCAAGGCCTAAGACCTTCACAGTTTGATGGAAGAGCTAGCCTGAGAAAGCTGAGGAGTGGTTAATCTTTATAGAAAAGATGTTTGAAAGGATGCCATTTAGCTCCACCATGAAGGTGTCACTGGCTACTTACAACTTGGTAGGCTGTGCAAAGATGTGGTGGAGAAACATCAGAGATAGGTATGCTTTCCAGAAGGGCAGAAGGCCAAGAAGAGATATTGAGATGAGCTGGCCAGAGTTCACATAGTTGTTCTAGGAGCAGTACATCAGTGATGCCATCAACGATATAAAGCAAGTTGAATTTGATGCTCTAAGGCAAGACAATCTCAGTGTCCTAGAGTATAAGTACAAATTCAATCAGTTGGTGAGGTATGCTTCTCAGTATCATGGACTGGAGAAGTTAAAGGCCAAAAAATTTGTCAGAGGCCTAAGGTCAGATATCAGAAAGGCTGTAAGATCTTTTGGACTAGTTACATACTATAAAGCAGTGCAGAAAGCTCCATTAGTAAAGCAAGAAGAGTATGAGACTAAGTACTTTCCCAGTGGACCAGGGGAAAGTAGTCAAGTAGGAGGCAAGCAAAAGAAGCCACCACATGGCAAAAGAATTGCCAAGAGTTCCCATTTTGGAGGTGAGGGCAAGGTTAAAGGGAAGTTCCCTGGCCTAAGGTGCCCTAAATGCAAGAAGTGTCATGGAAATAAACCTTGCTATTTTGACACCCAAGCATGTCTAAGATGTAGTTCTTTTTGATCATTGGATTAAGGACTGCCTTTTGGTCCAAAGAAGAAGGCAAGAGGACCAAGGCCAGAATAGGCCTAATGTACTGGTCGTCAGAGATAATCAACCAAGGGGTCCTCCAGGGGCTCAAAGGCCACAAATGCAGAGAGTTGGAAGAGTGTTCCAGATTGATAGAAGAAAACATCCAATCAGGGTGCATTGAGAAGTAACATTTACTTAAATGGTATGCCTAATAGTGCATTATTTGATACTGGTGCTTCAGTATCCACTGTGGCTAAGAAGTTAGCTGAATCTATGGAATTACTTATTGAATTCATTCCTAACATATCACTAATAAGAACAGCAAGTAGTCAATGTCTTTTCACTAATGAGCTAGCTAAGAATTGTGAGCTAGTAGTAGGAAAGACTATGATTGTGACTGATCTGCTAGTGTTAAATATTCCAAAATATGATATTGTGTTGGGTATGAATTGGTTGACTATGCATGGTATAAAGATTGATTGTGCTAAAAGAGAAATCACATTACCTAGTGATGAAGTGCATGCATTAGTGAATTCTAAGGAAATAGTGTATGAAATGCATGGCATGGAACTAGAAATGTTGGATGAAATTCCTGTGATTTTTGAAGATAGATACTATGCATTAAATGATGTTAAGATTGAAAAAGAGGTTAGTAGGATACCTGTAGTGAAAGATTTTCCACAAGTCTTTCCTAAAGACCTGCTAGGTATTCCTCTTCTAAGAGAGATTGAATTTGAGATAAAACTATAGCCTGGAGCTACACCAATATCCATACCTCCTTACAGAATGTCAACCACAGAGATGACTAAGCTCAAGAAACAACTTGATGAACTTCTTCAAAAGGGGTTCATAAGACCAAGTGTTTTACCATGGGGAGCTCCAGTTCTCTTTGTTAAAAAGAAGGATGGATCATTGAGACTGTGCATTGACTATAGAAAGCTGAATGCTGTGACCATCAAGAACAAGTATCCGCTCCCTAGGATTGATGATCTATTTGATCAACTCAAAGGAGAAAAGATCTTCTCTAAGATTGATTTGAGATCTGGGTACTTTCAATTAAGAGTAAAAAAAGGAAGATATACTTAAGACAACATTCAGAACAAGATATGGACATTATGAGTATACAGTCATGCCCTTCGGCCTGACTAATGCCCCCGCTGTCTTTATGGACCTGATTAACCGTGTGTTCAGACCATATTTGGATAAGTTTGTAGTAGTGTTCATTGATGACATCCTAGTGTATTCCAAAGATAAAAAAGTGAACATAAGCATCACTTAACAACTATCTTAAATACATTGTTGAACAATCAACTGTATGCAAAATTTTCCCAGTGCAAATTCTAGATTTCAGAGGTATCTTTCCTTAGGCACATCATTGATGCACAAGGCCTTAGAGCAGACCCGGAAAAGGTCAAGGTTGTGCAAGAGTGGGAAAGACCTAAGACTGTAAAAGAAGTTAGAAGCTTCCCAGGACTGGTAGGCTATTATAGAAGATTTGTGCCAAAATTTTTCATGATTACTTCAGTTCTTACTCAACTGACCAAGAAGGGTAAAAAATTTGACTGGACTGAAAAATGTGAAAAGAGCTTTCAGGAGCTAAAAAGTAGATTAATCCAAGCTCCAATACTGATTCTACCTATTCCAAGCAAGCCTTATATCATTTATATAGATGCATCTAGATCTGGGTTAGGATGTGTTCTGATGCAAGATAGAAATGTGATTGCTTATGGGTCAAGGCAATTGAGACCCTATGAGCAAAACTATCCTACCCATGACCTAAAGCTTGCTGCGGTGATTTTTGTCCTAAAACAATGGAGGCATTACCTATTGGGAAGTTCATTTGTGGTATACACTGACCATAAAAGCCTAAAGTACTTATTCACTCAGAAAAAGTTGAACATAGGGCAAAGAAGATGGTTGGAATATATCAAAGACTACGACTGCAGCATTGAGTACACTAAAGGTAAAGGCAATCTAGTGGCAGATGCCTTAAGTAGAAAGTACACTGGTTTGCTAAAAGGTGGATCTTTGGCAGATACTAGTGAGGAGAATAGTTTGATATGCCTTTGGCATAAGTGGCAACAGTGGGAAGAAGCACAAATCTATACATTAACTATTCAGTCTAAGTGGATTGAGGAGATAAAGAAGGCACAAGAAGCAGATCTAAACCTGAAGAAGATTTCAGGGGAAGAGAAAGGGTCCTTGTATGAATCCTTTGCCTATAAGCAAGGATTACTGTATTTCAAGGATAAAATATATGTGCCTAGTGAGCAAAAACTCAAAAATGAGATACTTGAGGAGGTTCACACTAGTGAATTGAATATCCATCCTGGAAGTGAAAAGATGTATAATGTCATGCCCTAACTTGCCCCTGGCCCATACGGGCCCGATTAACCAAACATGCAGCAGAAGTTTGATCACACAAGGGACCTTTAATTAGTTCTTATTAAAACTTATGGGCATGAACCCCAGGATACTTACCGGTACTAGCTCGTTAAGTTCTTTATTTTAGGTGAAGTTTAGTGCTCTCAGAAATAAGCTAGCACCTATGTGGAATTCATGTGTTCATTTCATGGTCCTTACCAAGCTGAGCCAAAAACATGCATGGCAACCAAAACACCAAGTCCAAGTTTGAAAACTTAATTTTCATGCATATGCTTGCATGTGATTTGGTGTTCACTAGTGCACATAATCACTTGATTCCTCTAGATTCAAATTTAGTACTTAGGCATCCATTAAGTCACATACTCACATACATGCACTTAATTCCTTTAGAAGCCATCTTAGCACATGCATATCCAATATTATGCTTTTCCAAGTTCACTTGCATATTCTTCTTTAAGTGCACATACAAAGCCCAAAAAATGCATGCTTCCAAAATTAACTTAGGCTTTTAGGCTTTTATCACTTAACATGCATGTAGCCCAATTTGACATAAGGCATATTCAACTTTACCAATTTCTCATTTAATCCCAAATCATGCATTTAGGTCCATTTTCAACATGCTTCAAGTTTCATGAAAACATACATCTCATAAATCATGCATGGGCCTTGGTAAGTCCACCAAGCAACAAAAACACCCAAAATGTCCAAAGTCCAAATTACAAGCCCAAAATCCAAATTTGGCCGAAAATACTAAGTCCATAAATTTGGTCAATAAACTAAGACCAACTAGTGTTAGTGTCGTGCCTAAAAAGTCAATCATGAGATGATTGTATTTTTGCACATTGAGTCATGATATTTTATTAAGGCATTAATCCAGCAATTATGTTTGTTGTTCTGTTTCTGCGTAACATAATAAACATAATTGTAACCCTAGAATAATGATATTCTTAATCGCCCCTGGTCTAGTATTATTGTGGAGCGGGTTTCAATAATACATAACGACTAGCATATGTGGAGACTAATATGAGATATGTAGTCTACATATGGGTACAAGTTGGAGAACTTGTGTACTGGACCGACCCACCATGAGAACACTACATGGATCGTTATATGAGTGTCATAAGTGATTTTCATAGTGATCATGATATATGTAGTCCTTCGACCTAAGATCATCAAGGTTCCCTATATGTGAGTCGCATATTTTGATACTTTCCTTTGTTGCTCGTAACTGAGTGAACTTGAAGAAGGTCATTGGGTATGTCACATATCATGCGAAGGGATTTGTATGATCAAGATGGGATTTGTCCCTTCTATGTAACGGGAGTGATATCTTCAGTCCTTTTGATAGAGTGAAACTTAGAAAATGCATGGCCATGCTCGGATGAGTTGATATACGATATCAATGTCATCAGTTTAAGTTGGTATACTCGGTAATCAAGAAACCAAAGATTGGGCTATATGAGAGTGACAGATTTCATGTCTCGTGCTCAGTCTTGATATCTTGGACAAAGGGACAATAGCATATATCGATGATGATCATAAAGGTTTAGTCAAATCACTGACAATCTTGTCACTTGGGTAGCAATGATGTGTTGCTAGACACCGCTCATTGCTTATGATCATAAATGTGATTTATGATCATTGCCAACGTGGTAAGAGCCTATTGGGTCACACAAATAGAGCTATTTGGATCATTAGAGTGCATGGGCTAATTATTTGGGTTATGGTTTCACAATAATTTCGTATTAATAATGGGCCCAAGAGTTGAACCATTATTAAGCCTGAAATTAAAGCCTAATTGGATCAGGACTTTTAAACTCATTAGACCTGGAAGTTGAGTCTCACTATAAATACAACTTTTAGTGAGAAATTCGCAGGTTTCCTTACCTTAGCCTCCTAAGAGGACAGCCGCACTCTTCTCTTGCAATTCCTTGGAGGACGCAAGCTAGTACTGCGAGCACAAAAGAAACGCATCTGCTGGGACGTGGTGGAAGTGTGGTGATCCCGAGAGGCTCATGTGGATACCATAGAAAGCTTGAACACGTCAACTGTTCAGGTTTTGTGATTCGACTCTACAGTTGAGTGAGAGATCTCAACCGAAAATTAGGTATGAAAATTTTTGAACATCCGGTTTACCCCGTTTCACTTGGATCCTGGAGGGTTTCGGTTAAATTCTGTTGCACTGTTTGGCTCCCGAAACCCAACAACTAGTACACATGCTCATCAAGCAAGCCATAATGCCATGGAACACAAATATCCACCTTAAGACCTTGTTCCCACAAACTCTAGACTTTGGGTCCTGCACATAGAGTCAACACTTATTAGCTTGATTTACAAGCAACTTATTCACTTAGAATATTAGAAATATTTGAGAAATACTATACACATACCCAACTTTAGTACAACAAAAAGAGTAGTCAAGATTCTTAGCTCGATCTCTCAAGCAAACCTTTACCTACAAAAGTAGAGTAGGTCGGGTGAGTTATAAAACTCAATAAGGATTCCGTATGGCTTCCAAATCCTAACATATGACCTCCAAGGCCTAACATATGCCAAGAATGTAATGGCAATATTTATTCCAAGTTCCTGCAAAGAAAACACTAAGACAAAGAAAACACAAAAATACATGCATATAACAATAATATCATAATCGGGGGTTAGCATGCACATCTAAACAAAAAAGCACACAAACACACTCACCACTTAACACCTTATTCTCAGAAGGGCAACAAGCATCCCTTATATTTTATTTCATTATTTCACATACTTAATGTTTTTGGAGAGCTCTATAGCTTAGGAATTAAGGTGGCCTACTTAAATCCTAGCCCGTAATACTTGCTTAACTTAGCTCATGAGCCAAAAAAAAATTGCCGAAGCAGTAACACCCTTAAGCCCTCTTAGCACTCCTAAGATCATATGGTTACAATGACCATCACTTAGGGGCTCGAATACTCAAAGAGTATAGGAATCCTTACCCACAATACCAAAAGCTTTAGAAGCTTGTTCTCCTTCATTTTCTTTGCTTGTTGACTCTAGAATTTGTTTTCTAGCACAATAACCAAAATGGCAGAATTTATTAGTATACATAATCTTGCATGTCTTAACATAAAATACCAAGAAAACTTGGTGATTAGCTCAAAAAACCCAAAATACCAAGAAAACTTGGTGTACATTTACAGAACCTTACAAAGAGGTTAGGCCGAATTTTTGAGCTTACTGCTCTTCAAGTTTCTTCTTGATTCCTTCCTCCCAATGGTCTTAGAAGCTCATGCATGCAAAGAGCTCCTTGAGTAGAGCTCAAAACCTCCAAGAAATGAAGATGGTTGAAAGTTTCACATTGATTTTCTTGGAGTTTCTCACTTGATTCTTCCTCCTTATGGTTCTAGAGCTTAAAATCTACCAAGAACACTTGGTTTTTGTTTGAAGAAGGGTATGATCTTGATATGGCAGAATGTTTAGAGGAAAAAGAGAGTTGGAAATGTGTTTGGAGAATGAAGAACAAGTGTGGCCAAAAATTAGAAAGATGAGAGGAGAGTTGAGAGCAAAATGGCTTGTTGAAGTGAATGAATGTGTTTGAATGAGTGGGAGGAGTGTATGGCCGGTTATAGGGTGCCTTAGTCGAGCTTAAGTGGTGCCATAAACAATTCTAAGTGGGGATAAGAGTGAGAGACAAGTATGGGTAGAGGTGTGGGTGGAGTATGGGCTTAATAGTAGAATAAGTGGGAGTGGGGGACAAGTATGAGTAGGGGATTATTATAATGTGAGTGAAGGGTGAGTTGGACACATATTTTAATGGACAATGGGGGGGATGGCCGGCCATGGCATGTTTTCCATGCAAAATAGGCTAATCCCCTATTAGTCCTCCATTTATTTGAATTTGGGCAATTTAGCCCAACCTACAACAATCCCTTTGTTCAATTGAGTCCCTCACCTTTAAAATCCATCATTTTTCACCATCAAATCTCTTGGCCTAAGCCAAGCTTAATTTTACGAGTGTTCAACAATCAATTATGCCCAAGTCATACTTAATTCAATGTCCCCTCAAATTAATGGAGCTTAATTCCCAAATAGGAAAATTCCTTTTCTCCAAATCCACTTAGCCCGGGACCTAATCATAGCCACATATGTTTCTAAATATGCTACATGCCAAAGAGTGAAAGTAAAGCATCAGAAGCCAGCAGGAACACTTCAAACTCTACCTATTCCAGTGAGAAAGTGGAGAAACATTACTATGGACTTTCTAACTAGGTTGCCTACAACCAGATTAAAGCATGACACAATCTGGGTCATTGTTGATAGGCTAACCAAGTGTGTCCACTTCTTGCCAATGAAAATCACAGACTCACTGGAAAAGTTGGCATAAATGTACATTAAAGAGATAGTAAGATTGCATGGAGTGCCAGACTCCATAGTGTCAGATAGAGATCCAAGGTTTACAACTAGATTTTGGAGTGTTTTTCATAAAACACTAGGAACCAAAATCCACCTGAGCACTGCTTATCATCCTCAAACTGATGGACAAACTGAAAGAGTGATTCAGATACTTGAAGACATGCTCAGGAGCTATATTTTGGATTTCAAAGGAGAATGGGATGAACATTTACCTTTGGTGAAATTCTCTTATAACAACAGTTATCAAAACACCATTGGTATGGCACCTTATGAAGCCCTTTACGGGAGAAGGTGCATGACACCCCATTGTTGGGTGAAAGCCTTAAATAGGCTAGAGTTAGGTCTAGAAATCATTAAAGAAACAACGAACAAAATCAGAAAGATACAAAAAAGGTTAAAGATAGCCAATGAAATGACCACTACTTATGTGTGTTAGTGTTGTGCCCAAAAAGCCAATCATGAGATGATTGTATTTTTGCACATTGAGTCATGATATTTTATTTAGGCATTAATCCAGCAATTTTGTTTGTTGTTTTGTTTCTGCGTAACGTAATAAACATAATTGTAACCCTAGAATAATGATATTCTTAAACGTCCCTAGTCTAGTATTATTGTGGAGCGGGTTGCAATAATACATAATGACTAGCATATGTGGAGACTAATATGAGATATGTAGTCTACATATGAGTACAAGTTGGAGAACTTGTGTACTGGACCGACCCACCATGAGAACACTTCCTGGATCGTTATATGAGTGTCATAAGTGATTCTCATAGTGATCATGGTATATGTAGTCCTTCGACCTAGGATTATCAAGGTTCCCTACATGTGAGTTACATACTTTGATACTTTCCTTTGTTGCTCGTAACTGAGTGAACTTGAAAGAGGTCATTGGGTATGTCACATATCATGCGGAGGGATTTGTATGATCAAGATGAGATTTGTCCCTCCTATGTAACGGGAGTGATATCTTCGGGCCCCTTGATAGAGTGAGACTTAGAAAATGCATGGCCATGCTCCGATGAGTTGATATACGATATCAATGTCATCAGTTTAAGTTGGTCTACTCGATAATCAAGAAACCAAAGATTGGGCTATACGAGAGTGACACATTCCATGTCTCGTGCTTAGTCTTGATATCTTGGACAAAGGGACAATGGCATATATCGGTGATGATCATAAAGGTTTAGTCGATTCACCGACAATCTTGTCACTTGGGTAGCAATGATGTGTTGCTAGACACCGCTCATTGCTTATGATCATAAATGTGATTTATGATAATTTCCAACATGGCAAGAGCCTATTGGGTCGCACACATAGAGCTATTTGGATCATTAGAGTGCATGGGCTAATTATTTGGGTTATGGTTTTACTTTAATTTCGTATTAATAATGGGCCAAAGAGTTGAGCCATTATTAAGCCCGAAATTAAATCCTAATTGGATTAGGGTTTTGAAACCCATTAGGCCTGGAAGTTGAGTCTCACTATAAATACAACTTTTAAGTGAGAAATTCACAGGTCTCCTTGCCCTAGCCTCCCAAAAGGACAGCCGCACTCTTCTCTTGCAATTCCTTGGAGGACGCAAGCTAGCACTGCGAGCGCAAGAGAAACGCATCTGCCGGGACGTGGTGGAAGCGTGGTGATCCCGAGCGGCTCGTGTGGATACCATAGAGAGCCTGAACACATCAACTGTTTAGGTTTTGTGATTCGACTCTACAGTTGAGTGAGAGATCTCAACCGAAAATTAGGTTTGAAATTTTCGAACACCCGGTTTACCCCGTTTCACTTGGATCCTGGAGGGTTTCGATTAAATTCTGCTGCGCTGTTTGGCTCCCGAAACCCAACAATGTGAACAAAAGAAGAAGAGACTTGGAGTTTGAGGTTGATGATAAAGTGTGGCTCAAAGTAGCACCAACCAAAAGTACCATCAAATTTGGCAAAAGAAGTAAACTAACTCCAAGGTACATTGTTCCTTATGAAATACTAGAAAGGGTTGCAAGGTGGCTTATAGGTTGGCTCTACCGCCAAGTATGTCAAGTGTCCATAATGTTGTCCACATTAGTATGCTTAAGAAGTGTTTACTAGACACAAAGCATACTATAACAGTGGAAGACATATAGTTAGATCCTAGTTTGACGTACGAAGAGAAACCTATAGCTATCTTAGCTAAGGATACCATAAGGCTAAGAAACAAGCTTATTCCCATGGTCAAAGTTCAATGGTCACACCATTCTGAAAGAGAGGTGACCTGGGAAACTGAGAAAGAAATGCAAGAGAGATATCCAAAAGAGTACCCCAAGCTAAAGGCAATTTTGGAGGACCAAAATTTTTAAGGGGGGGAGAATGTTACCACCTTCACAAAATGGGAAAATTACAGCATAAGGACTTAAACTTATATGCTTTAATTTTCACCATAGTGTATGAATTGTGAAGTGTAAAGTATTCAATATACACTCCCTTAAGTGGCAAAAACAATGATAGCTTGGTCCTTAAGAAAGCATTGGCATATTGCCTGATTTTCAAGTAACCTATGGACTAAATTGTAAGGTTACAAAGATTGGGTACTCAATTGCACAAATTTCTAAATATGGCTATGGAAAGGACATGGATGGAATTATGAAGAAAGGATATGGATGGAATTATGAAGAAAGAACATGGAAGGAATTAAATATATTGTTGGGGACCAAAGTGCTCAAAGAGGCAAAGTTTGCCATTTATGGCATAATGACAACTAAGGTGCTTAAGTGTCCTAGATTTTTTCTAAGGTGAAAATGACTATTGACCAAGGTTAAAAGAGGCCAAAATATGTCATTTTCCCAGCCAAAATGGCTGGAAATAATCTGTCCAAGTGTTGGCCAAAGTTTCAAAAAATTTGCATATATGCCACCAAGGTCAAAATGATGTATAAATGAAGAAAAATCTTCATTTCATTGGCATTTTCCCTAAATTTCGGTTTCCAGCAGCTAAGAACTCTTCCTTAACCTTTTCCACCATCCTCCATAGCCACCATACCTTAAGAAATTAAGAGAAAGCAAGAGAAAGCAAAGAAGACATCAAAGAGTGCAAGAAAACCTATTTTCAGTTCTATTAAGGTTCATCAAATTTCCAGCAAAAGGTAAGGGTTTTATCTGGGTTTCATGGCTGTTTATTGTTCAATATAGATGCCCAAACATCCATGAACCTAAGACCCTAAGCTTGGAAGAGAGCCAAGAGCTTGATGAACCAAGTTTAGGTTAAGGGGGAAATTGCACCAAGGGTTTCAACCCTACAGCTTTGGTGCTCTGTTATGGCAGTGAAATTCAGGGTTTCTAGAGCCCAAGTTAGTACTAACTAAGACCTAAAAGACTCCTAAGACCAAGAAAAAGCTTGAGGAGGGCTGCCATAGTGAATTCTTAATGTTTAATTGCATGATTATGGACTAATCCTAATGTGTTATTGCTGCCAGCATTTCATATGTTTGTTGCTGTGTTTGTTTGTGCATTTGGATGTGTATATTTGTGTGTTTGTACTGTATTTTTGTGTTTTAGTGTCTTTGGATTTCAGGTATATGGCTGAAGTTTGAAGATTTTATTGATAAGCCCTTACTAAGTTTCATTCAAGAAACTTACCCCCTTTCTGTCCATTTCAGGAGCACCTGAAAGAGAACATTCAGATTAATAGTTTTCGTTTGAATTTCTCTGTGAAATTTTAGGTATATTAACTTCCATATGTGTAGTGATAAACTGGAAAGTTTCATGATTTTTGGAGCACAGTAGCTATTTTTAGTAATGGTACTTTCTGCCCTACGCAGCAGCTGGTCCCTTCAAGTTTCTGGAGTGCTTAGTGCTTTGTGAAGTTCTCCAAGAAGCTTAGTGTAAGTATTAACTAAGTTATTGGCATGTATGTAGTGCATGAATGCGTGTAAATGAATTGGGTATGGTGTATATGTAGTGTGAGAAGGATATATGAATCGTTGGAGTGTAGTTTGAAATGTATGCACAATGCTGTCCATATGGTGTTTATAGACTATTTTGATGGAATTTTTATGAATAAGGGTTGGAAGGATTCTAAATTCAGGGAAATGGTTTTTCCATATGGTTAAGACATGTATGGAACTGCCTATATTGGTTTTGTACCTGGAAATGAAGTGAATGAATTTTAAGAAATTTTGTATGGGCAAAATGGTCATAAAGTGACCAGAATTTTGACTCTACACCTAAAGTTTAATATCTCCCTTTGTAGAATGAATCTTTGTATTAAATTTTGACCATAACTAGAACACATCCAGAGATTGAACTAGAATTTGGAATTTATAAATTTGGAGCCCTTTAGCCAAAGATATGACGTCGCAAATTTGGCTAAGTTATTGTTCATTTGGTCAGAATTTTGTAACCAACTTCAAAAATTCTTAACTTGGTCCATAGTGTTGGAATTCCTGGCGCACCAAGATCCTTTTAAGGTAGGATTTGAGCTCATTGAGCTAACTCTAGCTTGAACAGCTATCTAAGGCAGCTAGAAGTAGCTCCCTTTAGCTCAAGTTAGCTTATGTCAGCTCACTGCAGCTATAAGTAGCTCAGAGTAGCTGGACTTCAGCTCAAGTCAGCTCACTTCAGCTATAAGTAGCTCAAAGTAGCTGGACTTCAGCTCAAGTTAGCTCAAGTCAGCTCAAGTCAGCTCAAGTCAGCTCACTTCAGCTATAAGTAGCTCAAAGTAGCTGGACTTCAGCTCAAGTTAGCTCAAGTCAGCTCAAGTCAGCTCACTTCAGCTTCTGGTAGCTGAGTGTAGCTGGACTTCAGTTCACTTCAGCTGAGAGCAGCTAACTCCAGCTCAAGGTCAGCTCTAGGAGCTGGACCTCAGTTCATGGTGCTTGGTTGGAGCTCAAAGGAGCTCAATGGTGCATAAGTAGCATAGTGAGCTAGCTTTGTGCCAGCTCACCTTGCTTTTAGCTCATAACCACCAAGAGACACATTTTTGTGTAAAGGTATGTCTCTTCATCAAAAGAGATGACTATTGGCTAAAAGAACATGTCCTTTCATCCAAAGGAAGTGTTCCTTGAGTGAAAAGACTTATATTCAAAAGAGATGGGGTGGTTATAGGCCATTTCCTCTCTAAAAGACATGTATTTTCGCCCATAAGGTAGTTATGGGTGGTTATAGGCCAAAGGAAGTGTTCCTTGGCTCTAAAAGACATGTATTTTCGCCCATAAGGTAGTTATGGGTGGTTATAGGCCAAAGGAAGTGTTCCTTGGCTCTAAAAGACATGTATTTTCGCCCATAAGGTAGTTATGGGTGGTTATAGGCCAAAGGAAGTGTTTCTTGGCTAAAAGACATGTATTTTCGCCACCATACATGACCCTTAGCCAAAGGAAGTGTTCTTTGGCTTAAAAGACACCTTTCTTGGTGTAAAGGTGTGCCTTTTGGTCATCTATAAATAGCCTTTAGTGGCTGGCCATTTTAAGCACGAATTTGCACTCCATTTGCTCCATTTTTCTTGAGAGAAAATTGTTCTCCTCCTATTTCCTTTAGAGGCCGAAATATTAAACACTTCTTGAGAGCATTGTGGGTGGATTTACATAGAGATTGTTCATCTCTATTCAAGCTTCAAGGTGCCCCTCTAAGATCAAGTTCTCCCTCAAGGTTTTGCCAAAGATAACCAAGAAGAAAGGTGCACATCTTTTCTTGGTTTAGTAGCATGTTAGGTTTCATTTCTTATGTATGTTCTTAGTAGCATGCTAGGATTTATTTAACACAACATGTATGTGATCTTGATATGTTATATAACATGTTATGCATGCTTATGTTGAATTGAAATGAACGAATATGCATGTGGCATATACAAGAAGAAAGATAACATAAAAGTATGTTATTATAAGATCCTGAAATCTTCACATAGGTGGGCTATTGATGTAAAAAAAATTCTTGGTTTGCTCTAAGCCTCTAATTGATAATGGAGCAAAGAAAACAAGGGGTTACATGGCTAGAATGATACAATTTATTGGAGCAAGTTTGGGTGCAGTGGCTGGAATTTTAGAACCTAGTAAGACTACTTAATATGTGGAAGCCAAAACTAAGACTTATTCTAGTGTTTTTCTTCTTAGCTGTCATAGTGTGCATAAATGTGAATATGTGTATTATGGTTAGACCAATGTGCATGTATTTACATAGTGCTCAAGAGGGTCACTTGAATATATACACTAGGGGTGTTGTTCTGATAACCTACAGGATACATCAATCTCGGGAGTTTAAATGCATAGTTTTGACATCATAATTGGACAACCCCAGAGTGGGTAATAAAAAACATCACATTAGTATATAATTATACGTATAAATATTATTTTTAACCCTGAAAATTTGTCTTTATAAAAAATCATTAAAACTGTAAAATCGAATGATCCGACTATCGCCTCTCTCCACCACCTCCTCCACCGGTCCTTCCCTCCCTCTCAGCCTCGCTCTCCAGCTAGCCACTATGTTGATTCCTACCTCGGCCTCCCTTTCAGTCACCCCCATCCTCCATCCCCAGCCACACCCATCCCCTGACCTCCGTCTATCTCCATCTTGGCCTCCCCCATCCTCCGTCCCCAGCCACCCCCGTCCTCCGTTCGCCTCCCTCCACCTGCGATTCAGTCTCTGATTTGCTGTCATTCACCTGATTCCATCCTCTCCCCCATCCCGTTGCTCTTCCGTCATGATTCCTTCACTCCTCCACCTGCAATTCCGTCTATGATTTTTTCTTGCTCCCTATCAGAATTGAGGCCCGATTTCGCCTGCAATCTCGTCGCTTGCGATTACGTCTTGTGATCCCATCTGCAATCCCGTCTTATGATCCCTATCTAAATTGAGGTCTGATTCTATCTGTGATTCCATCTTGCGATCCCGGCGCCTGTGATTCCATCTGTGTCTAGCCGTTCCAGTCGAGGCCTAATTTCGTTGTTGCTTCGCTTTGCAATGCCTGCTTGGTTCCTGTCTGAAGTGATTGGCCAGGTGGGTACAGTGGAGAAGAGGCCGGAGAGGGAGGAGAGGTAGGAGAGGTAGGAGAGAGTTGGCTAAAGAGGGAGCCCGCCGGGATGAGGAGACCGGATAGTCCAAGGAACTTTTAAGAATTTTTTTTGTTACATTTCAAAGTTTTAAAGATTCTTTATTAAAGGGAGAAATTTTTAGGAGTTAAAATTAGCATTTTTCATATAATACTGTGCTGTTGTGGTATTTTCCGTCTAAATTAACGACTCTCGTCCAATAAGGGTCCAAAATAAAACAATTTAATGAGATTGGAGAGACAGAACGTGCAAGTTGAAGGTTAGGGTTAAAAGTGGAATAATAATTAAAGGTTAGGATTCAATCGTGCAATTTACTCATATTTGATATGTGATTGGAATATGTGTTTAGATTGAAAGGTATTATAGATGTTTGAGGTTTGAAATATGCATGCATACAATTTAGTTATTTCAGCTAAACATTGAATAACCAAATTTTTTTTTAATTTTTAGTTATTTTAATTTTTTCTTATAATTTGATCCATTCAGTTATTAATATATATAATCAAAAATTGAATAAATTCACTTAGTCGGTTTTGATTAAAACCAAACAAACTGATTGAGCACCACTATCATCCATTGGCTGTTTACGGATCCCGGCAAAAGTTCGACATCCACCCGCAAACAAATTGCCTCTTCTTGACATCCACGCGCAAACAAATTGTCTCTTCTTGCGCGTGGACAATCAATATGGACGATTTCTCACGCATCACAGTCCAAAAATTTATTTCCAAAATGCGTCCTTTGTCACCAAATGTAAAATTTACATGGGTGATGGAAATTGATAACATAGATCATCTCTCAGTTGGAATGGGAACTAGCACTAGTTCCTACACGAAATCCAGTGCTTAGATGAGAGTTTCAACACAAACTCTAGATTACATCATTATTAAATAGATTTACTTAATCCAACTGTTAGATGGTAAGCTCAACCCACAGAGGCGGAGAAAAACGGTCGAGAGATTCACCGGAAAAGTGTGGTTCAATGCGTCCATCACTGAGATCGTAAACGCCCATGTCTTTACCCCCTCCTCGAGGAGTACTGAAGTAACTTTCCATACAATCGTCAGTGAAGTAGATACAATTTTGCCTGCAACCTGGAAAGTCTGAAGCTTCAAGAGAAAAGGAAGAATTGTGGCCTAAGAACAATGCCCTGCTCCCCAAGTCCCTAACTTTATTCCAGTTTTTGTTTGTCCGGCAGAAATTCACTTCAAAGACTTGGAACTTGTACGTTCCATAATTGCCACTGTCGTCTACAGTCGCCCCACTCCGTGCTACCATCAGAAGTGTCCCACTGGACTCTACCAAATAGAACTTGTCATGAGTAACCACGCTTCCTTCCGGTAACTTAGCCACCAGCTCAGTTCGGCCACCTCCTATGTCACATGCGTAGACACAGCCGTTCCATAAAGTCGCGTAAAATAGGCCACCATAGAAGATTATATCAGAAAAGGCAGTTGGCAAATGGTCCAAGAATGTCCAAGACGCAGCACCATTCCGACACAAAGCTATTCGTCCTGATGTAACAAGAACACCAACACTGAAATCTGATGTCTTCCCAGGACTGGAGGATAAAACAATCTTAACGATGAGCAGATCATACGACCCAGCTGGATTAGCGAGGACACCATCACGATCCAGAGGATCTAAGGTATTTGCATGGGGCAGCTTGATTTGGATCCTGGACAATGGATGGAGTAGATTCATCTCCAAGCTCGGGTCAATTGTTAACAACCATCCATGAGAAGAGAGCAGCTTCTTCCCGCTGGCTTCCGGCAGCTCCAGATAGCAAGACTTGTCCTTTAGGACATTGTATATGCAGCGGAGATTGCTACCTCCTTCTTCTACAAGCATCAACCACGGAAATTGGTAGCCCCCAGTGAATTTGTCTTTGGTCCCAAGCAACCGCCAGGAAGAACAAGTTGAGGCAAAGCATACGAAATCTTGGTACGACTTCAAACGCTGGAGAATTTCTGTAACAAGCTCCGGAGGAAGCTCCGACCAATTAATCGCCTCCAAAAGCACTTCCGGAGTCCTAGTGGCCGCCAAGGAGGACCCGGATTTAGATCCCTGCGGAATCAAGAAGGCAGAGCCGGTTATAAACACTAACTGCAAGGAAAACTCGTCGAATCGAGCAAACAGAGATGCGACTTGAAGAGAAACCTCGGAACACCGGCGAAGAAGCTTTTCCCATGGGACCGATTGCACCTGCATCGTCCTCGATTCCTCGACATCTAAACTCATCTCCCCTGTTTGCAAGGGAAAACATCCGGTCAGTATCCGACAAAATATCACAGGCAGAGGACTGGGCTTTCATGATTTTGAAGCAGAGAACTAAAACCACATATCAGGCACAGAAAATTTTACCAAAGGCTTCGATCTCGTTTTCCAGATGGGGGAACATTGAACTGACGTTAGTTTCGTCCATATTCAGGTTCACTTCCGCGGATCCAAAAAGTGTTTATGGAACGGCTAAGATCTGTAGGAATTCTCGGACAATGTTAAACAAGCCCCTTTTATCCTTGCTTCAACCTAGGCTTAAGAGTCTGAATGGTACTCCAATTTCACGGGATCAGACAGTTTCGTTCTTTAACTAAGGCTCGGTTCGATTTGATACTTAGACTTCGATTCGTAGCACAATCTAGTCCAAAAAGACCTGTTGAGTCTCACATGACCAAACCCACCGTTAAATTGTAACTTTTTGGAACACCTGGAAGACGACAAAGTTGACATGGAGATAGTAAGGAAAGTAGACTTCCCACAAAAATGAAGGTGGATAGAAGAGAAAAGAGTAAACACAAGGTGAGAAGAGTCCAAAAACATATTTTAGACAAATGGAAAAAAAAGTAAGAAAGGTGGCAATAATATAATTTAATTCAACACATGGCCATGCTGCAATTTGAAATAATGAGATTGCTAAACACAAAAAGCCATTCTAATTACAAACTATCGTGGAAAGCCCCAAATTTTTCTCCTCTTACTATGCTCTGTGTTTGATTCACAGGATTTTGCGTCAAGATGACATTTACATAGAGGAGACCTTGTTAAAGAACACTGAGAGTTTGTTGCAAACATCAGTAGCAAGTTTGGTAAATAATCTACCCAAATCCCTATTTGCAACCTACCAACATTACCAAGCCTTTCAATGAAAATGTGTCAATCAATTTCCTTATCGAGATTGAGACAAGAAAGGGGGAATCAAGATTGAGATGAGAGAGAGAAGAAACCTGGGTAAAGGGGATTTGCCTTGTAAGATGCAACACTTGGTTTCTCTGCTTTCGCGAATGAAATAGGCTTGAAAATCACAAGATGAAATGACTTTTTTTATCAAGGTTTAGACAAGAAAACTGCTCATTATTCATATTAGTAAGGAGTTCGACATGTTTCTTTTGTTGTTTGAATGAATAGAAGGTCTTCTATAACTCCAAAGCCTAATTTATTCTTACTAATCTACATCAGCTCCATGGTTCTTTTGTTTTTTACGGTAAACATTGTCTTCTTCCATGCTTCGACCTAATTGCCTAAATTAATGAAAGTTGCCGGACTCAGTTGACCGACTAATGTAGTTGGAGGACCAAATCATACTAAGCCATAGATGGAGGACTAACTCTTCTATTTCCACAAAGTTGGAGGACCATTCGTACCCGTAAGCCTTTAACTTACTCTCTTTTCTTCCCCCCTTTCTTCTGACTTAAAGACCCTTTCACCCCCTGAACTTTCCCAGTTCAAACCTTTTGCCCCCTAAACTTTGACCCGTGTTTACTTACCCCTCAAACTTTAGAAATTAATATTTTTTTTACCCTTTCAGCCCAATAAAATGGCTATTCAAGTTATATGATGGCCAAAATGAAGATAAAACGGAAGATGAATGGCTAATGAACCATTTGTGGCCTAAGCACAAATGCCATGGTCCCCAAGTCCATAACTTGATTTCAATGTTCAGTCATTTGGTCGATACTCATCACTCGCGATGCTGGCCATATATGTGTTTTAAGATGCTAAAATCTTGTGTTTATATCAACTTACTTTGAAATTACTTGTTTTTCCAGTTTAATCATTTATTGCTATGAAAAAAGAGGTAAGGAGGTTGTGTGCCAATGTGCATGCCATGTAAGCAATTTTTGTGTAAAATAATGGAGAAACTAATGGAAAAGACACATAGAACACGATACTTGTGTTAGGGGACTTTAAAATGACACTAGTTGAGGACTTGAGCGAAGAGACCACATTAGAACGACAGTTATAGTTAGGAGACAATATATGGATTTTACCCAAGGAAGATGTCATGACAAATTTTCAAGGAAAATGCAACCAACATGAGTTGTACATAGAATTCGGGTTATATAGATTGTATTACAATGTAGGTTCTAGAATTGCACAACCCTAACCAAATTTGTCCCATTGACATCTTTAATGTTTTGAACTACTTCCTACACTTCTAGATGGATCAATGAATAGCCTTGCAAGTTCTAAATTTGGTTTTAAATGGTGGAGGGATAACAAATGTTTTTGTAGATGATTTTTTAAATATTAAAAATTTTTATTTTAATTTCTAAATATAATTTTAAAAAAAATATTTAGTAAATAATGATATAAATAAATTTAAGTCAAATTTAAATCAAAAAAACTGAAATAAAGCAGAAAACTGCAAGGCATCCCGAAAATCAATACAAAAAATTTTATTTAGTATTATTTTTTGGAAAACATGTTTTTTTTGCCAATACCCTAGTTGGTCCCTTTACTTGCCCAACTCGAACGAATTAGTTTCTCAACTATAACTTGGTCTTCTATTGGTCATTAAACTTGCTAATTTTTAAAGAGTAGCAAATGAATAAAAGTGAACGAGTTACCTTAAAGATACCATAAGTGTAACCCAGTCATTTTTTTAGGTAACATAAAAGATTTGGTTATGTTGAAGGTACCTTAAGTGTAACCGGGTCACCTTGAACATAACCTTGAAATGTGACTTGATCAACTTGAAAGTACCCTAACTGTGACTGGATTAACTTGAAGGTACCTTAACCGTGATGATAATCTTAAGTGTCACCAAGTCACCTGAAAGGTAACCTAAAAAAGTGACCTGTTCACACTTAATGTACCTTTAAGGTGACCATGTCACCTTTTTAAATTAACTTAAAATGACCAGATTACATTTTAGGTACATTCAAGATAATCAAGTCATTTTTTTAGGTTACTTTTAAAGGTGGCCTAGTCACATTCTAAGTACCCTCAACGTGACCTAGTCACACTTTAAGTATATTCAAGATGATGTTAAACCCTTAACCTTATCTTTGAATGTTTCTTAGGAATCAAGGACGTGATCATTTTATTTATAAATAATTAAATAAATTTATTTATAAATAACTAGAATCTTTTATTTTTGTACAACCCATATTTAAAAAATATCTTCCCAATTTTTACAATTTTTGTCCAATATAATACTTTCTATCATTTTCCCTTCATTTTCTTCTCTCTCCTGTCTTCTTTTATTTTTTTCCCCTCTCAATTTTATTCTCTCTGCCCTTTCTCCCAGCTATATTTTTCCCCTATTTCTTCTAACGGGTTATAGCAACAGTTTTTTTGTTTTTCTTTTTTTTTTCTTTTCCCTTTCCTTACCCATAGCCAAATCTATTATTCAGTCAGCTCCTACTGCGATCAACGATGGATGACGCTTCAATAGAGGTGCACAGTGGGCCGGGTGGGGACCGGCCCAGCTCGGGACCAGCACGCATCAAGCCTGGCCCAGGATCAGTCAAACTCGGCTCGGCACGGGCCTGTGTGAGATTCAGCCAATGGAAGGGTGGTTACGGGCCTGAAGGAAGAGAGGGAGAGAAGTGGGCTTAGCACGGCACGGGACCAGCACGGGACCGGACCGAGCCCGGCCCGGCACGCCTAGCGCAATGATCGGCAGTCTCCCAACGGCTTTAGAATTAAAGAAAAAAAAGGAAAAATGACAGAGTTAGTCCTTGTAACGGCCTGCTAACATTTTTTGACCCCTAGAATTACTTTTTTAGTGAAAAAAAAAACCCTTCCCCCATAAATAGGGAGGCCATTTCCACCATTTCTTCACACCAATCTTAACAATCTCTCATTCTCTACTAATACATTCTCTCATTTCTTTGAAGCTCTCAATCTTATTTTCTTCATTTTTTCTTAATCATTTATTAATTACTTGTAAAGCTCGTGATCTTCTTAATATATTCTCACACAAATGGCATCAAGAGGAAAGGGAAGGGCCTTAAGCTCTTCATCCCGCACCGGTTTGAGGTCTTTTTTTCTTGACCTTTCCCGACCGGCGACCCGTAGGGCTCATATCTAACGAACTGACAATGACGAGCAATTCAATATGAGCCAATATGACTTGGGGCTCGACGATCAACTTTCTGATGATAACGTTGAGGAGGTGGAGCCAACGGCTTCAGAGAATGTTGGTGGAGGAGATGGTTCTCAACAGACCCCAACAAGCCATCACCCCGAACTTCCACCACAAGGTAAGACGTCGAGGCTCACTGCATGGGTTTGGGAGCATTTTGACCAAGTTTTCGAGAAGGATGCTAATGGAAATGATGTGATGTTCGCAAACTGCAAACATTGCAAGATAAAGCTAGTGAATAAGAAGAACTCTAGCACAGGAACACTGAAATGTCACATGGAACATAAACATCCAAATTTATGTCAAGATGCAGCTGCTAGTATCGGTGGTCAGATATAGTTGCAAGTACTGTCGGCGGATCAAGTATTTTTAGATTTAATCAAAAAGATTGTAGAGAATGCATGGTAGAATGGATGATGTTAACTGAAAAACCATTTACACAATCGGAAGATAGGCACATAAAAAAATGGATTAAATCACACTTAAACCCTGCTTTTAAAAGAACATTTAGGATTACTACTAGGAGGGACGCATTTAAAATTATGAAGCTGGTAAATCAAACTTACAAGCATACTTCTCTACTTTTGATCATTCTATCTCATTCACTAGTGATATGTGGACTTCACCACTAGGACAAGATTATTATTGTATAACTGTACATTGGATTGATGATAGTTAGGTCGTTTAAAAATGTATCATTGCATTTAAGTGGATGGAGGTCGATCACACTGGTTGGAACATATTCCAAGTAATTTCAGAAAGTTTAAAAGAATTTTTTGGTCATGACAAGGTTTTTAGCATAACATTTGATAATGCATTAAACAACGATATCGCGGCTGAGACATTGAAGGAATCATTAGAACTTGTCCATGATGCCACATTTTTTCATATTAGATGTGATGCCATATTTTAAACTTAGCTGTCCAAAAAGGTCTTCAAGTTTTGAATACTGAAATTACTCCAATTAAGTGGGCAATCCATTATTTTAAGTCAAAGACCAAAATTTTTAAAGAGTTTAAGCAATATTGTCTGGAAAATGGCCTCAATTTTAGTTGGAAATGTTTTAAACTTGATTGCCCTACTTGATGGAACTTGACTTACGAGATGTTGATGAATGCGATGTCATTTGCTGCACATATGACATATTTTATAAATGTCAAAGAAAAGAAAATGATTTTGAAACAAGAGATGTGGGATAAACTTTCAAAATTGGCTGTTGTGCTGCGATATTTTTATGATGCCACTGTTTTTTGCTCCGGTGTATACTATCTCACATCGCACAAAGTTTTAATGCATATGGTCAACATTGCATGGGTTTTTAACCAATACAAAGATGACGAGTTCTTAAATGACACAATTAAGGCCATGAAAGACAAATGAATTTTATATTTCAGTACTATACCCCCGATCTATTTACTTGCATATGCACTAGACTCGACAATCAGAATCACGGGTACACAACAACTACTTAAGGGTTATTATAGTTTCTTAGAAATGACACATATTTCTGTTCATGCTATAACTGCCACTATTGATAAGCACTTGCGAAAGTTATTTAAGATTTATGCCGACCGGCATAAGGATAAGGTTGCAAACACTACTTCCTCTACTATCGGGTGTTCATCATTGTCGGGCTCATCATCATTCAATTCGGCTGAACAACTCCTCAAATGGCCCCGTGCTGCAGCATCCGGCCTTAATGAAGTGGACGCATACCTCAACGAGGAAAACCCCGATGAAATAGATACTTAAATCCACAACTTGATCATTATTTTCTTACTTTGTATTTGATCTGATTTTGATGTTTAGCACAGATTGTAGCTTTTATTTTACATTTACTTTTATGGAACGTTTTGCTATTGACTCATGTAAAGCCCGTTTCATGTTATGTAAGTGCCATTTGGCTTTAAAATTAATAAAATTTCACACTGGTGGTGGTGTTTTACTCTTAAAACAAGTAGTTTTAAAAAATTCTGTTTTAAAACCAATTTTTAAAAATATAAAATGAAATTAAAAATTAAAACTAAAATTAAAAATTAAAATAAAAATTGACAATTACGGGCCTAGGACCAAATTCGGCCCAGCTTGGCCCAGGACCAGGTCAGGGTCGGCACGGACCTGGCATGCTTTAACCCGGATCGTGCCCGGGCCCAAGAAACACAAGACCGGGCCCGGCCGGTCCGGTTCGGTCAGGTTCCGAGCCGGCCCTGCCCAATGTGCATCACTACGCTTCAGTATTCACGCCTTTTTTCAAGGTGGAAACTCCCCCTCAGCCTTTTTAATTGTCTAGTCTATCTCTGTATGGAAAAAAATGGAAAATCACTATATGACTGTCTGTTATTCTCGAGAGTAACGACAGTCAATTGCTAGCCCTATATTTGATGAAAGAACTCTTCCATCAACTCAACTCTCTTATTTTGCGTCACAGACTCACAACACAACTTGCAATACAAAGAGTTGGAGGCATAGGTCATTTGATTTGAAAATACAGGTTTTCTGGTATGCCCTATTTTCCTTTTTTCTTTGTTAATTTATACTGATGTTAATATCTTAACACTTCACAATTTTTTGGTTCTCATTTTATAAAGGCTTAAATATCCTGCCGATCTCTTAATTTGACCAACTCACATTAGTTAGTTCTTTAACCAAAAATCGGTTTAAGTTAGTCCTTCAATTTGGCAAAACGTTATGATTTAGTCCCTAAAGTGAGTTAGAATGACATGTGTCCTCACGTGGGGCAATGCCATTTGCTTCTCACATTGATTGCCTTTTCACCTACCTTTACCCAAAATCTTGCATGTCTTCTACTTCATTCACTCTCATCCTCCCCCAAGTGTTGAACTGGCCGCAACCACCATTAGGAATCAATTTCTAATGTTTACAAACATTGGCCACTGAGGAGGACAATGAGAAATGAGGCAATAGATGGAAGGGAGTGAATAGGTGGAATTTGAGTTGATGAAGGCAACAAAAAGAAAGAGTGTGGAGCGAGGTGTGGGGTTCCGGCCACTGGGTGGAGAATAAATCGGCTAAGTCAAAGTCCTGGCCTCTTCGAAGGTGGGAAGTGGCCTGCAATTACTGCAATTGATCAATAGCCCTTTTGTATTGTCATGTTGATTTGGCCAATCTTTGCTTCCCTTGCTACAAAGAAGTTTACTAGATGAGCCCATAAGTCACTGTGTCTGCCACACAATTAATGGCCGATAAAGAGGTTTAACAAGTGCCTGTCGGTGAATGAGCTTTTGGGTTGGGTTTCAAGTGAAGAGAAGGGTGGTTTAGACTCAGTTCATTTTAACTTAAGTCAATTGACTTCAAAATAACTTATTTTTATTTTTAAATTTTTTTACCAGAAATTAATTTTAATTAAAAGTCAATATTATATAGCTACAATAATTTATTGAAAATAAAATTTTTGTAATCCTACTAAATGTTTAAGAATTTTTTTAGTTTAAGTCATTAAAAAAGAAATTTTCATAAGAATTTAACAACATAATAAAAATTTACTTTCAAATGACTTATTACATCTATATAATATTGAATTTCAAATAAAATTGGTTTCAAATAAAAAAAATGTAAAAGTAAAAATAAGTTACTTGATTTAAGTTAAGATGAATTGATTCTTGATCATGTTTAATTATTACTCGAAAATAGAGATCAACTAGGGTTTAGTTCAGGTTGATTTCATGTTGAGTAGATTTTGGGTTCGTGGTGGGTTTGGGTCGGGCTAATTTGGGTTTGGGTTTAATTCAGTTCAGGTTGATTTTAGTCTCTAATAACTTCAGGTCGGTTTGTTTGGGTTTCGGGTTATATTCAGGTTGATATTTAAGTCTAATCGGGTTATTAGTACATAACCTGAAATAACTGAATTAATTTAAATTTTGCTAAAATTCAAATTAAAGAATTTGATTTTTCATGTAAATATTTGAAAAGTTTAGATACTCATGTTGCAATTTTTATGAGTGACCAAAATGAAAAATTTAAAATTTAGGTACCTTATAACTAAAAAATTACTAGGCATAAAAAAATCTAAAAAAATTAATTTCACAAGATATAAATATATTAATATACAATTATTATTATAAATATACCTAATTTAAAACTTTGTAAATTCTATTCATGAAACTATAAAACTTGGTCATTTTAGAACTTAAAAAGTTTGTTGGATCATATGCATTTAAATTATGTTGTCACTTCGAATTATAACTTTTTAAGAATTTAGAATCTTTGTTTAGGGTCAAAATAGGAATTAATTTAGTTTATGTACTAATTTGGAGCCCTAGAGGTCGTTTGAGGTCAGAGTTGATAAAATGGAAGAGTTTAGGTGTGAATTGGAGGATTTTAGAAAGTTCTAGGAAAAATTGAAAATTTTGAAACAAATCTGTAGTTTGAGGTAAATTTGACAATTTTATGAGGTAAAATCTGATGATTTCATAAAGTTATGAGCTAATTCAATGAATCATAGAAATATTGGGCTAAATTAAAAAATCCCATAAAACTGGGGGCCAGAACGTCAGTCTAAGAGTTTTATTAGACTTAAACTGAAAGTTTGCCAAATTATAATCCTAGTAGATGTAAGCTTCTTTAAATTGAATTTCGATGAGGTTTAATTTTTTAAAATCTTATTAATCACATTTATTCAAGATAAATTTAACTGTGGGTCACCTTTTGAGAGAAATCATAAGAAAAACTGAGAGAAATTTGAAACTATAAGCTGTATCTAGAAAAAAAGGTGAAACTGTAACTTTAGGCCCTTATCTAACCATCTTCAACACCAGAAACCCTAAACTTTCCCAACTATAGTCGCCACCCTTGGAAGTTCCATCCCCTTTGCCCGATGCTTCAACTGCTGCTCCAGTCGTCGCTTCCGGTCCTAGCTCATCGCCCCTGCTTCCCCACAAGTCGCGCGGCCTGATCCAAGGGTTCATCACCGCCGTTTGTGCCAATCAAAGGAGAGATAGTTTTCAAAATCTTGATCAAGATACATCACTGCCATGTCCCGTCTTGGATTCGCCGATTCCGCCACTGTCGATCGCCGTTCCTTTATCAGCCAAGGTCACCGTAGCTGCCACATAGGAGCCCAGCCTCCGATTGCCCCAAGTCGCGACGTCAAGAGAGAATCAAAGACGAGTCGAAACGAACCCGCGATCCAACCCATTCCTTCACAGTCGGCCCAGCCGAGCTTTCACCTCTTTTGGTAAAACACTCGTTTAGCACCTAAACTTTGTATTTCAGTCACCTGAATCAGTGACGTTTTTCATTTTTCATAAAATTCACTAACAGCAAGTTTTTTTTATTGCTTTTCTATTTATTTTTGCTTATTTGTTTAGATTACTCATGATCAATTAAATTAATAATATCATATACAATTACATGTTTAGGCAAGGAATTTAATTTTTGGACTAACCAATTTTTAGTTTTAGCTTTTAAATATTGAAAATGCACTACAAAGTTTAATTTTAGAGCATTCATTGCACGTGAGTTTAATTATTTTTCTTTGTTTTATAGCAATGGATCCAACAGTGAACATGTCTGGTATAAATGAGGATTAGTCTAATAATCAAGGGACTGCTAGTACAAGTGGCGCTAAAAGAGGGCAAAGTAGGTCTTGGTCTAAGGTTTGGAATGAGTTTGAGTGTATTGATAGAGAGTTATACGAAGATAAAGTGGAAAAGCCAAATGCAAGCATTGCAAAGTTAAGGAGTACAAGACTGATTCTATAGTGGGAACAAAAAACCTTTTGCGCCATTTAAAAAAGTGTGCGAAATATCAAAGTTCTTTAAATGGCAATGGTAGCAATGAAGTATCATTCCATGAAAAGTTAGATGAAGCTACTTATAGATAGTGGTAGTGTAGAATCACAATCAAGCATGGCCTACCATATTCTTATGTTGAATATGAAGATGTGCGTGGTTATAATTCATATATGAACCCAAATGTTAAACATGTGTGTCGAAACACCCATAAGAGTGACATTGTTAAGTTTCATAAGAAATTAGGGAAACAACTTAAATATTCTTTGGGGAACATTTTTGGAAGGATTTGCTTAACTAGTGATATATGGACTTCAATGATTGATGAAGATTATCTTTGTGTCATTGTAAATTATGTGAACATTGGTTGGAAGTTGAAGAGTAAAGTCTTGACTCAACATCTTGAACCACCTCATAATTCTAACATATTATATGAAAAAATATTTGGTCTCTTAAAAGAATGGGGGATTGAGAGCAAAATTTTTTCCATCACTTTAGACAATGCTAACAACATGACTAGTATGCAGACTTTGTTGTGTGCCCAACATAACCTTTGGAATGCTTTGATTTGTGAGGGGGTGGGGGGAATATTTTCATGTTCATTGTAGTGCATATATTTTGAATCTTATTGTTCAAGATGAGTTGAAAGTAGTTTCTAGGCATCTAGAAAACATCATAGAAAATGTTCTATATCTTAGTAGCTCAGAAGCAAGAAGATTAGGTTTTTTGAGTATGCAATCAATACTCATAAGTGTATTGTTATTAATGGGTTTAAATCATCATTATACACTTTAAGTATGATTAATTTCTATGTTCTGAGCATTTTTCCACCGGGTTACTATTCACGCATTTTTACTGAGTCACTATTCACCTTTCACTATTCATACACGTATTTTACTGTTCATATGTGTATTTACTGTACATACATAGTTTACTGTTCATTAATATTAAAAAATATATATTAAATAATTATTTTTAATGTAGGCAAAAGCATCACTTGGCGACCCTTTACGAGAAAAATCATATCTGGAGCTGTGGACGTCGGAACTGAGTGATTCCAAATTCATTCGGAAGCCAACACATGGTTCGTTCTTTCATGTGCTAAAGAGCAGTTTCAGTAGAAAAATCATAACTTGAGCTATGAATGTCCGATTTGAATGAGCAAGCTATCGATTCGAAGCTAAAGAAGAGATCTACAAGTTCTGTGTTTTGAGGAAGAGTTGTTTCGATGTTTATGATGGTAAAAAAGTTAAAAGAAGTTGCGGCCTGCTTTTGTTGATTTGTATTTACCTACCTTGACTATTCTAGCCACCATTTACTATTTCACTAACCCCAAAACTCTATAAATAGGTACCTTGGGGGGAGGGGGGAGGACGAATTAATGCCATTTCTTAGGCCTCATTTATGTTCTTGTATCATTTTTAGATTTTCTCTTTTATTCTTGTTCTTATTTTCAATACCGAAGCTTTGTCCAAGTGTTTTCCCGTTCTTCTTCTTGTTCTTCTTTTGATATTTCAATCTATGTTCATTTCATCTTTTTATATGTTGTTTACTTTTATCATGGCTAACTAATCTTCTTTTTGCTAAGGTGAAAAGGTGAAGCTTTTGGTATAAAGGTCATGATTGATTTGAATGGATCGCAACGTTAACGGTATTTTCTTCCTTAATCTATTTAACTTCCCTCCTTGTTAAGTGGGAGTCTTGATTCATCATAGTCAATCATTGGCACAAAAGCTACTTGATTCCCTATGTAGAACATGGCTCTGCCGGCTATATTGGAATCTTGAGTTATTGTAGACAAAAGTTGACATGATGGATACTTGAACCCATTAACAAGCGTTGGCGTTTTAAGATCAATGAAAGTTAATACTAACTAAATTTGCCGATTGGGACCTTCTTTATGTGTGGATACCAATTGAGTGATAAGATGAGCTAAAATTAATCATAATCGATATACTAAAAGTGGATCCCCTAACCTTAGCTATTTTATTTGAATTTGAATTTTTAATCAATACTTGTCACACTTTGCACCAAATACTTTCTTTCTTAAAATCCTGTAATTTTGTATTTTTAATTCACTTCTCTGTGATTCGACACTCGAACTCCCAAGATTTATTACTTACGTCAACCTACACTTAGGCTACAACTGATAGAGTGCAGCAGTATGTCATAGCAGCTGGGGTAAACATTTCAAAATTATTGTGGCTAGATGTGCATACATGGTGGAATTACACTTATTTGATGCTTGAAAAAACACTTCTTTATCGTCAAGTATTTTCTCAACTGCAAATTGTTTACATATGTTATGAATATTGCCTTAGTGATGGTGAGTGAGACAAAATTGAAAAAATCACAACAATTTTGGAAGCCTTTTTATGAAATGACCATTCTCTTCTCTAGTTCTGAGTATCCTACTGCCAATTTGTACTTTGAAAATGTATGGAGAATGCAAAAGTTTATACTTGAGGCAATGGATAACCTAGATTTCCAAATAAGAGAAATGGCACAACAAATGAATGAAAAGTTTTAGAAGTATTGAGAAGATTTTTTAATAGTTCTCTGATTTGCAGTTATACTTGATCATCAGTATAAACTAGCTTTTCTCAAGTACTGCTATGAGAAATTGGGTACAACCCAAGCTTCTAAGTAGTTAGATATTTGAGATAAATTATATTTCATTTTCAAAGAGTATGAGACTCGTAATGGTAGTTCATCTTACTCGTGTGATGTTGGAACAAGTGGTGGACAATCTTATCGAGAAGTAAATTCAGATCTTCTTGTAAGTAAATTATTGTTTTGTTATTATGCTAATATGTACTTTTTTATATTGTATGAAACTTTTAAAATTTATAAATATGTTGATGTGGATGTAGGATTTTACCAAAGATACAATGGGGACTTTTAACTTAAAGTCATAGTTTGATCTTTATTTGGATGAGCCTAGAAAGTCAATTGAGTTGAAGTTAGATGTCCTTGCTTTTTGGAAAGAAAATGAAGTACGATATCCAATTATAGCACAAATGGCAAAAGACAAATTGAGTATTCCTATCACTATTGTTGCTTCAGAATCAACTTTTAGTATAGGTAGTAAGATTTTTAACAAATATAGGAATCATCTTATCCCTAACAATGTACAAATGTTACTAACTTCTCATAATTAGGTGTATGGTTATGAAGGTATAGTTTCTCTTTTATAATTTTTTTATTTCAAAATATTGTAGTTATTACTAATTTTGTTTCTCAACTAACAAAGCGGAGTATGATTTGAAGCATTTAAATAGTATAGAAATGGAATTGGAGCAGCCGACCAATTCTGAAACATCTTCTAATTTGGTGTAGAAGTAAGATTACTATTAGTCACTTTATGGTAGTTGGGTTTTTTTTAACTTTTTGTAGTGCTTTTTAGGCCATGACTCAATTTATACCTATGCACAAACAACTTTATATTTTTTATCTGATATTTCACTAACTAGCATTTTTTTGGCAATTCATAGGTTTCGCAAATGTAGATATTTGAAAGCAAGCACTTCCAACTTTGTCATTAGCTTTGTTACTTGAGACTTTTGATATGGCATGTTGTTGTCATAATCTTTTTTATTAAGATGTTTTTATTTAGTTATAAAACTTGATATTGGAATGAGTTGTTATGTTGCTTCAAGATTTAGATTATTATTAGTGATTTTAGGATTTTGGGGTTTTGAATGGGAAAGAATGTTTTAAGTAATTCGAGCTCAAGCCTATGCGAACTTTGTAAAATCAAATCACTCAAACTCATGTGTGTTTTACCAGTATTTTGAATTAAAATTTTATATAGTTTAGCCTTATTATAAAATGTTAAAGACAACTAATAATGACAAATGCTGAAATAAGTCCTTCATATTATAAAGAATCAAAATTTGATTTAATAGCTTTATAGGAGTAATCTAAAATATGTACTTTCAAATTAAGATTCTTAAATTAAGCTAATCACTATCGGTGAAATTACCAAATTTGAGAATACTAAAAATCATTAAGTCTTATCAACTAATAATTCATAAGATAAATTATTTTTGTAATTTGCTATTTAAATTCCATAAGATACCTAAACAAAAAATACTTTTAATGTACTTTTTGAATTTCTTAAATTGCATGGTTATAATTAATGTACAATTTAGATAAATAATCAATATATAAAAAATCATAAACTTTTAAATATTTGCCGGCCATATATTTTATGGTGATCTAGGTTAAAATCGGGTCTTATTGGGTTTAGACTCGGGTCTTTTTGGGTTTGGGTCAAGTCAGTCTTGAGGTTGGTATTAGTGTTATGCCAAAAAGTCAATCATGAGATGATTATATTTTTGCACATTGAGTCATGATATTTTATTAAGGTATTAATCCAGCAATTATGTTTGTTATTTTGTTTCTGCGTAACGCAATAAACATTATTGTAACCCTAGAATAATGATATTCTCAAATGTCCCCAGTCTAGTATTATTGTGGAGCGGGTTGCAATAATACATAATGACTAGCATATGCGGAGACTAATATGAGATATGTAGTCTACATATGGGTACAAGTTGGAAAACTTGTGTACTGGACCGACTCACCATAAGAACACTACATGGATCGTTATATGAGTGTCATAAGTAATTCTCATAGTGACCATGGTATATATAGTCATTTGACCTAAGATCATCAAGGTTCCCTACATGTGAGTCGCATACTTTGATATTTTCCTTTGGTGCCCGTAACTGAGTGAACTTGAAGGAAGTCATTGGATATGTCACATATCATGCGGAGGGATTTGTATGATCAAGATAGGATTTGTCCCTCCTATGTAACGGGAGTGATATCTACGGGCCCCTTGATAAAGTGAGACTTAGAAAATGGATGGCCATGCTCGGATGAGTTGATATACGATATCAATGTCATCAGTTTAAGTTGGTTTGCTCTACAATCAAAAAACCAAAGATTGGGCTATACGAGAGTGACACATTTCATGTCTCGTGCTTAATCTTGATATCTTGGACAAAGGGACAATAACATATATCGGTGATGATCATAAAGGTTTAGTCGAATCATCGACAATCTTGTCACTTGGGTAGCAATGATATGTTGCTAGACACCGCTTATTGCTTATGATCATAAATGTGATTTATGATTATTGCCAACGTGGTAATAGCCTATTGGGTCGCACACATGGAGCTATTTGGATTATTAGAGTGCTTGGGCTAATAATTTGGGTTTTGGTTTCACAATAATTTCGTATTAATAATGGGCCCAATAGTTGCGCCATTATTAAACCCGAAATTAAAGCATAATTGGATTAGGGCTTTGAAACCCATTAGACCTGGAAGTTGAGTCTCACTATAAATACAACTTTTAATGAGAAATTCACAGGTCTCCTTGTACTAGCCTCCCAAAAGGACAGCCGCACTCTTCTCTTACAATTCCTTGGAGGACGCAAGCTAGTACTGCGAGTGCAAGAGAAACGCATCTGCCGGGACGCGGTGGAAGTGTGGTGATCCGGAGAGGCTCGTGTGGATACCATAGAGAGCTTGAACACGTCAACTGTTCAGGTTTTGTGATTCGACTCTACAGTTGAGTGAGAGATCTCAACCGAAAATTAGGTATGAAAATTTTCGAACACCCGGTTTACCCCGTTTCACTTGGATCCTGGAGGGTTTCGGTTAAATTCCACTATGCTGTTTGGCTCCCGAAACCCAACAGTTGGGTGATTTTAGGTCCTGGTTATTTCGGGTTTGGCCCAATTTAAGTTCAATCCAATTTGAGTTCGGGTGTTTCGGGCTTGGATCATCTGGGTTTTGGGTTTTTTCGGGTTTTAATTTAATCGGGTTCCGGTTCAGGTCGGGGTGTGTGCAACTGGGTTTAGATCATTGACTTTTTTTGTCAAATTAGATCAGATCAGGTTTGAGTTCAAGTTGATCGATCCAGGTTTCGGGTCAAGTTAAATTTTGCTACCCCTATCAGAAGTGGGGTCATTTTGTTGTCTTTGTACGAGGTGAAACTTAAATGCCTAACCTATTTTTTTATTGATATTGTCAAATATAGTATGATTTTTTTTCCTTTAATTAGTTATCTCGTACTATATTATGCAACATATTTGGTTACTTATGATTTCTTTTGTCAAATCTACATTTTAATTCCTATAAATTAAGTTACAAAAAAAAAGCCATAAAGAAAAAAAATCTTTTTCGTGGAAGAAAAAATATTTAGAAATGTAAGTTTTACCTCCACTTGGTTTATTTTTTGGCTCTGCCTTCAAGCCTAAGGTTAAAAGGAAAATGTGAAATTATTTCCTTCTAAAAATATTACTCCCTCCGTCCTAGTTTACTTGAAACATATTTTTTTTTTTATGTCTCAAAAGGTTAAAATGTTTTCTCTTTTGGAAAAGTTTAAACAATTAAATAATCATTTTACACAAAACCCAATAAAGACTCTTTTTTTAATATTCACTCAATCTCTCACTGCACAAAACCCAAAAAAGAATCTTTTCTTTTTTAATCATTATTTAAACTTTTACTACATAAAAAATTAATACAAATTACATACACCTTAATCTCCGTGCCCAGAGAAATGTTTCAACTTAATTGGGATGGAGGGAGTATATTAAAGTAATTATTAAATAAATATAGTGTTAAATTTCAAATAATATTGACTGTTGTTAAATTTCAAATAATATTGATTGTAGAAAAAGAAAAACTAATTAATGCATTTTCTATAATGAAAAATGAACGAAACAGTACAAATATGTCCAATTTGTTTTAGCTTTGGTCCGTGGAACCTTTCACTTTTTAAAATTGAATAACATACACATTAAAAAAAAAGGAATCTTTAAAAATTTAAAACAGACTTATGAACAAATGATTTGACAAAATAAAAAATTAAATGATTAGTGGTAAACGTACGACTTAAATAAATAATATTACCATGTCTTGTGATCATCAAGTGGACCTGGTTTAGCTTTTTGTTTTTAGTTCATCAATTTTTTATAGGTAAAATTCATCAGAGATCCCTTAATTTATTTTTTTGTCCGAAACAAGTACCCTATCTTAAGGTTATCATACCGAAATACCCTACTTCATTATGTGCGTTCCAATTGAGTCCTTTCCATCAATTCTAGCGTTAAACTGAACGGAAGTTGCTAATGTGGCATTAATTAATACTAAAATAAATGTAAAATAACTATTATAGTCCATAGAATTTTATAGTCAATAATTTTTAAACCCTGAACATATTGTTCTACGGTTTACACCCCTCCCTCACCCCAGCTCCTCCCTCGGCCCCTCCACCTTCGGCCAACCACCTACCATCCACCGAGGCTTCCTTCGCTTCCATCTCCAGCTGGATCACTTTTCGATTGTTTCATCTTTACGCCTCTAGATTCACCGAAAACAACAGTTCGCATTCTTCATCTCTCCGAAACCATTCACATTCTTCATCTCGTAACCACACCAATCTCTCGCCAGTAGATTTCTCCGCAATCGTCAGCCTCTTGCTGCCATGCCAATCTTTCTTCGGTAGATCTCGCCGTCATCGTCGGCCTCTTGCTGCCACACCACATTCTCTATCGGTTGGATCTCTCCACCGTAACACCGAGCCTCATCATCAATTGAGCCTCTGATTTCACTGGAGCTGGCGATTAGGTCGTCTCTTTGCTCATTGGTGACTGTTCCTCGTCGACTCTTCACTTGCTCGCCTCGCCCTTTACGATTGGGTCGTCCTCTCGCATCGCCGACGACATAGAGGAAGATGGGTTGGATTGTATTGGAGATTTAAAAGTTTTGGGGGTTAAAATAATTGATCGAAAAAAATTTAAGTACAAAAATTGTAACTTTACATTTACTTTAATTTTAATTAATGTCACATTAGTAAAATTTGTCCACTTTGACGTTAAAATGGATGGAAAATACCTAATTGGGAAATGCAAAGGAGATAGGGTATTTTGGTAAGAAAACCTTAAGGTAGGATCGTTTGGAACAAGAAAATAAGCTAAGGGACCTCTAATGAATTTTATCCAATCTTTTATAGGTGTTTGTCTCACATGACAGAGTCTATCTCAGTGGACTGTCTCACTCACGTGATGAAGGGACGTTCATCAGATAAATTGTAGTTTGGTTCGTGTAGCCCAAAGATCAAGATTTTATGGGACTCAAACCGTGGTTAATTAATTAACCATCTTCCAAAAGCCAAAGAATTAATAGGCCATAGACTTGTTTTTGTATCGGATCACACACAGCCCCCCCTCCCGGGGGTCTCTCTCTCTCTCTCTCTCTCGTTTTTAGCAGACATCAACAAGAAAAACGCATCAGCTCTTGTAATTTAACTCTAACTAATGTCATCGTTAATTTTGGGTCCAGAAACTCAGTTGCTTAGTAGGCGTCCGAAAGTCCTACATTCACACACACACAGAAATATCAAGAGCTATGGTTCATATTCTTAACCATCACACAAATAAGGCCATATGCCGCCCACTGTTGTCGAAGGTTGGTGAATAAGCAAACTGAGGCCGAGACTTGTGAAACATGCTTTCATACCTTTGTACCATGTCTGCTTAGGAAATAATGATAATATGTTTTGGAAGCATTTGGTAAGAAATCGACCGATCGATTCGGATTTCAGGTTCATATGAGATTCGGCTAGTGAGTACATTGTATCATTTGCATGTCTGGATGCTGTTAAAGGGAAGTAATTAGGGACCTCTTCGTCTTATTCTGGTGAAGAATTTGGCGTGGCAGATTGAAAGATCCAAAATTGGCAGAGATGTTACGTTAAGCTAGGGATCTAGGAAGTTTGATGCTTTATTTGACTTGGTGTGTGTGGTTGGTCTTTCTCCTTTAGCAATTCATTTTCATTCAAATTCTGAATCAGGCAAGCTGAAGCAGTTATTACTCGATTAAGATCTCACATCGACTGAACTCGTTCGAAAACGTGTAGGAAATGGATAACATTATCGTAACTGCATCTGACTCATTGACATTGTTAACCCGTGCACGCAAACACATTTACATATTTTTATCTTTCACTTGCTCCCTACCACAAGAATATACTTATCTTTTATGTTCTTTGGTCCATCAGACATCGAATCCAAAAGGAAAAGGAAGCAATCCGTTTAAGGTTTTAAACATGCTTATGAATTTCATACCGTAATGACCGATACTGGAAGTGCAAATTGGTACTAGCACTGAGACAATATGGGATAGCAGAGACGGACTATATTTTATACCTGAACGTGCTGGCTGCCTCATGTTGTACTAGTCATACTGTCTTGATATTAATTAGCCAAATCAGGTAAATATATATTATATGCAATTAATTAATTTTATAACAAATATTTACTAATATTTCAAATAAAAAGTTTGAATATAAATTAAATATACAGGCATGGGCAGCTCAACAGTGGAGGCAATAGAGGCAATTGCCCCATTGAACTCTTGAAAACCTTAACATATCATATAGTCCTTTTATAATTGACTAATATATAGCAAATTGAGGACATCGCTTATAATTCGACTATAAATATTGCATTGCTACCCAACGAAGTTACTACTTCACATAAATTCATTTATCATGTGTCTTCTTACCTCGCCTATCCTTGTAATAGTTCTTTACCTTATAGATTAATTGTATTATTTGTGATCTATTTTTATATCCTATAATTTTATTTTTATTTAATTTTTATCTAATAATAAATCTTTTAAATGTTACTTCATCAATCTATTCATATATTTTCTTAACTCAAAATTGTATTATAAGAAATAGTTACAAGAAAATCATATTGTAAGCCTACCTTATATCCTATTTCTTCGTACCTAAGTTAATCCTTTTAACTGCATAGAGAAGAGTCTAGTTAATATATTTAAATCCTAATATATTTTTCTTTTTGTTAATTTTATAATTATTATTTAAAAGAAGACATATTTGTCCTGTAGAACTCCAAACACTAAAATATTATACATCACTCTCATAAGTATCAGATCGCAAGTCATGCAATTACTTTTCTTTTTAGTTTATAAATATGCAATTCTCTATTTCTTTTACTTCTTAAAAAATAAAAAGAATACCAATTAGTTACTTTTATCTCACATTGAAATATGTCAATAATTGATACATATCTTATAAAATATAACACTTTAGAACACATATCAAATGTAAAAGAAACAATCCCAACATTATTGAAAAAAAACTCAAAAAGAACAAATGAGCTTATTGATTATGAGTCAATATATTTTCACGAAAAAAGAAATATCTATCTATTAAAAGAAAAAATATATTGTTTGTATTTATACATATAATTAATGTGTTTATATATCATTTAGGTATGAATTTAGGGGCTTGAAGTTTATTGTTCGTACAATAGGGTCACGTTTTGCCAAATTTAACGACTTACTTAAGCCAATTTTTGGTTGAGGGGCCAACTTGTTTGAGTTGATCAAGTTTAGGGACCGATGGGGTACTTAGGACATAAAGGCTACTGCAATCAACTTTTTTATTTTCTTCTCAGATGAACACTTTTTAATTTTTATACTATCAAATTATTACTGTTAGCTAAATTAACAAAATCAAATATATTTAAACTTTTTAACTACAATGGGAGTAGTGAAAATTTCACCAATGTTACATTTAAAAATAAATCTTATGACATTTAGCAAAAGAAAATTAACAAATACTTGTACTTATTTCCAGTTTAAGGAGTGCTACGAACAATCGCGCAAGCACGCGATTTGAACACTCCCGGCTGAAAATTGGACACGCCATACTTGAACAAAATACGAAAAACTGGTAACCGGGTTCGGGGTAGAGGCTGGGCTGGGGGGGCATGAGAAGTGGGGTCATTTTGTTGCCTTCGACGAGGTGACTTAAATGCGTAACGTATTTTTTTATTAATATTGTCAAATGTTGTATGATTTTGTTTTCCTTGAATTAGTTATCTCGTACCATATTATGCAGCATGTTTTGTCACTTGTGATTTCTTCTGTCAAATCTACATCTTTAATTCCTATCAATCAAGTTATAAAAAAAATTCCATAAAGAAAAGAATATTTTTCGTAGAAGAAAAAATATTAAGAAATGTAAGTTTTACCTCCACTAGATTGATTTTTTGGCTCTGCCTTCAGGCTAAAAGTTAAAAGGAAAATGTGAAATTAAATGACATTAAACTTCAAATATTATACTATGTACTCTAATTTAAAACTTTTACTCTGTGACTTTTGTGCTTATATGTTGAAATTTTTACCTTACTACATGTTTTCATATATATATTGATTGTTTGTCTATACCATACATTAATTGAAGCCCTACATTTTAAAAATTTGGACAAACCCTATATTAACTACCAAATCTGGCGCTCACATGAGGATGAGGATAACAATAGACAAGAAGTAGGTAGGATGGTATCATAAATACTATTCTTGAAATATTTCTATAGATCCTTTTCAATATAAAAATTATTTTTCTAAAACTTAAGTGCTTTTTGTTGAATTTTTTTTGGAAAGGAAAGAATTCGTAAAAAAGTATTTACTTCTAAAAATATTATATTAAAATAATTATTAAATAAATAGAGCGTTAAATGTCAAATAATATTGATTTTAGGAAAAAATAAAAACTAATTAATTCATTTTTTATAATGCAAAATGAACGAAACATTTACAAATATGTCAAATTCGTTTTAGCTTTGGTCCGTGGAACCTTTCAATTTTTAAAATTGAATAACATACAAAATAAAAATAAAAGGAATCATTAAAAATTTAAAACAGACTCATGAACAAATGATTTGACAAAATAAAAAATTAAATGATGGGTTGTAAACACATACGACTTAAATAAATAATATTATCATGTCCTGTGATCATCAAGTGGATCTGTTATAGCTTTTTATTTTTAGTTCATCAATTTTTTATAGGTGTTTGTCTCATAAGATATAATCTATCTCAATGGACTCTTTTACTCACATGATGAAGGGACATTCATCAGATAAACCAGTTTGGAGTGGTCCAAAGATCAAGATTTTATGGGACCCAAAATGAGGTTTAACCATTTCCCAAAAACCAAAGAATTGATAGGCTAGATCAGACTTGTTTTTGTGCCGGATGCAAAACCAATCATTTTTGGCTCACACCCTCCCCTCCCTTTGTTTTTTCTTCTCTCTCACACTCGATCGTTTTCAACAAACATGAATGAGAAAAACGCATCAGCTCTTGTAGTTTAACTCTAACCAGTGTCATCGTTAATTTTGGGCCCAGAAACTCAGTTGCTCAGTAGGCGTCCGAAAGTCTTATCTATACACACGCATAAATATTAAGAGGAAGAAGGAGAAATTTGAGGATATAAAATGCACTAGAAAGCATGTTATTTATCATACATGATGTCACAAGTCTCCGCTAATCATTAGTTACTATATGTTACGTTCTATTGAACATGGGTACGTAAAACCTATAAATATTATAAAGACTGGACAGTCCACTTAATTACGGGAGACTTGTTAAAACCTTGCTTTAAGAAGCCGCTGCCTGGCCGGCGCCTCCCCCCGCACTGTCCTCCTCCTCACCCTGGCCCTTGCTCGAGCCCTCGCCCTCGCCCTCAGCCTTGCCAACGCCTTTGCCTTTGCCTTTGCCCTTGCCTTTGCCCTTGCCGTTGGGGTGTAACTCCTCTTTGTGTTGCTCCCTATCCGTGGAGTATTTGAATTTGTTACTGCAGAAGGGGCAAGTTAAAAGGTAGTCTCGATGAGTCACGGAATAGTGCGAGTTCATCCCGCTGTTCGAGTCGAAGCTCCTGTTGCAGTGGATGCAATAAACAGTCAAATCCATGGTTTGTTTGGCTCGAGAATGTTTTTTTGTTTCTGACAGTAAAGCAGAGAGTTTGGTGGTATACAGTATCCATAACAGCCCCCTTTTATAGGCGTAAAATTCCCAGCAACCGGTTGATGGGGGAGCCGGTGGAGAGGGAAGAAAGCGAAACGGGTTGAGTCGTTGGGTGGAAGGAACAGAATGGAGAAAGAGAAAGAGAAAGTGGGACCAGTAATTTGGTAGAGTTTCTCTCTATGGAAAAATGTAGAGTAAATTACAAAAGCCCCCCTGCGTTTTCACAGCACCTACATTTTGCCCCCATATTTTAAAAAACCTACACCTTACCCCTACTTTCTTTATAATGTCCAACAACAACTTCTAAAACCCTAAATTAAATTGTCTGATAACTATGATTCAGTAATTTTAAGATTTTTTATATTTTTTCATAGTTAGCTGATCTTTAAAAAATACTGATATACGTTTATAGGAAAAAGAAATGTATTTACAGAAAGTCAAAATTGATAATTTAAAATGTCTATTAACTATAAAAAAATATTAGAGAGACCGACATTACTAGAAGATGATTATCGTACAGTCTAAATTACCATTTTAGAAGTTTTTATCAAATAATATAAAATAATTGAAGGGCAAAGTGTAGATTTTCAAAAACAAATGACGCAAACTGTAGATTAAAGTAAAACTAGGGGTAATTGCAACTTTCCCTTAAATAAAAAGTCATTGTATATTATATTTGGAGATGTGTGTTTTTTTTTTTTTACGGATAGATGTGACTTTTTTGCGTTCTAAATTTTATAAAACTTATTATATAAAATAGGAAATTATAATGTTTGATTTTATTTTCCTTTGCACAATTTCAAAAGTGAACCTATAAAATATGAAACATATATAATCATACTTTTACCATGTATATTCAACGAAGAAAAGTCAAACAAAAACTTGAAATAAATTTATTAACTAATTAAATGTTTAAGGTTATAGTTTGATGATAATTAAGGATATCTATAAATATAGCATGTCATTCCCTTTGGAAAAAATAATAAGTAAAAATGACTTCTGTTTGAAAACTTGAATCATGGTATCCTACACCAAGGAAAAGTGAATATAAATTTTTTTTTTTCATTTATGTGCTTTTTAGTACCTCTGAAATTTACTATTTGAGTTTTAACTTATATTCCTTCTGTTCCAAAAGTTTTGCTTCATTTTCATTTTAGGGATGTCCCAAAATTTTGCACCATTTTCCCTTTTTAGTAAACTTTATTTATTCAAAAGATAATTATGCCCTTAATGCCCAAAATAGAATTGGACTTTAAACACTCTAACCCTTTGGCTTCCCTCCGAGTCTCTAACCACTTCCCTCCGATTGGCCATGGCAGCTACCTTATCAGTGCCTCTTCATCCCAATTGGCCATGGACAAGCTAGGAGAAGGACCAGATGTGGAAATGAGACTAAGTAATAGATGAGATCTGCAATGGAGGGAGCAACGGACAACCGATCGATTGACGACGGATGATGGAGGTGTTGAAGAAGAAGGACTCTGAAGGACTAATTACACCCTTGATAGCGGCATAATCGACGAGGTCAACGAATCGATGAACGAGTAGAGGTAAAGAGCGACAAGGTTGAAAATCAAGGAACATGTTATGACTCTCTTAGTTGGAGGCTTGCTCGAGGAAGGTAAAGTAATTAAATGCTAACTTGGAACCTTATTTTAAGCTCACATAGTAAGATTAAGTATGTTAGGCAAAGTTCACTAAGTTCTGATGAGTTTAAGGCACCAAATAGGGTACGGGGGTAAAATGGTAATTTTACATCTCAAGCTCTCGGGCTGAGACCCGAGAGTCAAAAATATGTTTTGAACCACAAACCTTGCTTTAAACACAAAATTAGCTTAAATGAACAAAATTTGACCAAGGTTTGACTTTAGCTACTATTTAAGGAAGGGGGTTTTTTTGTAACTTTTTATAAACTTAAGTGTCTTGTTGTTTTAAAAGGATATAAAACTTGGTAAAGTGAAGGAGGCTGCCATTTTGCTGCTTAAACCCAAAATCAACCCTGCTTCCACAATTTCATCAAGAATCCATGCTCAAAACTAAAAGATTTTTGTAAAAATTGAAGCCACCAAGGGTATATTTGCTAAAGGGAGCTTGATTGAAGAGAAATTTTATGTTTTTAAAGCTTGGAATCATATTTCCAACCACCCCCTATTTTTGATATGAGGTAACAAGTGTGTTCTTGGTGATTTCTTATTTACTAGTTGATTGGAAGTTTGAGTTTTGGTTAGAAGTTAGTAATTTGGTGTTTTGTGTCCTTGATTGCTTAGAACTTTAGTAGAACTTTGTGGAACTTGGATTGTGTGGAGGAGTTGCTTGATTCTTACTTGTGAGCTGAAATTAAGGTAAAAGGGTTATGTTTTCAAGCTTAATTGATGCTATTGGAATGAGTTTACTTGATGAATTCAAGTAGTTCTAGTAATAGCATTAGTTATTGGTCAAAGTTGGTTAATGGTGGACTATGAGGTTTGTGATGATTGGAATAATGTTTAAATGTATCATAGATTGGCTTGTAATAGTTGGCTATGATCTATGCAACATGTTTTACGTGTATGTGAAGTTTGGAGGCTATCCATGCATATTTGAAATGTTTAGAAAGTGTCCAAAGTTCATAGCAGCAAAAATCAAAATTTTTTGGGCTGTCACAGGTCTTGGCGATGCGTCACCAGTACCCATGATGCGTTGTCGTTACCATGAAAATTTGCAGCTCATTACCAACTGTGGCGATGCGTCGCCACAAGCATAGTAACTGAAAATTTCAAGTTTTGCTAGGAAGGTCGAAGGAAGGCCTAAGGGGGTTCTTAGGGTCCCTTGGGGTTTAATCATTCTGGAGGCATTCCGAGTCTTCCAAAACTCTTCTAAGACCTAGAAGTTTTCTTGAATTTTATGTAGTCTTATGGGTACTTCACCATAAGCAAGGAAATTAGTTTTCAAATAATCACAACTAAGTATCACTAGGTTAGGTGAAAATGTTTAGTACCCTTGGAGACCTAGTCGTGCTGTTAGTCACGAGGTTGCAAGGTGAAACCTTAGTGCACCTAGTCTACAAGGTCTTTATGGCCTAGGCTACAATAGTCCCACCATTGTGCCCCTATGCAACATAAGGGAGAGTTTCAACTGGTGATTTATCACTAGCTAGACTATCAAACTAAGCTCGCTAGAGGAGAAGGCAATACCTTATAGTTCAAGGACTAGGTAGAGGACAAGTCCCAAAGGAATGAAACATATGCGCATAGGTTTAGCCTCACACTGTACAAGCTTACATCAGATTGCATATGATAATATATGGGTTGTCCTTAGCATTTTCCTTGTAGGTGAAGATCCCTTACTGAGAATTATAAATTCTTACTCCTTTATCTTATGTTGTGCAGTTTTTGACCATGTTGAGCCCGATAACCTCTGAGGGTTGTCGCGGTAGTCTTTTGTTGCAGGCATAATGTTATGGGAATCTTTATGATTCTAGTTTTCTTAGTTACTTGTCGGTGAAGTAACAATACTAACTATAGTATTTTCTTGGTCGCAGAGGTTAGCAGTACGTGGATAGACTTTTGCAACTCACCATTAGGACTCATCTCTAAGGTGGGAGTTAGTTGGGAAGATCTCAGTAGAGGCTTGTATATGTTTATACCTCCCATGTCTATGTTTGGAGCTTTAGACTCTGGGGCTGTTCTTGGGTGAGGGATATTAGCATACTTTTGTTGAATGCCCTCACATAGTTATTATGTGTAGCAATGATAATACAAATGTTGATTATGTATACTTTGACTATTTGAACTTGATTTCTATAAAAAGGGCCTTGGCCAAGGAATTGTTTTTATGGTTTCTATGTACTTAAGTCAAAGCTAAATGAGCATGTATCTTGCATTTTCTAGGTTAATCAACCAATTTCATGAAGTTTTAATTTACGCACATATATAACTAGCCAATTGCAACTACCGTGAGATCCGTTCTCACATGCTTTTTGGGCAGGGCAAAGGGCGGACATGTCAGAATGGCCGTAGGCGAGGAATGATGAACTGATGGGCGAGGACTAATCTACAGATGAATCGAGGAACCGACGGGGGAGGACTAATGGAAGAGGCCGACAGGGTGAGACGATGTAATGGACCAGACGAGGCGATTGATAAGACCGGCGGATGACGGAGGACGAACAATCGATGATCGATTGATGGACTAATAGACGACCGACGACCGACGATTGATGAGACCGGCAAACGATGGATGACCAACGCGAATCCAAATGGACAAACCACGAAGAAATGAGGACAACTGATTAGGATAGGTAAAATTGAAAAATGATTGGAAACTAACCTTCTACCTAAAACTACATGCAATCTGAAAATGGAGCAAAATAAACGGGACAAAGGGAGTAGTATTTCAATACTTATATATCTATGTATGTATGTATGTATGCAATATTCGATAACTCTTTAAAAAATTTTAGGATGTTGGCCTTTTGGTTCTCCATTAGTATGTATAATAATAGTAAATAATAATAAGAGATCGAGGTAGGAAGGGGGTTGAACCATGAAGCACATGAATATAATCTTAATTTAAGTGGCTATTTCTCCTTGCATCTTTCTCCTTTATATAAGAATAGATTAAAATGGTCACTAATTAAAAAAAAATAAAGAAAAAGAAAGAAAAATGACTATTTACACTAAGTTTTCTCCTACAAGCAGAAATTTGTTACTACTAAGCCTAACCTTCAATTCAAATTTGTATATTTCTAAACTATTTTTAATGAATATTAATGATTGGACAAAAGTATGAAAATGATCAAAACTAAGCAATTGCGAAGGGGTAAAATTCAAATTTGGTCCCTTGATTTCTATTATCATCCTAAAGTGGTCCCTTATTGTTTTTCATCCTCTTAAAGTCCCTTAACTCAACTATCATGTTTAATTTTGATCCCTACCATTAGTTCTGACATTATTTTTTTATGGAATTTGTCTACATGACACTTGCTACTCTCATGATGGTTCCAAATTGCCATGTGAGTGAATGACTCTACTAGAAGAATAAAAACTTTGAAGTTAAAATTGATACAAACAAATAAGGGTAAATTCCAAATTTGGTCCCTTAATTATTTAGTTTGCCCTAAGATGATCCCTTAACTCTAAAAGTGCTTATGGAGGTCCCTTAACTTAAACATCGTGTCCAATTTAAGTCCATCCGTCACTTGCGCTATTATTTTGGATGAAACTTGCCTACGTGGCTTCCTCTTTAATTGAAATGGGTGACTATTTTGTGTAGAAATGAAAAATTTGAACATAAACTGACAGAAACACAAAATCTTATGACGTAAAATATAGATTAGGCCTAATTGTCAGATTAATTCTTTGCAGTCTGTAGACGAAAGCACGATAGAGACTATGATGGCGGAGGAAATCACGACAGAAAATAGAGTTAACAACGGTGACAAAGGCAGTAAATTAAATCTCAACGATGACGGAGACGATGATCGAGGAGGAAATCATGACGAAGATGGTGAACTAGAGGAGGAAATTAACAATGAAATTGGAGGAGGACGAAGACAAGCGATGACATCAGCGACTGGTGCAAAAAATCAGTGACGGCAAGACAAAATCGGTGACCAAGGAGGATGAAATCGCGACGGAGACGATGAATTGGAGGAGGAAATCGGCGATTCCATCTCCTTATCCCTACGATTCTCCAATCCTGTCTCCTCCTGCTTCTCTGAGACCCAAATCTTCTCTCACCGTTGCTGCCATCTCATTATCCCCGTCAACCATTACAGCTTTCAAACGATCGATAGAGATGGAGAGAATTAGATCCAAACGAGATTCGAATGCTAGCGAAGTAGCCGACCAAATCAAAGAAGGTAGGGTGACCAAATTAAAGTACGGAGAAAGAGGACTGAGTCAGGTGGTGCTGGCAAAGAAGTCGAGCCACGAAATTGAAAGAGGCGACGACGAAATCAAAGCACGGAGAAGGAGGAACGAGATGACGGATGCTGAACGGATCTCCTCTCCACCAGCGAATGGATCTCTTTTCCACCGGCCAATGGATTTCCTCTCCACCGGCAACATCGGGCGATGCCAAATTTTTTAGAGAGAGAGAGTCTGGGAGAAGAAGAAAATGTTGGACTATTTACAATTGAAGTCCTATTTTTATTTGTTTGTGCCATTTTGTATTTAATATTTGATTTCCATACATAATGGGCACTCATTTTAGTTAAAGAGGAGGCAAGTCCATCCCAAATAACAGCTCAACTGACAGACGGGACTAAAATTGAACACTTTGCTTAAGTTAAGGGACCTCAATAGGCACTTTTAGAGTTAAGGGATCATTTTAGGATAAACTAAATAGTTAAGGGACCAAATATGAATTTTACTCAAACAAATAATCATAAGGACTTTAATTGTCAAAAACCCCAAATATCCTTCTTTCGTCTTTACCAAATTTTCATCTCTCTGTCGAATTTCTCTCATCCTTCTCTCTGAATATTGATTCACGAAGAAAGGAGCAAAACACGAGTTGGCGACGAGAAATTCAATCAGTGGAGAATGTGGCGGCAGCGATTGGCAAAAAATGTGGCGGGATTGACAGTGGGATTTGTGAAGAATTAGATCCCAAATTCACAGGACTTGGATCTCCTTTTCTCTCCTTCGATTAGCCGTGGAAGCTGCCGATCGGAGTTGGTGGCTAACTAGGTTGGCGGGTAGCGGGGGATGCTGGGTGACGGTGGCGGAGGCAAACGACTTCAGGAGGAAATCGAGGGTTCTAGGAAATCAGCGATGAAACCAAGGGTTCCAGGAAATCTGTGATGAAATCGGCCACGAAATCATGGAGGTCAACCTCCAAATCGGCAAAACGCTCAGGCTGGTCCGTTGCAATTATTGAAGGCTTCCAGCAATGAAACCGTTGGCCTCGTGTCGTTTGCATTTGAGAGGGATGGAGGCTACGTTGAACGGCCGAAGACGAGGACGGCCTGGCCCGAATTTCGAGGCGGGTGGTTATCTACGCCGGGCGGTGGATGCCGGAAGGTTGACAGAGAGAGACGTGAGAATTTCAAAAGATAGAGTCTGAAAAATTGGGTTTTAACTCCCAAATTTATATGTTTGTGCCAATTGGGGTTAAAAGTTTCATTTCTGTACAATATGGTCATCTATCATAGTTAAAGAAGAAATCACATCGGCATTTTCGGATCTTAGCAGAACTATTGAGACTACCACATCAGTATTTCCTTTGAAATTAATGCTAAAACTGACGGAAGAATAGCAATTAGGACAAGATATAAGTGTTAACTGTTAAGGGACTTTATTAGGGCAAATTTAAGATAAAGGATCATTTTGGGACCATCGTAAAAGTTACTACAAAGATTGACCTTCAATTAAAATTTGCATATTTCTAAACTATTTCTAATTAATGAATGGACAAAAAAAAGAAAAGGATTAAAACTAAGCAATTGCAAATGTAAGGAAAAAGAAAAACAAAGCTCCAAGAGGTTCCAATCAAAACTTTTGTCATAGTAGCTAAAATAATGAGCTAATTTTTTTTAGTCCCTTAAAAATTGATCTTTATTGAAATTGAGTCTCGAGTTACATTTGAAAGCAAAGCTATCATTTTTTTCTTCCTGTTTTTGAAACATATAATTTCATGAGGCTACAAGAGAAACACTAATTAAAATTATACTATTGCAAATCGTTTCACTAAAAACTAATTGATACAGCATATATAGGCAAAAGAATCCGGACAAGAACATACCTGAAGAAGGATGCAACCTATACTCATTAGGTGAGAACTCTCTGCCCGAGAAGGATAGGTAAGAAAGTGCCAATCCCTCGGGGTCTTCAACCCCTCAAGGATGTAGTGAAAATGTTTATCCTATTCTCAAGGATTGACTCACCAATACCCATCTCCCATAGAGGGTCGAAGACCTGGTTAGGAGTTACCTCCTTTAGCACCAAGTTTTGCCTTTGCACCTGACCTCACACAGGGATCAAGTTGTCAAGTTGAAAGAGCTCGTCCACCCCAGCTAAGGAAGCTCTCCTTGAGCAGTAAGCACTTTTTCGGGGATAACCCCTGTAAGAATCTGAGCACGAGGAAAAGGCTAAGAAATGGGAGTCTCCTCTGATGGCTTCAGGGCTGCTTGATTTCTGGTTTATTCCCTTGTTGCTTTTTATTTTTGGGACACCCCATACAGCTGTTTTTTTCTTTTACGACACCATAATCGATTATGGGTCCGCAGTGGGGAAGGGCCTAGGTGTCCTAACATGCTTCTCCATAAAGGCTCGATGAAAAAATCCATAGCTAGCACAAAATGACATCAAGTCTACAAAAGTAGCATGGAAAAAGTTGTCTATTTATGCCCTACCGCTGCCACTATCCCAAGGGTCAACACTTCCCGATAGGTCCCTAAGGCATAACCTCTTATGGACCAGCTCAGCCTCTAATGAAGACTTGGATACCTCGACTACCTCTATGGCTTGCTTGGAAGAAGGGGCCCCCATAACTTGCGTCGTGTTGGCGGGAAGAATGTTGACCTTCTGAACATTAGCCAGGGCATCAGCGATGTCTTTGTGCCTCTTTAGGAACTCCTTAGCTCGGCTGCTCATCCCTGGAAAAAGCGCAAAGTTCAACCAGGCACTGAGGCCTCACATAGAGCAAAAAAAACACACACAAAAATGTCTAGAACACAACTCCTAGAGTTCAGGGGCCCCTGTTGAGCACTAAAAGCAACCCTGTAAGCCTCTACTAGTCTTTCTTTCTTGGCCTGCCTCTCAGTTGGCATGGTTCCTTTTCTCCAAGTAAACCTGGTGGGCTCTGCTGATCCCCATCCACCTGAAGGTAGTCTCATCAATCTTTGTGTAATGGATGACGAACAACTCCACAAAATTGTTGTTCCTCACCACTCCCTCCAGCCAGCTTAGCAAGCCAAAGTACCCATGATGGCCCACAAAGCTATTGTATATCTACAACAGTTGAACAACGACATGCTGAGAAGTATCAGCAAACTGGCAGGGGAACCCCTGATCCTGCTCCCTTATTGTGAAGAAGAACTGCTCCTGTCATCCCCGTTCAAGAATCTTGTAGGATGCAAAGGCAAAGAACTTGATTCCTCCTCAGTTGATAGGGAAATATAGAAGAAGTTAGCGTCTTTCTCCAAATCTAGTATATAAAACTGGAGAAACACCTCTAGCAAAGGGGGTACCCTCCAGGTTGCAGTAGATGATAAACTCTTTGATGTGTGTAAATGAGTTTGGTATTAGCTGCGATGGTGGAATTTGGTAGTGATCACATATAAGCTCCACTAATGGATGGTGGGGCAAATGAAGCCCCACCTGGAGCTGACATCAGTCCTATTCCTACCACCCTCAAAGCCTTCATCTTGTAAAGGCTTCCTAAAGGACAGAGGGGCCATTACGTCATTAGGCTAGAAATACTAATGGAGATTTGTCTCCAAAGTACCTTCATCATGTTGTGTCGCCACCACTTTTAACACCTCCACATTAGGGGAACACAGGCATATTTAAGGAATCAACCGCGCCGATGGTAGCCCTAGATGGTGATTTCAGAGACACCATATGAAAAAACTATTACACAACATATCAGGGTTACCGCCAGCATAACGGGGTAGAAGAAACAATCGAAAATGGCCAAAAACCCAAAATAACAACCCACCCATAAGTACTGAAAGGAGAAACACCATCATTATGATTAACAAAAGGAAAAAATCCATTGCTTGACTATGAGGCAGAAAAAAGACATTAACTAAAAGAAGGAAACTCCAACCAAAAATCTGACGGTGAGCTAACAAAAAGTAGGAAAACACACAGGAAGGTGAAGTGGCAGTAGCAAAACAAAAATAGTCAAACAGTGAAAGGATAAGGTAAAAACCCTCACAGTATATATAGCAAAAACTCAAACTTTTGGGTTTCCTCATTGAAACTGTCGTTATAATCATGGAAAATTTTCACCCACTAGCGGAAGGACATGTGGCTACTAAAAGCTGTCAAAGCAGTTACGATCGGTCACTTCCCTAAGGCACATTTAATAGGCTTTATGTCATGCCCAGCCTAGCCCTTGGTCCATTCGGCCCTAGTTACTTAACCATGCAGCGGAATTCCATATAAGGGGCATTTAAACAATATCAAACACATGGGCATGAACCCTAGGATATTATTAGCACTAGCTCATTGATGATTTACTTAAAGGTTGATATTGTGCTCTCAGAAACAAGCTAGTACTTATGTGGAACTTGTGTGTTCATTGCAAGCTTGTTATCAAACATAGCCAAGTATATGCATGGCAACCAAAACACCAATCCAAGTTTTGGAACTTGTTTATTATGCACATACGATTATGCAAATCCATGATCAACTTTACTTAGGCCCAACCGTCCATGTACAAGCCATTAACACATATTATAGCCAAATGTTCTTAAAGTCCATTTTTAACACAAGTTTGGTCATTTAGACAAGACCAACATCATAGCACATAAGCAAACATGGCAAACCACACAAAGAGCCAAAGAACACACTTTCCACCTTAGAGACTTTGTTCCCACAATCTAGACTCCAAGTCCTGCACATAAAGTCCACACTTAGTTAGCTTGTTTCACAAGCAACCATAACACATAGAATACTTAGAATATTGAGCAAACACATGTGTACATACACAAACCTTTTTACCAACAGAAAGAGTATAAAATACTCTTGATCTTAGTGTCTCTTTAGCACGCCTTTTCCCACATAAAGTAGAAAGGGCGGGTGAGTAAACTCAGTAAAGATTTCGTACAGCTCATAGAGCCTAACATAGCTAAGAATAACATGGAAAAATATACTCCAAGCTCCTGCAAAGAAAACACTAAGACAAAGAAAATATAGGATATATTCATATAATAATAATTGGGGTCAGCAAGCACAACCAAACATAGAAGCACACAAACACACACACCACTTAACACCATATTCCCATGAAGGGCAGAGCAAGCATGAAAATATTTTTTGTATTAATCTAAGATCTCTTTATGCTTGGGAATTGAGTTGGCCGACCCAATTCCGAGCCGTAATGCTTGCACGGAGCTAGCTAGCACAGAGTTGCCTAAGCAACAAAACATAGTCTTCTATAGTACTCTTAGGATCACACGGCATTTAATATCCATCACTCAAGGGTCAAAATACTCAAAGAGTATAGGAATCATTACCACAAAACCCTTAGCAACTTTGTTGCCCGAAAGCTTTAGAAGCTTGTTTCTTTTCTTTTTCCTCGCTTGTCGTAGCTAGAACTTAATTTATAGCTTGAGAACCTACAATGTTTGAATTATTAGCAAGTATATTCTTGCATTACCATAGCTCAAAAGCTTACATATACCAAGAAAACTTGGTGAAACACACAATACCTTAACAAATGAGGTATGACCAAATCTTTATGCCTGATTTCCTTTAAGCTTCCTCCTGCCACTTGATTCCTTGCCTTGGAAGGCTTTAGAAGCTTATGAACATTGAGGACACAAGCTTCACACTCAAGAACACCAAGAACAATACTTGTTACCACCTCATAAAATGGGAGAATTACAAGTGTCATAATGGCTAAAAATCATTATATTGTGTAATTCTCACCATAGTGTTTGAAGTATGGGGGCAAATGGCATGATCAACACATCCTTAAAAGTGTTCCAAGTTGGTAACTTGGCCCCCAAGAAAAGACTTAAGGATTGCTTGTTTGTCAAGCAACCTATGGACTTTTTTGTAAGGTTTTCAAAATTCGGGTACTCAATTGCAAAACTCTCAAGAAAGAGACTTGGAGAGTTATGGGAAGGATATAAATGATATGAAAGTGCTATTGGAGGACCAAATTACTCATGGAAGACAAGTTTGAACAAAGGAAACACTAAAGGCAATAAGGACCTAAATGTCCTAGTGTAAACCTTAAGGTGTTCAAGCTTTTGACTTAAGTCTAAGGGTGGAATTTTGGGGTTATCCCACCATGGGGGAGGCAGCCATGACTTGATAATTAGTCAAAAATGTTGGGCACATGTGTACCAATGAGTTTAAGACAAAGAAACCATAATTAGTGAGAAGGAAAATGACATAAGACAAGGTTAAGACTACTTAAGTGTGTTTAGTGTATTTTTGACTATTTAAGTAGTCAAGACCACCTTTGCTTCTCTAAATTTCGGCCTCCACCAGCAAAAAGAAAGCCAGCCCTCTCATCCACACTTCCTCCATAGCCACCATACCTTCAAACTCAAAACTACTTGCAATTGAAGTCAAGGAAGCACAATTGGAAGCTATTTGGTGCTATTGCTTGAGTGCACCTAGGATCAAGCTCCAATTTCAGCATACCCATCAAGGTAAGGGTTCTCTTGCTCTCATGGGTTGTTTTCTGTATTTTCAAACATCCATGGAGCTAGGGCTAAGCTTGGAAGAGAGCCATGTGCTTGATGAACCAAGCTTAGTGAGGGGAGTGCACTTATTGAAGGTTTTGTGACCTAGTGTGAAGTGCACAAAGATGGCAGTAAAGTGAGGGTTTCTAGAGCCCAAAGTTAGTACTAACTACTGTTAAAATCCTCCTAAGACCAAGCATTAGCTTGAGGAGGGCTGCCATAGTGATTTGGTTATGTTTATTATGTGTTTTATGGACTAACCTATGGTATATGTTGCTGCCACATTTCATGTGTTTGTTGTTTGTGTTTGGCTGCTGCATTTGGTTGCTATATCTTGTATATATGCATTGTGGTTTTTGTGTTTTAGTGTCTTTGGATGCAGGTTTTAATGATGGTTACATTGCCTATTGAATCCAAGTGCTACCCTTACTAAGTTTCTCAATGAAACTTACTCCCCTCAATTCTGTCATTTCAGGTCCAGCTGAAAGATCACCTTCAAACTAACCTTTGTGGTTTGAGTTTTGATCTGAAATTTCAGGTACATGAACTTCCATATGTCTAGTTATGATCTGGAAATTTTGGTGATTTTAGGAGCACATTTGGTATTTTTAATGGTGGTACTTATTGTGTTGTGCAGCAGCTGTCCAGCATCCTGTTTTTGGAGTCCATTGTGTCTCAGGACCTCCTGTAACCTAGGGTGCGTATTTAGCTGAGTTAAGACCATATTGTAGTGCATGTATGCATGTACATGTAGTGTATGTAAAATGAGACAAGTATGTGAACATTTGAGTAATGTTTTGGCTATGTAAGTGATGTGGTGCAAAGCTGCCTAAGTGTGAATGATGGGCTGCTTACTTGTAAATTCTGTTTTGACCACATAAAGTTGTTAAAAGAAAGGGAATGTAATTCCTATGTGTAATGGACATATATGGGATAGCCTTGGAGGGCTTTTCCCTTGTGAATGAAGTGTTTGCATGGTTTGGAAAAATTGTATGGGCAAAATGGTCCAAAAGTTGCCAGAATTTTGACTCTGGACCTAAAGTTTAATATCTCCCTGTGTAGAATGAATCTTGGTATGAAATTTTGACCACACCTAGAGGACATCTAGAGGGTTAACTGGGATTTGGAATTTATGGATTTAGAGCCCTGTAGCCAAAGATATGACGTTGCAAATTTGGCTGAGTTACTGTTCATTTGGTCAGAATTTTGTAACCAACTTCAAAAATCCATAACTTGGTCCATAGGTGGGCTATTGATGTAAAACAAAATTCCTTGGTTTGCTCTAAGTCTCTACTTGATAATGGAGCAAAGAAAATAGGGGGGTATGTGGCTAGAATGATACAGTTTATTAGTGGAAGTTACAGGTGCAGTAGCTGGTCACTAGAACTTAACAAGATTGCCTAATGTGTGGAAGCCAAAACTAAGACTTGTGCTAGTGTTTTCCTTCTTAGCTGCCATGGTGTGCATGAAATGTGAATATGTGTGTGATGGTTGGACCAATATGCATGTGTTTACATAGTGCCCAAGAGGGCCACTTGGGTATGCACACTAAGGGTAGTGTTCTGATGGCCTACAGAACATTACCAATCCTGGGAGTTTAAATGCACAGTTTTGGCACCATAACTGGACTACCCCGGAGTGGGTAACAGAAGTTGGTATCAGAGCATGGTTTATACATGTACATTGCATATAGTTGCATTGCATGCATCTACATATATGAACTCAGTTTGGTCAGCTGCTAGTGTCAAGTACCATTGAAATACCTATGATCTTTATATGTGCTCTATGATGGATCATCAATGCAGGAAGTAAACATGGTTGCCACAAGGAGAGGGGAACCACCCCGAAGGCCTCCTACTGATTCTAGGCAACAAAGAAATGAACAGAATAGAGGGAATCAGGGGCAACAGGGGGTACCAAACCCTGAAGTGCCTCAGGTTTGGTTAGAGCTTCAGAGGAACTTAGCTCTAATCAATGAAAACTTAATGAGGCTGATTCAAGGACAACAGCAGGGAGTCCAAGTAGCTCCAGCAGAACCAGTTCAGGATGCACAGCAACAACCAGAAGAGGATACTAGGAACACATCTGAATATGTTCCTTCTGGAAGCTTAGAAGACACAAATGATGAGACCATTGAGGTGGAAGATGAGGATAGGAGAAATCCAAGAGGCAGAAGAGTAAGATCTGAGATTGGTCAGGTGTCCAGGACCAATCCCTCAGTCTATGACCATTCCTGCACTAGGAATGAGATTGAGGAAGGCCATGAGAGAAGATCTAGGAGAAGGCAGAGAGATCATAGAGAGCATCACCATACAGAGGACTCTCACAGATCCAGGAGACATAGATCAGAGGATCTAGAAGGCCTAGATGAGGTCAGATTGTTGGAGAGGTTCCAAGGCCTAAGACCTCCACAGTTTGATGGAAGAGCTGGGCCAGAGAGAGCTGAGGAGTGGTTAATCTTCATTGAAAAGATGTTTGAGAGGATGCCACTCAGCTCCACCAAGAAGGTGTCACTGGCTACTTACAACTTGGTAGGCAGTGCAGAGATGTGGTGGAGAAACACCAGAGACAGGTATGCTTTCCAGAAGGGCAGAAGGCCAGGAAGAGATATTGAGATGAGCTGGCCAGAGTTCACACAGCTGTTCCAGGAACAGTACATCAGTGATGCCATCAAGGATATGAAGCAAGCTGAATTTGATGCTCTAAGGCAGGACAACCTCAGTGTCCTAGAGTATGAGCACAAATTCAATCAGTTGGTGAGGTATGCTCCTCAGTATCATGGACTGGAGGAATTGAAGGCCAAAAGATTTGTCAGAGGCCTAAAGTCAGACATTAGAAAGGCTGTTAGACCTTTTGGAGCAGTTACATACTATGAAGCAGTGCAGAAAGCTCTATTAGTAGAGCAAGAGGAGTATGAGACTAAGTACTTTCCCAGTGGACCAGGGGAAAGTAGTCAGGCAGGAGGCAAGCAGAAGAAGCCACCACATGGCAAGGGAATTGCCAAGAGTTCCCATTTTGGTGGTGAGGGCAAGGTTAAGGGGAAGTTCCCTGGCCTAAGGTGCCCTAAGTGTAGGAGGTTTCATGGAAAGAAACCTTGCTACTTTGATACCCAAGCGTGTCTAAGATGTGGATCCATGGATCATTGGATCAAAGACTGCCCACAGGCTCAAAGGAGGCCAGAAGACCAAGGTCCAGTAAGACCTATTGGGGCAGGACCTAGAGGAGGAGCACCAAGGGAGGGACAGCAGAGGCCAGTTCCTCCAGTGCCTCGGCCTCCAGTGCAGAGAGCTGGCAGAGTCTTCCAAGTGGAGAGGCCAGAGACATCAGAGCAGGGAGGAGCACTAAGAGGTAACATTTACCTTAATGGTATGCCTGTTAGTGTTCTGTTTGATACTGGTGCATCTGTGTCTATAGTGGCTAGGAAATTTGTTGAAGCCATGAAATTGCCTACTGAAATCATGCCTAGGATATCCTTAGTGAAAACAGCAGGTAGTCAATGTCTTTTCACTAATGACCTAGCTAAGGATTGTGAGCTAGTAGTAGGAAAGACTAAGGTTATGACTAATCTGCTAGTGTTGGACATTCCTAAGTATGATTTAGTGCTGGGTATGAATTGGCTTGCTATGCATAACATAAGAATTGATTGTGCTAAGAGGGAAATCACATTGCCTGATGGTGAAGTGCATGCATTAGTGAATTCTAAGGAATTAGTGTATGAAATGCATGGCATGGAGCTAGAGGTATTAGATGAGATACCTGTGATTTCTGAGCATGATTACTGTTATGCATTGAATGAATTGCACTGTGATAAGGAAGTGGACAGAATACCTATAGTGAGAGACTTTCCACAAGTCTTTCCTAAAGACCTGCCAGGTATTCCTCCACAAAGGGAGATTGAATTTGAAATCAAGCTGCAACCAGAAGCTAGTCCAATATCCATACCTCCTTACAGAATGCCAATCACAGAGATGAATGAGCTCAAGAAACAACTTGATGAACTTCTTGAAAAAGGGTTCATAAGGCCAAGTGTTTCACCATGGGGAGCTCCTGTTCTCTTTGTGAAAAAGAAGGATGGATCTTTGAGACTATGCATTGACTACAGGAAGCTTAATGCAGTGACTATCAAGAACAAGTATCCACTCCCTAGGATTGAGGATCTATTTGATCAACTCAAGGGAGCTAAGATCTTCTCCAAGATAGATTTGAGATCTGGATACTTCCAATTGAGAGTAAAGGAAGAAGATATTCCTAAGACTGCATTCAGGACCAGATATGGGCATTATGAGTACACAGTCATGCCATTTGGTTTGACTAATGCCCCAGCTGCTTTCATGGACTTGATGAACAGGGTGTTCAGACCACATCTGGACAAATTTGTGGTTGTGTTCATTGATGACATCCTAGTGTATTCCAAGGATGAAAATGAACATGAACATCATCTAAAGATTGTCTTAAAGACTCTGTTGCAGCATCAGCTTTATGCCAAGTTATCCAAGTGTGAATTCTGGATAAGGGAAGTGTCTTTCCTAGGACACATCATAGATGCACAAGGCCTTAAGGCAGACCCTGAAAAGGTCAAGGCAGTGCAAGAGTGGGAAAGACCAAAGACTGTGAAGGAAATCAGAAGTTTCCTAGGATTAGCTGGATACTACAGGAGATTTGTATCAGGCTTTTCCATGATTGCCTCAGTTCTTACTCATCTGACCAAGAAGGGTCAAAGATTTGAGTGGACTGAGAAGTGTGAAAATAGTTTCCAGGAGCTCAAGCAAAGGTTGATTAAAGCTCCAGTGTTGATTCTTCCTGATCCAAGTAAACCCTACATCATATATACATATGCATCTAGATCTGGGTTAGGTTGTGTGCTTATGCAAGACAGAAATGTTGTTGCTTATGGGCCAGGGCAGTTAAGACCCCATGAGCAAAATTATCCTACCCATGACCTAGAACTGGCAGCAGTGATTTTTGCTCTAAAGCAATGGAGACATTACTTGATAGGTAGTTCCTTTGTGATCTACACTAACCATAAGAGCCTAAACTACTTATTCACTCAGAAAGAGTTGAACATGAGGCAAAGAAGATGGTTAGAGTACATCAAGGACTATGACTGCAGTATACAGTACACAGACGGCAAAGGCAATCTAGTAGCAGATGCCTTGAGCAGGAAGTACACAGGACTTTTGAAAGGAGGATCCATAGCTGATCATGATGAGCAAAATAGTCTGCTATGCCTATGGCATAAATGGCATAAGTGGGAGGAAGCCCAAATTTACACATTGACAATTCAGTCTGGATGGATTGAAGAAGCCAGAAAGGCACAGGAGACAGATCCTGATCTGAAAAAGATCTCAGGAGAGGAAAAAGGTTCCTTGTATCAATCCTTTGCCTACAAGCAAGGATTACTGTACTTCAAGGACCGAATATATGTGCCTAAAGGAACAAAGCTCAGAGATGAAATACTTGAAGAAGCTCACACAAGTAAGTTGAACATCCATCCAGGAAGTGAGAAAATGTATAAAGACTTGAAGACTCACTTCTGGTGGCCAAACATGAGGAGAGACATAGTTACTTATGTCTCCAAATGTGCCACATGCCAGAGGGTAAAGGTAGAGCACCAGAAGCCAGCTGGTACCCTACAGACTCTACCTATACCAGTGAGGAAGTGGGGCAACATAACCATGGACTTTTTGACTGGGTTGCCTACGACCAAATTAAGGCATGATACAATATGGGTCATTGTGGATAGGCTAACCAAATGTGCCCACTTCTTACCTATGAAACTCACAGACTCCCTGGAGAGGTTAGCTCAGATCTATGTCCAGGAGATAGTGAGACTACATGGAGTGCCAGACTCCATTGTATCTGATAGAGATCCAAGATTTACAGCTCGGTTTTGGAGTGTTTTTTATAAAGCACTAGGAACCAAAATCTACCTGAGTACTACTTATCATCCTCAAACAGATGGGCAATCTGAAAGGGTGATACAGATATTGGAAGACATGCTCAGGAGCTGTGTGTTGGATTTCAAAGGTGAATGGGACCAACACTTGCCATTGGTGGAATTCTCATATAACAATAGTTACCAAAGCACCATTGGCATGGCACCTTATGAAGCATTATATGGAAGAAGGTGCATGACACCCCACTGTTGGGTGGAAGCCTCAGATAGGCTAGAGTTGGGTCTCGAAATTATTGAAGAGACTACTGCTAAAATCAAGAAGATTCAAGAGAGATTAAAAGCATCCAATGAAAGGACCACAGCCTATGTCAACAAAAGAAGGAGAGACTTGGAATTTGAGGTTGGTGACAATGTTTGGCTGAAAGTTGCACCAACCAAAGGCACTATCAGATTTGGTAAAAGAACCAAGTTAGCTCCAAGATACATCGGTCCTTATGAGATCTTGGATAGAGTTGGCAAGGTAGCATACAGGTTAGCTCTACCGCCAAGCATGTCAAGTGTTCATAATGTTTTTCACATCAGTATGCTTAAGAAGTGTCTACTGGACACAAAGCATACTATTGTAGTGGAAGACATACAGTTGGAACCTAACTTGACATATGAAGAGAAACCTATAGCTATCTTAGCCAAGGATACCAGAAGGTTAAGAAACAAACATATTCCCATGGTTAAAGTTCAGTGGTCACACCACTCTGAAAGAGAAGCAACCTGGGAAACTGAAAAAGACCTTATGGAAAGGTATCCTGAAGAATACCCGAAGCTAAGGGCTATTTTGGAGGACCAAAATTATTAAGGGGGGGAGGATTGTTACCACCTCCTAAAATGGGAGAATTACAAGTGTGTCATAATGGCTAAAAACCATTATATTGTGTAATTCTCACCATAGTGTTTGAAGTGTGGGGGGTAAAAGGCATGATCAACACCTCCTTAAAAGTGTTCCAAGTTGGTAACTTGGCCCCCAAGAAAAGCCATAAGGATTGCTTGTTTGTCAAGCAACCTATGGACTTTTTTGTAAGGTTTTGGAAATTCGGGTACTCAATTGCAAAACTCTCAAGAAAGAGACTTGAAGAGTTATGGGAAGGATATAAATGGTATGAAAGTGCTATTGGAGGACCAAATTACTCATGGAAGACAAGTTTGAACAAAGGAAACACTAAAGGCAATAAGGACCTAAATGTCCTAGTGTCAACCTTAAGCTGTTCAAGCTTTTGACTTACATCTAAGGGTGGAATTTTGGGGTTATCCCACCATGGGGGAGGCAGCCGTGACTTGATAATTAGTCAAAAATGTTGGGCACATGTGTACCAATGAGTTTAAGACAAAGAAACCATAATTAGTGAGAAGGAAAATGACATAAGACAAGGTTAAGACTACTTAAGTGTGTTTAGTGTATTTTTGACTATTTAAGTAGTCAAGACCACCTTTGCTTCTCTAAATTTCGGCCTCCACCAGCAAAAAGAAAGCCAGCCCTCTCCTCCACACTTCCTCCATAGCCACCATACCTTCAAACTCAAAACTACTTGCAATTGAAGTCAAGGAAGCACAATTGGAAGCTATTTGGTGCTATTGCTTGAGTGCACCTAGGATCAAGCTCCAATTTCAGCATACCCATCAAGGTAAGGGTTCTCTTGCTCTCATGGACTGTTTTCTGCAATTTTCAAACATCCATGGAGCTAGGGCTAAGCTTGGAAGAGAGCCATGTGCTTGATGAACCAAGCTTAGTGAGGGGAGTGCACTTATTGAAGGTTTTGTGACCTAGTGTGAAGTGCACAAAGATGGCAGTAAAGTGAGGGTTTCTAGAGCCCAAAGTTAGTGCTAACTAGTGTTAAAATCCTCCTAAGACCAAGCATTAGCTTGAGGAGGGCTGCCATAGTGATTTGGTTATGTTTATTATGTGTTTTATGGACTAACCTATGGTATATGTTGCTGCCACATTTCATGTGTTTGTTGTTTGTGTTTGGCTGCTGCATTTGGTTGCTATATCTTGTATATATGCATTGTGGTTTTTGTGTTTTAGTGTCTTTGGATGCAGGTTTTAATGATGGTTACATTGCCTATTGAATCCAAGTGCTACCCTTACTAAGTTTCTCAATGAAACTTACTCCCCTCAATTCTGTCATTTCAGGTCCAGCTGAAAGATCACCTTCAAACTAACCTTTGTGGTTTGAGTTTTTGATCTGAAATTTCAGGTACATGAACTTCCATATGTCTAGTTATGATCTGGAAATTTTGGTGATTTTAGGAGCACATTTGGTATTTTTAATGGTGGTACTTACTGTGTTGTGCAGCAGCTGTCCAGCATCCTGTTTTTGGAGTCCATTGTGTCTCAGGACCTCCTGTAACCTAGGGTGCGTATTTAGCTGAGTTAAGACCATATTGTAGTGCATGTATGCATGTACATGTAGTGTATGTAAAATGAGACAAGTATGTGAACATTTGAGTAATGTTTTGGCTATGTAAGTGATGTGGTGCAAAGCTGCCTAAGTGTGAATGATGGGCTGCTTACTTGTAAATTTTGGTTTTGGCCACATAAAGTTGTTAATAGAAAGGGAATTTAATTCCTATGTGTAATGGACATATATAGGATAGCCTTGGAGGGCTTTCCCCTTGTGAATGAAGTGTTTGTATGGTTTGGAAAAATTGTATAGGCAAAATGGTCCAAAAGTTGCCATAATTTCGAATCTGGACATAAAGTTTAATATCTCCCTGTATAGAATGAACCTTGGTTTGAAATTTTGACCATGCCTAGACGACATCTAGAGGGTTAACTGGGGTTTGGAATTTCTGGATTTAGAGCCCTGTAGCCAAAGATATGACGTTGCAAAGTTGGCTGAGTTACTGTTCATTTGGTCAGAATTTTGTAACCAACTTAAAAAATCCATAACTTGGTCCATAGGTGGGCTATTGATGTAAAAAAAAATTCCTTGGTTTGATCTAAGTCTCTACTTGATAATGGAGCAAATAAAATAGGGGGCTATGTGGCTAGAATGATACAGTTTATTAGTGGAAGTTACAGGTGCAGTAGCTGGCCACTAGAACTTAACAAGATTGCCTAATGTGTGGAAGCCAAAACTAAGACTTGTGCTAGTGTTTTCCTTCTTTGCTGCCATGGTGTGCATGCAATGTGAATATGTGTGTGATGGTTGGACCAATATGCATGTATTTACATAGTACCCAAGAGGGCCACTTGGGTATGCACACTAAGGGTAGTGTTCTGATGGCCTACAGAAGATTACCAATCCTGGGAGTCTAAATGCACAGTTTTGGCACCATAACTGGACTACCCCGGAGTGGGTAACAATACTTGGCCAAATGGTATTATGGGAGAAAGAGTTGGAGAAGTGTTTGAGCTTTAGGAGGAGAGAATGAGTGTTTTAGAGTAAGCAAGTACAATGAGTAAAATGGAGACTAAAATGGAACTTGTATGGCTGGCCATGGGAGTATATATAGAGTGAAACCATGTGATTCACATTGGGGTGATTGGGAGACAAATTAGGAGACAAATTGGTTATGTGGGTGGTGGGTGAGATAGTCAAAAGTAGGTGACAAATTAGAAGACTTGTATGGATGATGGGTGATATAGTCAAAAGTAGGTGACAAATTAGAAGACTTGTGTGGGTGGTGGGTGAGATAGTCAAAAGTAGACGACAAATTGGAAGACTTGTGTAGGGGTGGGTGAGATAGTCAAAAGTGTGAGACAAATTAGATAACTTTGGCGAAAGTTGGGAGAATTTGTCAAAAGTGGGGGGACAAGTAGGTGGGGGAAGGAATCCTAAGTGATGTGTTGGATGGGAGGTGGATTAAAATAATGGAAAATTGAGGGAGGTGGCAGCCATGGCATTCAATGCCTTTAAAATTGGGTAATCCCCCTCTTAGTCCCTCAATTCCTTGCATTTGGGCAATTGAGCCCAACCACCAAAAGTTCTCTTTGTCTAATTGAGTCCCTCACCTTAATTTTTCATCATTTTACTTGGCCTAAGCCAAGTTTAAATTATGAAAGTGTCCAACACTCATTATACTCCCTGGTCCCACTTAATTTAGTGTCTCCCAATCTCAATGAGCTGAATTCCCAATTTAGGAAAAACTCTTAAGCCCTAAATCCTCATAGTCCGAGGCTTAACTACTTACGATTTTGCGGCCATTACACCTTACTTTATCTTCTCCCTGACCATTGCACCCGCCACATGTCACAGTAGCAGAGGACCAAGGGAAGTAACGGGTCAAACAGTGGCATTTCCTCTGCTTCCCTAAGGAGTGAATAAGGGAGGTATTGTACATTCTCCCTAAATGATGCCACGTGGGGTGCCTTAGCTTGACAACAAAAGGGGCGGGTTTGCACACCCTCCCTCAAGCAAACATGTGTCTCTCCTTTAAGAAACAGTGACGTTTAATAAAATGCAAGATCCCTAGCCCACATTTCTTATGGGGAGGGACCTATAGGTAGGAAATTGGCCCAACTCGAGACTTATAAATAGTAAAGAATTTTTACTAAGTCTAACATAAAGACCCTTCTACTAAGTCCAACGTAGAGACCCAAGTATGCCTAATGGAATCATGCCTTGAATGAAAATAATATCCTGCAAATTACCAGATAAGGTAAGGGATTCTTATCTTGTAATGAGACCTATGGAGCTCCTCCGACTATATAAACCCTCCAATCGCCAATCCCAAGGTACGACATTCTAACTCTCCTTTCCTCTCTGTCAGTTCTTGATCATCAGAAATCTGACTTGAGCGTTAGAAGGTTTCCCACAGAAACACATCCTTGGGATCTGATGTTGTCTTTGTGTGTAGACCACCACTGTGAGGTTCACCCAGCTCCTGGGCTAAGCCCACATGATTCTTTGAATTTTCATTTAAATTTTTCTTTATTTAATTTATGTTGTGAGCCTTTATGGATTTGTATGAAAAGAACTTGGATTGTGAGCTTTGGATTTGCTAAATGAGTTATCGGTGATTGTGGTTAGTGACTCATAGGCGGATGAAGGAGGAGGGGATTTTGGAGGGATGGTGGAATAGTTTGTTAGATGTTAAGTTTGTTAGGATAAAATTTTTGGAAAAGAAAACTAAGAGGGTAAAAGTAGACATTTTCTCTTTTCAGTTATAATGTTTATTAACGGAGTTAACTTGTAATAGGGGTAAGTGTATGTAACGCCCCCAATTTTATAAATCTTAATTTAGGAAAATATCAAAATTGCCCAGAGTTATTAATTAAAATGATTTAAGAAATAAAAGGTAAAAAAATTATTTTAATCTATTTTCCAAATAATAAGAGTATTAAATGAAATCAGAGTAATTAAGTGACAATCCCAGGAAAACTAATATATGAATAATGTACCAATTTAAACAAACCATACATCTCTTTAGAAATCAAATAACACAAAGTTGAAACCCAGTCCCAGCCAGTTTTACTTTCGAGGGGCTACAGCATACCCTGACTCAGTCTGCTCCACATCTTTAACCTCATTATATGGTTCAATGTACCCTGTCTCCTCATAGTACTCACTTAAGAAAGCATGTTAAAATGAAGGGTGAACACAACTTGCTCAGTAAGGGGGAAGTATCAGGCCCATCACGTGGGTCCTAATATTCCCGCAACAAACAACAACGAATAATAAACTTTAAGTTATAGAAATTTAATTAAAGAACAATTTCATACAATATCATAACAATATCAAAGTCCTACTAGCATACGTGAACTACCATGCATATGCATTATTTCTTTTACCGATTAAATCATATCTTATTGATCAATCATTTAATCCAATACTTAAATGCCGTCGGACGAACCTAGGGTGGTGAGTGTGTACATCACCCACTCTCGGGATAACTCTTAGGCAGTGCCACTAGGGATGCCACCAAGCCAGAGCCTCTCGGGATACCTACGCCGAGGTAGAGCCTCTCGTGATACCAGCCATAAGCATGGTCCCTCGCCAGCTATGGTCTGACAGCGCACAAATCATATCTCCATACTCCGTGTCAATATCGGGTCATGACTAGGGACGGTCCGCCGCCACCCTAACATGCCTCTCGGGTTCGAATCGTCCGTTCCGAACCTCTCGTCTAAATTTACGGCTTGTTAGGTCATGTAGATATGGTTCGTCACCAACCTTGCATGCCTCGTGTTTTATCTTACTCCTCAAATCTTTTACTTAATGCAATCTTGTGTATGACAAACATCAATCATATGCAACAACCAATTGATGCATGACTGTAGCTCATTTTATTTTAGCCCTTTTTAGTAGAGTGCCATGATTCTAGTGCATCCTATTTCTTTTATCTTGTTATCTTAGCTTAGTGTTACATGATGTCATGACAATCAATGATATCTTTTTAAGTGTATTTATGATAAATGTTCATCTCCTTTCTCATGAATTCTTTCTAAGTTGGTCATTTAGCATTTACGCTCCTAATCCTTTATCTATCGGCTTATAGTAATTTATTACGGCCCTAACATGCCACTAACGGTTGCTTTCAATCTCATCATGTTGCTAGCGAGCTTGTCGGCCCTAAACATGGTACTAGCGGTGTTTGTCTTACCGGCCCTAAACATGGTACTAACGGGTTTATTTAAGCGGTCCTAACATACTTCTAATTTAATTCTTGTTACAAGCGGTCCTAGTATGATACTAGCGCCAAACATACATCATACATCACATCATTACAACCATGCAACCAACCAACCAAAATTACATCTCAATGGAAGAGAACTAAAATAAAATAAAATAAAATAAAATTCTAGAAAAACTAATTAATTACCCTACCCATGTTGCCCACGCATTTAAAGATTTTGTTTAGCCCAATTGTTTACTTAAAATTTATTATTCGAGTTGATGCTTATTTTGGGCCTAAGAGGGCCCACGAGAACTAACCCACTCTTCCCCCTTACCTAGTTCGGAGTAATATGGTGAAAGGGGCGATTTCCTAGGACGGTCCTACAAAATGTTAGTAGGGTAGAAAATTAGAAAATATGCTAAAATTTAGAAATTTTCCTAAAGGGTACTTGGAAAGTTCATGTTCTTAACAACTAGGCCGAAATTTTACCTAGTGGGCAAAAAGGGTCTCGGGGTGTCTTCGGTGGCCTCGTGCCTATTCGGGATCATGCCGGGAGCCTTCTTGATATTGATCCTAAAAATTACAGCAGCCATACACTAACTTATAAGCTCATTTAATGGCTGTAAAAACTGATCTTGGAAGGAAAAAATTTTTATTTCGGTTACCGATGTGTTTTCGGGATCTCTGACGCTCCGGGAGTCCAACAAAGCACCAAACCTTCAAGTAAGGATTTTCTAACCCTTTATAACAACATGGACAGCAAAGATAAGATAATTGTTAGGGCTGTAAGATTTGAAATTGACAGCCGAAAGAATTTTAAAAAGACTACGGTGGCTTACCGGGGTTTAGGAGCAAGTATGGACCCGATTGCACCGAAAATGAGTGCAAAACCCAAAACTTGGATTAACAATGATCTACCAAGAATTTACAGAAAAAAATATTAGGACTTTAGGTGCTGGAAGAAAAGAAAAAAAAATTAAAAGAGTAATACCGAAGAATTTTGACTCACGCGAATCAAATCGGAATCATCGGTACTCGTAGGATCGCTTTTGGTGTCCGGATGTGGTTTCCCTTCAACTTAATGAACCTAAGCAATAATAGGGAATTAAATAGAATTCAGAATTGGTTGGATGATGGAGAAATAAAAGCCCAAAGGGCCGGACTTACACCGTTTCGACAAGGAACACGATCAAGCCGGTAACGGAGTGGAGAGTGCGAGGACGATCCTTTGGTGTTCTGCCTTCTTCCCCACTTTAATGAGCATGACCCGGAACAATGGAGGAATGATGAGCCTATCTAATTGAACTAAAAGAATTGGAGAGCAAAATATTGTCACGAGAAGAAAAGTTAAGGCGAATTGGAGATGGTGGCCATAAGCATATTATTTTTACAAGTGCTTGGCGGCTTGTTGTTGAAAGAAGAAATAAAAGAAAAGGCAAGAGTATTTGGAGGCTTGGTTATTAGGTCTAAACGCAATTCGGACTCCTAGGTGAGACAGAAATACGGGAAACAAAATAAAAAGGGAGAAAAGGAATAATAAAAGGGTAATTAACGTTTAATATGATAAATAAAGAAGATAAGGAGATAAAATAGATAAATTAATTTTTTTTAAAAAAATATATATATATATTCCAGGAGGTGTTGCGGCTGGGAGTTTTATAAGAAAGAAATTAGGGTTAGGGGAAAAAAATTATCTTATGTAGCGGTAATACGAACCCGGTTTAAACTGTACACGCATGTTGGCTAAATTTTGGGAAACCTAAGCAAATGAATTCAGAATTGAGTGAGGTAAATTTCTCTTGACTCATTTTTGTGAGAAGAATCCAATGGTGCTCCCAGATTTTCCATCCGATGCTTAGTTGGAAATGACAAAAATGCCCCTAGCCTAAAGAAAATGACTTTGAGCTTCTGGTTTGGAATTTGACTTAATAACCACTAAAGGAATTATCTAAGGATCAAGATTCTTAATTTTATATTGATTTTCTAAATTGATAGGTAAAATTACAAAAATTACAAAAATACAAAAATACCCTTGAGGACAAAATGTTAATTACTTTATCTTTATTTATTTATTTTATTTACTTATTATTATTATTTTAATTTTTGTTTTTTTATTTTTATTTATTTATTTAGGGTAATTTGGTAATTTTATTTTCTTTAATTTCTAGGGTTATTACAGCCTCCTCCCCTTAAAAGAAATTTGTCCCCAAATTTGAAAGAGGGTGTTGAAAGGTACCTTAAAGCTGTGGATACTTCTTTCGAAGCTCATCCTCAACTTCCCAGGTTGCTTCTTGCTCTCCATGATTATTCCAAATGACCTTTACCAGTTGAATGACTTTGTTGCGCAGAACCTTTTCTCTACGATCCACAATGGCCAAAGGCTCCTCGACGTAAGTCAAATCCTCGCGTAACTGCAACGGCTCCCACGGAATAACATGTGCTGGATCTGGCTGATACTTTCGAATATTACTCACGTGGAACACGTTATGAATTCTAGCCAAGTTAGGTGGTAAAGCTACTCTATAAGCCACCTCTCCAACCCGTTCTAAAACTTCAAAAGGTCCAACAAAGTGCGGGGCTAACTTTCCTCTCACTCCAAAGCGTTGAACTCCCTTGGTCGGTGACACCTTTAGGAACACATGATCACCAACAGAAAACTCCAAGGGACGACGCCTCTGGTTTGCATAACTCCGCTGCCTATCTTGAGCCGCTACCAATCGTTGTTTGATTATTTTGACCTTATCTGAAGTTTGTTGTACCAAATCTGGTCCTAATAAAGGCCTGTCGCCCACTTCTTCCCAACACACCGGAGTACGACAACTACGTCCATACAAAGCCTCATATGGGGCCATCTGAATGCTGGAGTGATAGCTATTATTATAAGCAAACTCCACTAGTGGCAGGTCATTATCCCAGGAGTTCTTGTAATCCAGTGCACAAGCTCTAAGCATATCCTCAATAGTTTGTATAGTCCTCTCCGACTGCCCATCTGTCTGTGGATGATAAGCGGTGCTCATTAATGTCACAGTGCCCAACTGTTCTTGTAAAGCCTGCCAAAACTGTGATGTGAATCGTGGATCCCTATCAGAAACAATGCTCCTCGGTACTCCATGAAGACGAACTATCTCAGATATGTATAATTCAGCTAATCTAGCTACAGGCCAAGTCTTTTGGATTGCCAAAAAGTGGGCTGACTTGGTTAACTGATCAACTATAACCCATATTGCATCATGTCGACGACGAGTGGCAGGTAGCCCAACTATGAAATCCATTGCAATGTCATCCCACTTCCATTGAGGAATCTCTAATGGCTGTAGCAGTCCTCCAGGTCTCTGGTGTTCTACTTTGACCTTCTGACAAGTCAGACATCTAGATACAAACTCTGCAATATCCTTCTTCATGCCACTCCACCAAAAGCTTTTCTTCAAATCATGGTACATCTTGGTGCCCCCCGGGTGGATGGTCAACCGAGATGCATGTGCCGCCGATAAAACATCATACTTCACCTCACTACCTTGGGGAACAACAATTCTATTTTGAAATTTTAGGGTACCATCCACATCCACACTGAATCCTTTTTGCCCTAGAACTGACCATTCTCGGCATTGTGGATCCTCCTTTTGCGCCTCCTTGACCCTTGCCACAAGTGTAGGCTCCATATGCAAACTGGCCATGAGAACCTGGGGTCCCTTCACTTGAACACCTAAGCTCATATGACTAAACTCCTCTAGTAGTTTCCACTCAGAAACCACCATAGCATTCAGTTTAGCACCCGTTTTTCTACTCAAAGCATCAGCCACTAGGTTAGCTTTACCTGGGTGATACTGAATAGTGCAATTATAATCGGAGAGATATTCAACCCAACGACGCTGTCGATTATTGAGTTCCCTCTGTGACAATAGATACTGTAGGCTTTTATGATCAGTGAAGACCTCAAACTCTTCTCCATACAAATAATGTCGCCAAAGCTTTAACGCATGTATGACAGCTGCCAACTCCAGATCATGAGTTGGGTAATTAAGCTCATGAGGCTTCAACTGCCTAGACCCATAAGCGATCACCTTTCCCGCCTGCATCAATACACAGCCAAGCCCCTGATGTGATGCATCTGTATAAACTGCAAAATGACTCCGCCCATCAGGAAGAGTAAGAACAGGTGCAGAGACTAACCGCTTCTTCAACTCCTGAAAATTATTTTCGCACTGCTCGGTCCACTGGAATGGTTGATCCTTCTTAGTCAGTTGGGTCAAAGGGCGTGCCAGCTTTGAATAACCTTCTACAAAACGTCTATAATACCCAGCCAAGCCCAAGAAACTCCGAATCTCAGACACGGTCTTCGGTTGTTGCCAGTTCACCACAGCTTCAACCTTACTAGGATCCACTGAAATTCCTTCCTTAGTTACCACATGGCCTAAAAAGGTGACACTGTCCAACCAAAACTCGCACTTGCTCAGCTTTGCATACAGCTTATGCTCCTTCAACGTCTGAAGTGCAATCCTCAAATGTTCTCTATGGCTTTCAGCATCTGGTGAGTAAATCAGAATATCATCTATGAAAACGATGACAAACTGATCTAGGTATGGTTGGAACACCCTATTCATTAGGCCCATGAAAGCTGCGGGTGCATTTGTTAACCCGAAGGGCATCACTAAAAACTCATAATGCCCATAACGAGTCCTGAATGCTGTCTTTGACACATCTCCCTCTTTGATTTTCAGTTGATAGTACCCAGACCTCAAATCGATCTTGGAGAACACTGATGATCCCCTCAGCTGATCAAACAGGTCATCAATCCGAGGTAAAGGGTACCTATTCTTTATCGTCACCAAATTCAGCTGTCGATAATCGATGCACATCCTCAAGCTGCCATCCTTCTTCTTCACGAATAAAACAGGAGCACCCCAAGGTGAGGTACTTGGACGTATGAACCCCTTTTCGAGAAGCTCCTGTAATTGACTTTTTAGTTCCACCATTTCTGAGGGAGCCATTCGATAAGGTGCTTGAGAGATAGGAGCCATTCCTGGCAATAAATCAATGGTGAAGTCAATATCCCGGCTAGGTGGCATTCCAGGTAACTCCTCTGGAAACACTTCTGGAAATTCTTCCACAATGGGAATACCAGCTACTGATTCAGGCTTCTCTGACTCTGTCTGCACATAAGCCAAATAGCCAACACCACCTTGACGGAGATATCTATTAGCTTGCAAGCTAGAAATTAAGATTGGAGTGAAGCTCTTTTTATCCCCAACAAATTGCACTTCTGACCCATCAGGCAAGGAGAAGGTAACTAGCTTCTGATAGCAATCCACTTTAGCATGGTGGCGATGTAGCCAATCCATGCCCAAAATACAATCAAATTCAGATATCCCAAGCACAAAGAGGTCAGAGTCTAAATTGCGTCCTCCAACAGAAATCGAGCAAGATTGAAGTACACGAGTAGAACTCATACTAGTGTCTGATGGTGTAGAAACCACTAGTATGAAAGGAAGCTCTTTAGCAGGCATGCCTAACTGATTTGCTAGTCTAGGAGATATGAAAGAATGTGTGGACCCCGAGTCTATAAGAACTCTAGCAGGGAACCCAGAAATAGAAAGAGTACCTATGACCAATTCAAACAATTACTAACCTAAGCATGCCACTACCATGAACTTGAAATTAAAGGCTATAATTAAAAGCTATAAATAACAGCGTACCTTGCACCACACCTGGAGCATCCTCTGCCTCCTCGGCTGTCACTGCGTAAACACGTCCTGCCACACGAGGTTTCTTTGTTGGTGGTCCTGCCGGTGCTGCTGGTGGAACGTGTGCTGCTAGTGGAGCATCCCTCTTAGGACATTGCCTGGATAGATGCCCTATCTCCTGGCAATAGAAACAGGTCACACACCGCCCTCCAATTGGGTGAAAGAAATGACAAGTCTGACATCTAGGCTCTCCCTGGCCCTGAAAAACCGGTCGCACTGTAGGCCCTCCTATCCCATTAAGCTGTAGTCGGGTAGCTCTGCTATCGATTGGCTGACCTCTGCCAAAATGTCCTCGCCCCTGAACAGGCATCGGTCGTGGTATAGGACGGAAACTGCCTGCATGTGTAGGTCGTGATGGCATACGACTCCGACTCGTGTCAACAGGTCTAGATAGTTGCTTATCTCGCATCCTTGCCTCACCCCGTTGAGCTAAGGATACTGCCTTCTCAAAGGTATCAATCTCTTGCATAATCAGCCTATCTGCCAGCTCGTCACGCAAACCATTAACATACCTCTTGATTTTCCTTGGTTCATGTGCCACAATGTGCTCAGCATAGCGGGCCAAGGCATTAAATCTAGCTGTGTACTGATCTACTGTCATGCTCCCCTGTACCAGTGCAAGAAACTCTTGCTCTTTTCTGTCCCTCATGGCCTCAGAGAAGTATCGACCATAGAAAGTATGCACGAATGTCTCCCAAGTGATATATCCACCCTCAGTTCTCGGAACCCCTGGTCGAGTGGCCTCCCACCATGTCTGGGCCTCCTCAACCAAGCTAAAGGTAGCTAAGTCCACCTTGTCCTCTTCTGGAATTCTCAAAGCTGTAAGTGTCCTCTCCGAAGCCTTGATCCACTCCTCAGCTTTGGTAGGGTTAACCCCACCAGTATACTCACCAGTTAGCCTCTTGAACCGCTCAAGTAGGTCGGCCCTATGCTAACATCTAACTAGGGCATGAGGATGCTGCTCCCGTTCATTCAAATTCTGAAAATATTGGCCTAAGGCAATAACTGTCTGACGCAATGGATCATCATTGGCATGTTGACCAAGATTCTGGGCTTGTTGCCCCTGATTCATCATGTCCTGTCCATGCATTTGAGCATGCTAACCTCGACCCTGTGGGGGTCGTCCTCAACCACGAGCTTGCGGCTCATCCTATGCGTTTCGTCCAAGACCCAAGGTAGAGTACTCATGTGGGTCCATGACCTAAAAAGGAAAAGGTTTAGTCTAACTCAGCCAAATTTTTTTTCCTTGCATCTTTTAATTTATAACACTATGTGGGGCTCTAGGTAGCTCCTATCTTATTTTAGTTGTTGAATTATTTAGTGCATTGTTTTACGAGTCCCCTTATTGAAAGCCAAGTTGTTAACTTTTGTTTCTAACCTTGCTAGTATATTATGCTCAATTATGGAAACTGTTCAAAACCTACCCAAGGTCCTTAACTTAGGCAAACAAACAAGAAGCATACTTACTAAGTGAGGTCGCTGCCTTCCTCGAATCTGGCTCTGATACCAAACTGTAACGCCCCCAATTTTATAAATCTTAATTTAGGAAAATATCAAAATTGCCCAGAATTATTAATTAAAAATGATTTAAGAAATATGAGGTAAAACATTTTCTTTTAATCTATTTTCCAAATAATAAGAGTATTAAATGAAATCAGAGTAATTAAGTGACAATCCCAGGAAAACTAATATATGGATAATGTACCAATTTAAACAAACCATATGTCTCTTTAGAAATCAAATAACACAAAGTTGAAACCCAGTCCCAGCCAGTTTTACTTTCGAGGGGCTACAGCGTACCCTCACTCAGTCTGCTCCACATCTTGAACCTCATTATATGGTTCAGTGTACTCTGTCTCCTCATAGTACTCACCTAAGAAAACATGTTAGAATGAGGGGTGAGCACAACTTGCTCAGTAAGGGGGAAGTATCAGGCCCATCACATGGGTCCTAATATTCCCGCAACAAACAACAACGAATAATAAACTTTAAGTTATAGCAATTTAATTAAAGAACAATTTCATACAACATCATAACAACAATATCAAAGTCCTACTAGCATGCTTGAACTACCATGCATATGCATTATTCCTTTTTCCGATTAAATCATATCTTATTGATCAATCATTTAATCCAATACTTAAATGCCGTCGGACGAACCTAGGGTGGTGAGTGTGTACATCACCCACTCTCGGGATAACTCTTAGGCAGTGCCACTAGGGATGCCACCAAGCCAGAGCCTCTCGGGATACCTACGCCGAGGTAGAGCCTCTCGTGATAACAGCCATAAGCATGGTCCCTCGCCAGCTATGGTCTGACAGCGCACAAATCATATCTCCATACTCCGTGTCAATATCGGGTCATGACTAGGGACGGTCCGCCACCACCCTAACATGCCTCTCGGGTTCGAATCGTCCGTTCCGAACCTCTCGTCTAAATTTACGGCTTGTTAGGTCATGTAGATATGGTTCGTCACCAACCTTGCATGCCTCGTGTTTTATCTTACTTCTCAAATCTTTTACTTAATGCAATCTTGTGTATGACAAACATCAATCATATGCAACAACCAATTGATGCATGACTGTAGCTCATTTTATTTAGCCCTTTTTAGTTGAGTGCCATGATTCTAATGCATTCTATTTCTTTTATCTTGTTATCTTAGCTTAGTGTTCCATGATGACATGACAATCAATGATATCTTTTTAAGTGTATTTATGATATATGTTCATCTCCTCTCCCATGAATTCTTTCTAAGTTTGTCATTTAGCATTTATGCTCCTAATCCTTTATCTACCGGCTTATAGTAATTTATTACGGCCCTAACATGCCACTAACGGTTGCTTTAAATCTCATCACGTTGCTAGTGAGCTTGTCGGCCCTAAACATGGTACTAGCGGTGTTTGTCTCGCCGGCCCTAAACATGGTACTAACGGGGTTTATTTAAGCGGTCCTAACATACTTCTAATTTAATTCTTGTTACAAACGGTCCTAGTATGATACTAGCGCCAAACATACATCATATATCACATCATTACAACCATGCAACCAACCAACCAAAATTACATCTCAATGGAAGAGAACTAAAATAAAATAAAATAAAATAAAATAAAATTCTAGAAAAACTAATTAATTACCCTACCCATGTTGCCCACGCATTTAAAGATTTTGTTTAGCCCAATTGTTTACTTAAAATTTATTATTCGGGTTGATGCTTATTTTGGGCCTAAGAAGGGCCCATAAGAACTAACCCGCTCTTCCCCCTTACCTAGTTCGGAATAATACGGCAAAATGAGGGCGATTTCCTATGACGGTCCTACAAAATGTTAGTAAGGTAGAAAATTAGAAAATATGCTAAAATTTAGAAATTTTCCTAAATGGTACTTGGAAGGTTCATGTTCTTGGCATCTAGGCTGAAATTTTACCTAGTGAGCAAAAAGGGTCTCGGGGTGTCTCCGGTGGCCTCGTGCCTATTCGGGATCGTGTCGGGAGCCTTCTTGATATTGATCCTAAAAATTACAGCGGCCACACACTAAGTTATATGCTCATTTAATGGCTGTAAAAACTGATCTTGGAAGGAAAAAATTTTTATTTCGGTTACCGATGTGTTTTCGGGATCTCTGACGCTCCGGGAGTCCAAAGAAGCGCCAAACCTTCAAGTAAGGATTTTCTAACCCTTTGTAACAACATGGACAGCAAAGATAAGATAATTGTTAGGGCTGTAAGATTTGAAATTGGCAGCCAAAAGAATTTTAAAAAGGCTACGGTGGCTTACCGGGGTTTAGGAGCAAGTATGGATCCGATTGCACCGGAAACGAGTGCAAAACCCAAAACTTGGATTAACAATGATCTACCAAGAATTTACAGCAAAAATATAAGGACTTTAGGTGCTGGAAGAAAAGAAAAAAAAATTAAAAGAGTAATACCGAAGAATTTTGGCTCACGCGAATCAAATCGGAATCATCGGTACTCGTAGGATCGCTTTTGGTGTCCGGATGTGGTTTCCCTTCAACTTAATGAACCTAAGCAATAATAGGGAATTAAATAGAATTCAGAATTGGTTGGATGATGGAGAAATAAAAGCCCAAAGGGCCGGACTTACACCGTTTCGACAAGGAACACGATCAAGCCGGTAACGGAGTGGAGAGTGCGAGGACGATCCTTTGGTGTTCTGCCTTCTTCCCCACCTTAATGAGCACGACCCAGAACAATGAAGGAATGATGAGCCTATCTAATTGAACTAAGAGAATGAGAGAACAAAATATTGTCACGAGAAGAAAGTTAAGGTGAATTGGAGATGGCGGCCATAAGCATATTATTTTTACAAGTGCTTGGCGGCTGTGGTTGAAAGAAGAAATAAAAGAAAAAGGCAAGAGTATTTGGAGGCTTGGTTATTAGGTCTAAACGCATTTCGGACTCCTAGGTGAGACAGAAATACGGGAAACAAAATAAAAAGGGAGAAAAGGAATAATAAAAGGGTAATTAACGTTTAATATGATAAATAAAGAAGATAAGGAGATAAAATAGATAAATTGATTTTTTTAAAAAATATATATATATATATTCCAGGAGGTGTTGTGGCTGGGTGTTTTATAAGAAAGAAATTAAGGTTAGGTGAAAAAAATTATCTTATGTAGCGATAATATGAACTTGGTTTAAACCGTACATGCGTGTTGGCTAAATTTTAGGAAATCTAAGCAAATGAATTCAGAATTGAGTGAGGTGAAATTTCTCTTGAATTCATTTTTGAGAGAAGAATCCAATGGTGCTCCCAGATTTTCCATCCGATGCTTAGTTAGAAATGACAGAAATGCCCCTAGTCTAAAGAAAATGACTTTGAGCTTCCGGTTTGGAATTTGGCTTCATAACTACTAAAAGAATTATCTAAGGATCAAGATTCTTAATTTTATATTAATTTTCTAAATTGGTAGGTAAAAATTACAAAAATACCCTTGAGGACAAAATGTTAATTAATTTTTATTTATTTATTTATTTATTTATTTATACTTATTTTTTTATATTTTATTTATTTATTTAGGGTAATTTGGTAATTTTCTTTTCCTTAATTTCTAGGGTTATTTCAGTGTAGGTATTTGAAATTGAGAGAACATAGGTGTAGGTTTGCTTATATCTAAGGTGTTAAATACTGTTACCGCTAGGTATACCCCATCCTAAATTTGTAAGGTATACTGCATGCAATACCACTTTGCATACCATTATAATTTTTGCAAAAAAATAAATGTTAGAATTTTATTTTAAAATGACATAAATTTAATAATTTTTTTTTCACGTTTTATATGCATTCTAATTTTTCTCATCATAATTTGTCAAATATAAATAAAATATGTATGATAGAATATATTTTTTTAATACAAAAAATATAAAAAATGTTATATATATAGAGCAAAGTAAATAATGCTCGTAAAGAAACTAATTTATTGATATAGGAGAAAAAAAATTAGTATTTTAATAATAACAATACATTTTTTAATACCATGTTGAGTTCCTAGGTGGCTCAAACTAATCATTAAATTTTTATGTTAACTAAGAAAAATAACTAAAAGAATAAAAGTAAAATATTTATTTTATGATATGTATATTAATTATATTTTAATGTTTTATTTTATGATATTATGATGTAAAATGACAAACAAAAACATCTCATACATATCCACAAAAAATAAAATACCGTGGTATATACCTCACGATATTTTCGGTATACCATGGTTTCTGGACAAAATGTACGAACAAAGTAAGCAGTATACGAAATATCGTGAAATACCGCGGTATACCATATGATAAAATGATAAAATGCAAAAACATTTGTACTGCACGATATACTGCGGTATTTAACTCCAGGCATATTTCGTACGGCGTCTAGGTAATTTTTCCTAATTACATATATAGGAGAATATATATATAGGAGAATATATAATAGGAAATTAAGATATTGGTTTCTAAAAAGTATGAATTCTTTTAAGAATGCTTAGCCGAAGTTTTCTGTTTTCTAAATATTGTATATTTACATGTTAAAAGACATTCCAAATTGGTGCAATGTCAAGAAATAGAAAACCTATGATGTAGAAAAAGAAAAACTAATTTCTTAATATTTTTTTGTTCACTCACGAAGTGTGACTTATGAGTTTGATCTACAAATGAATATTGTTAAGTGCATAAATCCACGGTCAAAGTCATTGACTTTTTGACAACTTTGACCGACAATTTCTTGTATCTCTTCTCTTTTGTCTTAGTTTTTCTTCTGTTTTCTTTGGCTTACTACAGGTTGGGATTGTGTTGTGGACAAGGCATTTGGAGCGGACTCGAGCAGAATGGCATTTGGATGAAAGAAGGGGTTGAAGTGGAAAATCAATGCTGGCGACGCGTCGCCAGAAGTTCACGTCAGTTGGCGACATGTCGCCAATGTTAGCAACGCTTTGTGGACATTTCCTCATCTAGCAACGCGTCACCAGAATTCAAACCGTGTTGGCAATGCTCACTCTGTTTCGGCAAAATCTCACATTTTTTATGGTCCCCCACATTTCCCACCTAGTGACCTGGCCTTGTAAAGGGATTCTTATCCCTTTAGGGTTTTAGGAAGAGGTAGGAAGGGAGAAAAGGATTGGAGTATAAATAGAAGGAGGAAGGAAGAGCCCACATCTTTTTACCATGGCACTTTTCTTCCTTTATTACTCTTGGAGGTTTTCACCATTAAGGAAGCTTTTGGAGCTTGAAGAAGGGGCCATCATTCTAGGAAGCTTAGTCTTCTAAGGGTTTTCTTGGGTTTCCTCTTTTCCCTCTTTCTATTTGTTGGATTTTCATAGATACATTTGTTATGAATTTGTTGTTGAGACATCTTATGGATTGTGAGTAGTTTGATTTATCTCTCCAGGATGACATTTCCTACCTTGCTACTCAATGAATTTGTGTTTGTGATTATGGATGGTGTTTATCTTGTGTTGCCCTTTTTCTTGTGCTTAATGTTGAGTGATGGTAGGCCACCATACACAATCTTCTAGTTCACTTAATCCTTGAAAGAGGATTAATAGGTGAGTGAAGATAAGTGGGGGGGGGGGGGGCATAGTGGCAATCTAGATTAGAGGTAATCTAGGTAGTCAATAGGTATTAAAAAGAGGTTCAAGCCTTAACCCACCTTAGGTTAAAATTAGAGCTTAAGTAAGGCCTAATTTAATTTAGGGTGAGCAAGGACTCAACTTGAGAAAGGAGTTTTTGAAGTTAGATCCTCATTACCACAGAAGGAAAACCAATCTAGGGGTTAAGGTTACTTGGGTAGCAAGGGGAGGGAGTGGAGTCTTAGGGAGATAGCTTCCTTATTTCTAGCCTATTTGACAAGTTTCATTTAGCACCTAGGGAATTCATCTAGTTTAACTCCTTCAAGTGCCTTACTAGGAGCAATTACCTTCTCTTGTTTTAATTCAACTAGGAGCAATTACCTTCTCTCATTTTAATTCTTTTTCTTTTTCAATTTAGTAGCTTGAGTAATTAGAGTTTTCAGATCTTGGTAAAAACACCAAGTTCCTTTGGGACGATACCCGTTGTGACGGCTCTCCTAGTTGATTAATCAAGTAAGTATTTATTTTACTTTGTTTAAATGTTTTATTAAATTAAGTACCTCAAGTTAGCACCTTGTTAAACAAGTAAGGTAAGCTTAATTAAGTAAGTGAGTTCCTAAGTGTGATTTGGCATAGTTAAATCAAGACCATTAGTAATCCTAGCTATTAGAACCATCTTTGAAAGTTTTGAGAACTTGTGGCACTAAGTGTTCGCTTAAGCCATTTAAATCTTAAGTGGCTAAAGTGTCCAAGAAAATCAAGTGTGAGAAGCTTTTAGCATCCTTTAGAGCAAAGGAAAGTTGGTTTTGAGTGAGAGTTGGTGACCCATTTAAAACAATTGAGAGTTTGTGGAGCAAAAGAGGAAGAAGTTTGCCAAGTGGGGGGATTTAGTATAAGTTAGTTTAAGTTGTTAAGTCTTCTTCTTCCTTAGTCATTTGCATTCAACTCCAAATTCGTAGCTCCACTTTCCCTCTCCAAAATCCCAGACCAAAGCTTCTTTTCCTGCAATTCTTCATCAAATTGAAGAAGCCCAAGGTGTTAGTAGGAATCATCAAGCTTCTTTGTTGGTGTTCTAGCTCCAATTTGCTTTTTGGTGCTAGTTTGGACTCAAAATTCATGGGTAAGCTTGTTGGGTTCATTTGGATTGGTTCTAAGTTGTTTCCATAGCTAGAAATGGTCTTGGTTTGAAGTATTTGGTGCCATATCACATTGGTTTTAGGTGAGGAACTCAAAGGGAGCTTGATTGAGCTAAGGTGGTTATGTTTAAATGCTTGCTTTGTAGCTAAATTGAGGTAAGGGTTCAAGTTAATTAAGCTCAAATAATGCATAGAAATGTAGTCTTTTGTGTGGGAATGAGTTAGAAACAAGACCCAAGTGATTTGAGTTTGAGATGAGAAAGTTTGAGCAGTTTTCGTGCAAGGTCGCATGCTGTCGCGTAACGCTGGAAAGCGTTGGCGACGCGTCGCCAGTGGCAACACGAGTTGGCGACGCGTCGCCGAGAAACAAAAAAGTTTTCCGAACACTGATGCCTGTGGCGACGCGTCGGCAACGGCGCCGCCAAGGCATTTTGCCCCCAAGCTCTGGGCATCCTAAGAGTGTCTCAAACTCTCGGTTTTCATCCCTAGGCTAAGTTAAGACATTCCATAGCCTCGGTTGGGTCTAGAACTCCTTCCTAAGCTGGGAATTATGCATTATTTAAGTGGTAGTTAAGTTGTGTGGTTAAGAAAGAGTATGACTTGGTGGTTAAGAAAATCAAAGTGCTTAAGCTTCTAAATGAGCACTAAGGGGATTAAGGGGGTTTTTAGACTCTTTGTTGGCCGAGTAGAACGTCACTTACCTATGGTCAATGAGGAGGAAAACCTAAGTCGATCCCGACCAAACCATTTGGTTTGGTAAGCAAGCCACTATGAGTGCTCTAAGTTAAACCTTAAGGGTTTGGCTAGTTAAACCACATAGGATGACTACCTTGCGCAATAAGTTAAGGGTAAAGACGGGTAAGTTTCAGAGGGGTGACGACCTACTCTAGAACCCGTAGGTGGGACTTAAGGGAGGTAAAGTATCCGGGATACGAGGGCCAGTATCTCAAGTACCTCCGCCGTTTGAGCTCACGGCAAGTTTTATGACACCTAGAGTGCAGAAAGTCCCAAGTGCATGCATTATGTGCATTTCATATCATACATTCATGCATTGCATATCTTATATATATGTCTGTTGATTGTTTGAGTTGTTTGTTGTTTGATCCACTTGTTTGGTTGCTTGTTTGCCATGGTTGCATCTTGGTTGCTGCTATCTTCTTGCAGGTATTCAAGGGACCCTTACTGAGTACTTTTAAGTACTCACTCCCTTAAGTTATTGTGCAGGTTCTAACTCCAGGCCTAGTCACTAGTTGACAGCTGAGGCCTAAGCTTTCTATTTTGCAGGTACTTTTCTTGAGAATCCTTGTGATTCTAGGTTACTTGTGGTGTAAGTTATGTGCTAACCAAGTTGTGCCTTTACAGTGTAGAGGCTAAGAGTGCACAAGAACAAGAATTAAGGAAGGGCTTGCACTTGGAGCTTGGATAGCTCAAGGTGGGGCTCAAGTAGATGATCTTAGTTAGTTAGTTTTTGTCTCTTGTATATAGTACCTTGTGTACTAAGAAAGTTGCCTCTAATAGGATACATTGTGATGTAAATCCATCTTGTTACTTTTGGGTGTATGCTAGAAGTATATTGTATGCACAAACTATTACTTGTAGTCAAAGTAACTAGTATTTCAATGTTTTGGCACGTTTTAAGTATGTTTTAATAGAAATGCTCGAGCAACGTTTTTAACCAACAATCTATTTATTCTTTTGCATTGCCAGGACAAAAGCATGCATATCTCTTGAACTAAGTAGGCTAAGAAACTAGTTGCATATAAATTGTTTAAATTTATACTAACGAGTAATAGTTAGCCAATAGTAACTTAGAGGGATTCATAATCCCTAAGAGCCTACAAGATTATGGGGCACTGGGGCCCCGTTCCGTGACACCCATACTTACCTTAAAGTACACTACAACTACGCACGGTTGCGGGTAATTAAGGATTACAAATTGAAAAACTCTTATTTTATCTTGGCAATGAAGGTTCCCTCTCGGTGATTATTTCTTCTACATTGACTACCTTGGAGGAAGAAAAATTGATTCGAGTTTTGAAGGAACATAGAGGGGCGATAGCTTGGTCCATCTCTGACATCAAGGGAATTAGCCCGGAAATTTGCATGCACAAAATTCTTATGGAAGATGACTTTAAGCCTTTCATTGAAGCTCAAAGAAGGTTAAATCCAAAGATGAATGAAGTGGTCAAAGAGGAGATTGTGAAATTGCTCAATGCCGGTATTATTTATCCAATTTTGGATTCCTATTGGGTGAGCCCGGTGCAAGTGGTGCCTAAGAAGGACGTTACAACCATGGTGGGCAACAATAATAATGAATGGATTTCTACTCGGTGGTTACCAAATAGAGAGTATGCTTTGATTACCGGAAGCTCAACAAGGCTACCTAGAAAGACCATTTTCCCCTTCCTTTTATCGATCAAATTTTGGATAGGTTGGCGGGGCATGAGTTTTATTGCTTCTTGGATGGTTATTCGGGTTATAACCAAATTGTGATAGTACCGGAGGATCAAGAGAAGACTACTTTCACTAGTCCTTGGGGTTCTTATGCCTTTCGAAGAATGCCATTTAGACTTTGCAATGCACCAGCAACCTTCCAACGATGTATGATGGTCACATTTTTTGACATGGTGGAGAAATGCATGGAGGTATTTATGGATGATTTTTTGGTCTTTGGTGATTCCTTTGATGCATGTTTGGATAACTTAGCTCTTGTCTTGAAGAGATGTCAAAAAAACTAATTTAGCTTTGAATTGGGACAAGTGTCATTTCATGGTTAGCTCGGGAATAGTGCTTGGGCACAAAATTTCTTGTGAAGCCATGGAGGTAGATAGAGCTAAGATTGTAGTTATTGAAAAATTACCACCACCCTCCAATGTGAAAGGGGTGAGAAGTTTCTTAGGGCACCCCGGTTTTTACTGGAGATTTATAAAAGATTTTTCCAAGATCGCTAAGCCCTTATGCAATTTGCTTAAGAAGGATGTGTCTTTTCATTTTGATGAAAATTTTTTGGAAGCATTTAAGATCTTGAAGGAGAAATTGGTGAGTGCACCGGTGGTGATAGTACCCAATTGGGAGGAACCATTTGAAATTATTTGTGATGCTAGCGATTTCACCGTGGGAGCGGTGTTGGGTCAAAGGAAGGATAAGATTTTTCGAGTGATTTACTATACTAGCAAGACCTTGGATGGAGTTTAACAAAATTATACCACTACGGAGAAGGAGCTCTTGGCGGTGGTTTATGCGGTGGATAAGTTTCGATCTTATATTGTGGGTTCTAAAGTTGTGGTTCACACCGATCATGTGGCAATTAGATATTTGTTCAACTAGAAGGATGCCAAGGCAAGACTTATAAGATGGATTCTTTTGCTTCAAGAATTTGACTTGGAGGTCAAGGACAAGAAAGGATGTGAGAACCTTGTAGCTGATCACTTATCTAGATTGGAAGGCCAAGGACAACCCTTGGAGCGGCCTATTCAAGAGCACTTCCTGGATGAAAGTTTATTCAAGGTGGAAGGTAAGGTGCCCTGGTATGCAGATTATGTGAATTATCTAGCTTGTGGAGTCTTGCCACCAAACTTGTCTTACCAAGAAAAGAAGAAATTTCAAGCCGATGTCAAGCATTATCTTTGGGATGAGCCTTTCCTCTTTTGCCGGTGTGCCGACCAAATCATAAGAAGATGCATACCAAATGAGGAAGTGAAGGATGTTCTCTACCATTGTCATTCCTCACCATGTGGCGGACACTTTGGAGCTTCTAATACGGCAAGTAAGGTATTGCAAACCTGTTATTATTGGCCAACTTTATTTAAGGATGCATATACTTTTGTGAAAAGATGTGATAGATGCCAAAGGTTAGGAAACATTTCCAGGAGAGATGAAATGCCATTGCAAAACATTCTTGAGGTGGAAGTGTTTGATTTATGGGGTATAGATTTTATGGGTCCTTTTCCTCTTTCATTTGGCAATCACTATATTTTGCTTGCAGTTGACTATGTTTCTAAGTGGGTGGAAGTTATTGCCACCCCTTATTGTGATGCTAATATGGTTGTCTCGTTCCTTCAAAGGAATATTTTTGCAAGGTTTGGTACACCTAGAGCAATTATCTCCGATGATGGGTCACATTTCATTAACAAGACTTTGACTCAAGTTCTAGTGAAGTATGATGTGCGGCATAAAGTGTCACTTCCCTATCATCCACAAACAAATGGTCAAGCTGAAATTTCAAACTGGGAGATCAAGACAATATTGGAAGAGACGGTGAGCATCAATCGGAAAGATTGGTCACAAAAGTTGAGTGATGCGCTTTGGGCATATAGGACGGCTTTTAAGACACCCATTAGAATGTCCCCATATTGACTTGTGTTTGGGAAAGCTTGCCACTTGTCAGTGGAGTTAGAGCACAAGTCATATTGGGCGATTAGGAAGATGAATTTTGAATTGAAGAGTGCCCAAGAAAAGAGAGCTATTCAATTGGACGAGTTGGATGAAATTCGCCTTGAAGCTTATGAGAATGCAAGGACTTACAAGGAGTGAATGAAGTTGTGGCATGATAAGATGCTTGTGAAGAAGGAGTTCTAACCAGGTCAAAAAGTGCTACTTTTCAATTCAAGGTTGAGGCTCTTCCTGGGAAAGTTAAAGTCCAAGTGGTTGAGTCTTTTTGAGGTGGTTAAAGTGCAACCATATGGAGCTGTGGAGCTTAAAGGCCAAGATGGATCAAACTTTCAAGTCAATGGACAACGACTCAAGGCTTATTATAGTGATGAACTTCGACACATTGGCTAAGTGATTTTGACCGAACCCGACCATTAAAAAAGCTTGTTAAAGGTGCCTAGCTAGAGGCGTAAAACCAAGCACTAGTCGGGAGGCAACCCGATTTCCCTTGCATTGTATTTTCATTTTCATGAGTTAGGTAGTCTTTTCCTTTGTGATTTTGTGTTGATTTGGCAATTTACTATGTTGTTGTAGGGTTGGAAGAGCCATTGGAAGGAAAGTGAGGAGAATGGACAACACTTTCTCAACTTAAGAAGGTACAATGGATTAAATTTTCAAAGGGTATGAGAGTTAGTATAAAAAGTTAGGGATTAGTTTGCTAAATTTTTGAAAAAATGAGGATGAATTCGCAACACTGGTGACGCATCGCCAAACTGAGCAAAAGTTCACAGAACATTCATAGCGTTGGCGACGCGTCGCCAGCTTGAAACTGCCGTTTTTAACTTCGTGTCTTTTCACTCTTCTTCATTTTTTAACTTGCTCTTCTAACAAAAAACCTCTGAACTTTCAAACCCTAGCCCTTTCGTAAGCCTCATGGTTTGATTTTCTTGTTGGTTCTTCTTATCAAGATCTGAAACACGTAAGTTTTCTTCATTTTCTTCCTCTCTTCTTCGTCTTTGTGATGTGTTTTGGGGCAGATGGTGCATGTTTGTAGGGGTTCCGAAAATTGATTGATTATGCTTGAGTTTCATGGATTCCTTGCCTGAATTTGATCTACATTGGATACATTTATGTATTTGGAGTGTTTTGTGCAATGGATTGTGGATTTGGATTGGAAATCGAAGTTAGAATTTTTCTCACAAAGAGGGCTACGAATTTTCATGGTAAATTCTTGATTATGCTTGTTCTTGATGTTTGATTGATTCTAAACTTGGTATATACTTGAAATAGGAGTGGGTCAACCTTGAATTGCTACCAATTTGCTCTAGGGTGATTGATTTTTTAGTTTGAGTGTTTCCGGAAAAGTGTAGCTCAACTTCCTCCATAGGTACTTTGCACAACAATGTAGCTTCATGTGTTTCTAGTTTACCTCAATCCTTTGTGGAAGCTACATCTAGGTGTTGCATAGTGCAAGTTTGAACCATTAGTTTGCACCTGGGAGCATGCTTTTCATATGTACCAAGAGCTAGATTTATGTATGGACTTTGATGGGGATCCCCTTGCTAGCATGTTCATGGGCATACAACTAGTGGCCTTAACTTTGTTTTTCTTGATGATTTGTTCAATGGGCAAGTGTGTGTTGTTTAGTTGTCTAATCCCAACATGCTTGGCCCTTACAATACTTGGTGTTATCTCCTAGAATACCTAGTATGAACTTGAAGTAAGATTTGAAATGCCTCACTTATGCATGAGCCTTTCTTGTGTGGTTTATCAACTTGAAGTTGTGAGTAGTGGTGGTGAAGGTTAATTCTTTGTCCCTTAAATTTTTATGTAAAGAAAGTTGAATTGAATTTTGTGGTTTTGTAGGAAACATGCCTCGCAAGTCAGTGCCAGTTCAATCTTTGAAAGAGAATGGGAGGGGAAAGAGGATTCGTGAGGAGGAGCCTCAAGAACCTCCTTGCGATAAGAATCGCTTTGTGTCTCCTAAGGCGAACAACTATGTTGAGGGGTACTTAAATTGCAAGTTGACACCGGCACAAGGCTTCGACTTCTCGAAGAAAGAAAATGAGGGGATATTGAGAGTGGTGGAGAGGCGAGGATGGCAGCACTGGGTTGCTCATCCTCAGGCAGAGGTGGCCAAGATGCCAATCATGGAATTTTATGCCAACTTGATGGGAGCATACTATTTGAATCATCGAGCCGAGTTTTGCTTTGTGAGACAACGCAGTGTGCACTATGATGACACAGTTATCAACAGTTTGCTTAACATCAACCTCTTAATTAGAGGATCATTCAAGGAGGCCTTTCTCGAGTAGCAGGCTTAGATAGTGTGTGGTCACCTGGTCAACTGGACATTGAGCCGGGACTAGTCTCACAGGAAGCTCTATTTCAGCTCCGCAGCCCTCCCACCAGAGATGAAATCATGGAACTACTTCATCTCTTCTCCCCTCGTCCCAACTACTCATGTTCGGGAAGTTACCTCAGATTGCTTAGAGATCTTATACTGCATTGCTTGTGATTTTCAGATAGATGTCAGCCGGCTTATCTTTAAGCATATCCTCTGGGCTGCTAAGTCGAAGTGGGGAAACCTGTCCTTCCCTCAGCTAATCACTAGCTTACTATTGAGGGCCGGTGTTGACATGGAAGACCCCTCAAAGATATCTTTGGTCATTAGGCCAATTTCAGTGGATAAATTTAGCGGGGCTTCGGAGGGCATCCAGGAGATAGTGTCAGAGGAAGAGGAGGAAGACGCCACTTAGGACCAAAAGCAAGTGGGAGAAGAAGAAGATGAGGAGCAATTTCAGGAGCACTTTTAGGGAGGTGACGAGTTGGGGGGGCTTCTGATCAACTGGTTGACCCGGCTATAGCTACCCCAGCCTTACTGGCCGTAGCACTCAACAAGTTGTATATTTTGATGAGAGAGCAGCATGAAGAGTCAGTAGCATGGTTTGAACCAGTCGATGGCTCTTTTGCCTCTTTCGCTAAAGAGATGCGCGAGGGCATCTCACTCATTGTCGGCAACCAGGAGTCTTTTTTTGGCCAAGTCCGCTGGGGCCAGCAGCAGTAGCAGCAGAACCTCCCGCAAGAATACCCCCCTTTTCCAACCCATACCACCACACTTCCACCCCTCGGCGTACCAGTGGCACATGTCGTACCCCTCAAGCCATCCACCTCCCTTTTACCCACACTTCGGCCTTCCCCGTGACCCGTTTGAAGGTCCTTTTTCCTTCCCTCCGGTCGGTGGCTCTTCCTTCCATCCGGTGAGGAGTAGTAGGGGTGGGAACACCCACCCCCAGGTATAATTCTTGAACAAATACTTTCCATTGAGGACAATGCTATGTTTAAGTTTAGTGGAGTTGTTGTTTGACGATATTCCTTGTTTGTGTTATTGTCTTTGTTTTTAGACTAAGTTGTGTTTCTGAGTGTTAGGTTAATTGTGTTTGTTTCATTTAGGATGCATTTAGGATGCATGTTTTTCTTTTATTTAATCTTGATAGGTTGCATATAGGAGCATGTACATCAATTTTCTTTTGTCGTCCTTTATTTTTCTTTGTGTTTTTAGGACCCAATGGAAACCATTGTTGCATATGGATGGATGTGGTTACTAGTTTTACTCTCTTGAAGTTTTGATGAATTTAGAAAATTAGCTTTGATACTTTTAGTGGAATCTTGATGTTGTGATATAGTGAGCTTGGGAGTTGTGCTATGAACTTGTTTTCTTTTGAGACCTTTGTACTGAGTTTTGGTCTAGAACTTGCCTGAGGACCTGGCAAACTCACAGTAGTTGTATGAACTTGAAGCTCGTTTGGTTTCATAGGAGGAACCTTTCCACCAAATAACTAATCCTACCACGCTTTCTCATAGTGAGCTCCTTTGTGCTTAATTGATTATCTTTTGATTGTCTCACCCTTATTCCGAGCGTTCATTTTCCTTTTGATATACCCTTGCGTTTACCTGAGGTGGAAAATGTAAATTTTGGGCTTAAAAGAGACTGCATTTAGTTGAATAAAGTAGGAAATAATGGCAAGTTTAAGGGTTTGTGATTAAAAAGAAAAAAAAAAGTATACTACTCCACTGTTTCACAGTATCGAAGTAGGTTAGAGTCTTCTCCTAAGGCAAGAGTTGATCACAGCTCGAAAAAGATGCTTGAGACATGAGTATGATTAAAAAAAATAAAATAAAATAAAATAAATAAAATCACCTTGGATTGTATTAAGCTAGTAGCTTGGGTATAGGCAGAGCTCCTATTTGTACACTTGCTAAACGGCGAAATACATGAAGAGGAAATAGTAGTTAGTTAAGAGGTGTAATGGGTTGGTGAATGGTGGATTGATGCTTGTTCAATTTGATCGTTTCTTTTAAGCCCTTGACTTAGTCTTGACCACCTCACTAACTCCATTCCAAAAGCTGTCATCCGGCTCCTTCACTTTTCTTAGCCCAAACCCATTGCGACCTTTCGAAAGACCATCTGAGCTTTGAGTGTTGTACAACTTACCGTAGAAGAATATGGTAGAGGATGTTGGATCCTCTTGCAAGCCTATGGAAAGGAACCTAGTGCAAGTCCCAAGTTAATTGGCACAACTCCTCTAGCAGAAATCGAACTAAGTGTTGAGGGTCATACCCTCAAGGGCTCCACCTTAAGTAGCAAAACTACTTTTTCCTTAGCCACCATTTCTTCTTTTGAAGTAAACTCGCGAATCATTAAAGTTTAGGTGTAACAATTGTTTGACATTGTAGTTTATTGGTTTTGTGTGCTTAGTTTTGTAGGGTAGCTCGCTAGGGACTAGCTTAGGTCTAAGTTTGGGGGAATTTGTTAAGTGCATAAATCCACAATCAAAGTTGTTGATTTTTCGACAACTTTGACAGACAATTTCTTGTATATCTTCCCTTTTGTCTTAGTTTTTCTTCTGTTTTCTTTGGCTTACTACAGGTTGGGATTGTGTTGTGGACATGGCATTTAGAGCGGACTCGAGCAGGATGGCGTTTGGATGAAAGAAGCGGTTGAAGTGGAAAATCAAGGCTGGCAACGCGTCACCAAAAGTTTGCGTCAGTTAGCGACGTGTCGCCAACGTTAGCAACACTCTGTGGACATTTCCTCATCTGGCGATGCGTCGCCAGAATTCGAACCCAGTTGGCAACGCGTCGCCAATGCTTACTCTGTTTCGCTGAAATCTCACATTTTTATGGTCCCTCACATTTCCCACCTGGTGACGTGGCCTTGTAGAGGGATTCTTATCCCTTTAAGGTTTTAGGAAGAGGTAGGAAGGGAGAAAGGATTGGAGTATAAATAGAAGGAGGAAGGAAGAGCCCACATCTTTTTACCATGGCACTTTTCTTCCTTCATCACTCTTGGAGGTTTTCACCATTAAGGAAGATTTTGGAGCTTGAAGAAGGGGTCATCATTCCAGAAAGCTTAGTCTTCTAAGGGTTTTCTTGGGTTTCCTCTTTTCCCTCTTTCTATTTGTTGGATTTTCATGGATACATTTGTTATGGATTTGTTGTTGATACATCTTATGGATTATGAGTAGTTTGATTTATCTCTCTAGGATGACATTTCCTACCTTGCTACTCAATGAATTTGTGTTTGTGATTATGGATGGTGTTTATCTTGTGTTGCCTTTTTTCTTGTGCTTAATGTCGAGTGATGGTGGGCCACCATACACAATGCTCTAGTTCACTTAATCCTTGAGAGAGGATTAATAGGTGAGTGAAGAGAAGTGGAGGGGGGGGGGGCATAGTGGCAATCTAGATTAGAGGTAATCTAGGTAGTCATTAGGTATTAAAAAGATGTTCAAGCCTTAACCAACCTTAGGTTAAAATTAGAGCTTAAGTAAGGCCTAATTTAATTTAGGGTGAGCAAGGACTCAACTTGAGAAAGGATTTTTTGAAGTTAGATCCTCATTACCACACAAGGAAAACCAATCTAGGGGTTAAGGTTACTTGGGTAGTAAGGCGAGGGAGTGGAGTCCTAGGGAGATAGCTTCCTTGTTTCTAGCCTATTTGACAAGTTTCATTTAGCACATAGGGAATTCATCTAGTTTAACTCCTTCAAGTGCCTCACTAGGAGCAATTACCTTCTCTCGTTTTAATTCTTTCTCTTTTTCAATTTAGTAGCTTGAGTAATTAGATTTTTAGATCTTGGTAAAAACACCAAATTCCCTTGGGATGATACCCATACTTACCTTAAAGTACACTACAACTCCGTGCGCTTGCGGATAATTAAGGGTTACAAATTGATAAACTCTTAGTTTTACAACAAATATCATCATGAAAAAAGACTTACTTGGACTCTACCTCATTAAAAAATTTACCTATATCTGAAAAACATAAATAAGTATGATTAAAGTTAAAAATTAAAAAAGAAACATATAAAACTCTACTTACTATTTCTTGCTTATTAAATCAAATAGTAAGCTTTGAATGAACTCGATTTAACTTATTGGATAGAGGAGCATTAAGAAACCCCGGGATTGGAAAACTTACAGGAAAAGAGAGATAGAGGCAAAATATAAATTAAGAAGGTAAACAGTTATACGATAGTTATAGATTTATTGCATATAATTGTTTGAACATACTAATAATTAAAACTATAAAACAAACAATACAATAGAAACTACGATAATTGTTGTAAAAAATGAAGTCTAAAAACCAAAAGGCAGAGATAAAATTTTCTTACTATAGGTTTATTGAGTTAATATGTATTAATATATATGGAAAAATGTGAAGAAATATAGTCAACTCTAGAATACATGTGATGTTATAGATGGAAGTTATTTTTGTTTTGCCTAATATTTATACAGGCGTATATGATAGAAGTTTGAATTTATAAATTAAATTGAAACCTTAGTAATTGTTACAATTTGTCAAATTAAATTGAAATATCAATGAATCGTTAGAAAAAAGAATGGACAAAGATAGAGAAAAAGAAATGGGACCTAGTGAAAAGGATGAATAACTGATATTTTTTTCTCTATGAAAAGATAAGATTCCATGGGATGGAAGTGGGTAGGATGCAGTATCTTTATGTCTTATTAAGAAAGGATTTGTTTTCACCGTTGTAAAATTAAAAGTCTTAACCTTTTATCAACCATGAATCTTATATTGATCTAATGGATAGGATTGAATCATTTATACTAATAATTTTCATTGATTTGTTTCGGCTTTTCAACCAAAATTTTATCTCCCTCCTCCCAGGTAAGCTTTTATTCCTCCTAAGTTTAGCCTCCATCAATCCGATCTCTTGTTAATCACCCGAACAAAAAGTTTCCAGCAAAAAAAAAAAATTCTAGATAACAGTATCCTTCCCCTCAAGATACACATCTGGTTCCAACTCTTTTCACCGGCTATCACAAAGCTTGAACCAATGAGTCTTTTATCAAAAAATTAGAACAACTCTACTACAATGAATTGAAAATCTATCACTTCTTCGAATTTCCCTTGTAAAGTTCAATTTTATGAAATCAGTGATTTTTAATCTTGACCATTAAATTTAAATAAAGTCAGTGATTTTTCATTTATGTTATTTTTAGCTACTCTAAAATTTGCTATTTAAGGTTTAATTTATAATACTTTGTAAATCAATATATATAATATTCCATAATTTTTAAAAAAATTTTAGGATGTTGGTCATTTGGTTCTCCATTAGTATGTATAATAATAGTAAATAAGAATAAGAGATCAAGGTAGGAAGGGGGTTGAACCATAAAGCACATGAATACAATATTAATTTAAGTGACTGTTTCTCCTTGCATCCTTCTCCTTCATGTAAGAATAAATTAAAATGTATCACTAATTAAAAAAATAGAAAGAAAAGAAAGAAAAAATGATTATTTCTACTAAGCATTCTCCTAAGCCTTACCTTCAATTAAAATTTGCATATTTCTAAATTGTCTTTAATTAATGAATAGACAAAAGTAAGAAAAAGGATCAAAACTAAGTAATTGCAAATGCAAGGAAAAAGAAAAACAAAGCTTTAAGAGGTTCCAACAAAAGCTTTTGCCATAGTAGCTAAAATATTGAGCTAACCTCTTTTTACTCCCCTAAAAAATGATCTTTACTGAAGTTGAGTCTCGAATTATGTTTGAAAGCAAAGCTATCATTTTTTTCCATTTATTGCAGCTTTTTTTTTTATTTTTCTTCTATTCTAGTTTTTGAAACATAATTTCATGAGGCTACAAGAGAAACACTAATTAAAATTAAACTAAAATAGATCATTTTACTAAAAATAATTAACACAGCATATATAGCCAAAAGAATTATCTGTAAATCATAGAATAAAACAAAACATAAAATGCAATGGAAAAAAAATTGTGAACATAAAATAACATGACTTTTTCTTAATAAATTAAGAGAGAATTTACATTGTTTTAGGTTTTATTACGTTGAGATGTATAAATATATATATATACAAGGAATGAAGAAACTGGTTTCTAAAAGTATGAAATATGATGTAATACGAATAATTAGAAAATTAAATTTACTATACATAAAATTAATATATATATGTTGAATTTGTTTAGGAATGCTTGACCAAAGTTTTCTAAATATTGTATGTTTACAAGTTAAAAAACATTCCAAATTGGTGCAATGCCAAGAAATAGAAAACCTATGATTGAGAAAAAGAAAAAATTTATTTATTTATATTTTTTGTTCACACACCAAGTCAAATGAATATCATCGTGAAAAAAAATACATATATTTATGGTTAAAATTAAAAACGATACATATATAACTCAACTTACTATTTCTTGCTTATTAAACCGAGTAGTAAGCTCCGAATGAACTTGATTTAACTTATTGGATAGAGAAGCGTCAGGTAACCCCGGGCATGGAAAGCTTGCAGGAAAAGAAAGATAGATGAAAAATATAAATTAAAAAGTAAATAATTATACAAGTAGTTATGGATTTACTGTACATAATTGTATGAACATACTAATAATAAAAACTATAAAACAAACAACACAATAGAAAATATGATAATTGTTGTGAAAAATGAATTATGAAAACCAAGAGGGAGAGATAAAATTTTCTTAGTGTAGGTTTTACGGAGTTAAAATGTATTAATATATATAGGAAAAAATGAGAAAAGAAATACATTAAACTCTAGAATACATATGATGCATATTCAGGATAATAAAATAAATAAATTTGTTGTAGATGGAAGTTATTTTTGTTTTGCTTAATATTTATGCAAGCGTATATGGTAGAAGTTTGACTTTATAAATTAAATTGAAACCTTAGTAATTGTTAAAGTTTGTCAAATTAAATTGAAATATCAATGAATCGTTGGGAAAAAAATGGACAAAGAGAAAGAAAAAGAAATGGGACCCAGTGAAGTGGATAAATAAATGATATTTTCTCTCTATAGAAAGATAAGATTCTATGGGATAGAAGTAGGTAAGATGTAGTATATTTGTGTCTTATTAGGGGAGGAGCTATTTTCACCAGAGTAAAACTAATAGTCTTAACCTTTTATCAACCATTAATCTTATATTGATCTAATGGATTGGATTGAATTACTTATCCCGATAATTTTCATTGATTTGTTTTGGCTTTTCGACCACAGTTTTATCTCCCTCCTCCCAAGTATGCTCTTATCTCTCCTAATTTTGGACTCCATCAAACCAATCTTTTGTTAATCTCCAGAACAAAAAGTTTCAAGCAAAAAAAAAATCTAGATAACAATATCCTTCACCTCAAGATACACATCTCGTTCCAACTCTCTTCATTGGGTATCGCGAAGCTTGAACCAATAAGTCTTTTATCAAAAGATTAAAACACCTTTACTACAATGAACTGAAGATTTATCACTTCTTTTGTATTTCCCTTGTAAAATTCAATTTTATGAAATCAGTGATTTTTAATCTTGACCATTAAATTTAAATAAAATCAGTGATTTTTCATTTATTTTCTTTTTAACAACACTGAAATTTACTATTTAAGGTTTAACTTGTAGTATTTTGTAAATCAATAAATATATTATTCCATAATTTTGTAAAAAAATTTAGGATGTTGGCCATCTTGTTCTTCATTAGTATGTATAATAATAGTAAATAATCATAAGAGATCGAGTTAAGAAAGGGGTTGAACCATAAAGCACATGAATATATTCTTAATTTAAGTGACTATTTCTCCTTGCATCTTCCTCTATCATATAAGAATAAATTAAATGTATCACTAGTTAAAAAAAAAAAAGAAAGAAAAAGAAAGAAAAATAACTATTTCTACTAAGCTTTCTCCTACAAACTGAAATTTGATACTGCTATGCCTAACCTTCAATTAAAATCTGTACATTTCTATACTGTCTTTAATTAATAAATAAAAAAATGTAAGAAAAAGGATCAAAACTAAGCAATTGCAAATGCAAGGAAAAAGAAAAACAAAGCTCCAAGAGGTTTGAATCAAAACTTTTACCATAGTAGCTAAAATAATGGGCTAACCTTTTTTTAGTCCCTTAAAAAATGATATTTACTGAAGTGAAGTCCCGAGTTACACTTGAAAGCAAAGCTATCATTTTTTTTCATTTATTGCAGTTTAAATACTTGGCGTTGCCATGGGAACCACTAAAAAAACCAGAAGCAAAGTCAACTTTGAGGGCTGATTGGTAAAAAACTGGGAAAAGAACGGACAATGTCTATCCATTTTTAATCTACAGGGACTACTTTGAAGTAATTGTAAAATTGTTGACCCTAATAAATAAATTTCAAAATTTATTAAGGGTGTGCATTTAAAAAATATAAGTTCGTAGTAAGAAGTTTTTTTCGTATACTGTTCAAATATTCTTAATTACTTCTCCACATCATATTAAACTATTATTATTTTTATTAAGTAAATCTATTCAATATTACCATTAATACGTATAACAAGTAAAAATATTCAAAAAAATGAACATCACAAAAAATTATTCAAATGCACACTATGATTTGTTTGTCTACTTTGAGGGCTATAGGGTTGAACTCAAAAATTAAAATTTAAAATCATGTTTATCTGTATTTTGCTTCCTGTGATAATTTTATTTAATTAGAGAAATGCATTGAGTTTAGATTAGTATTTCAGTCCAGTACAAATCTTACTAATCATATTAGATTATATTAATATCAATTTTTCATTTTTCATTTTGTTGGTCACCAGTGAAGCTGAAAAGATTGATAATGTACGAAAATTATATTATAATTATATTTGTAAGTGAGCTTATAGGACAAAATTGAATGCATAAAATACGAAATATTAAAAGGTTGTCCAAAACTTTCAAAGTTTGCAGCTGATTTGTAAAAAGTGGGAAACGGATGGACAATGTCTATCCATTTTGAATTTACACGCACTGGTTTGTGAAAATTACAAAATTGTTGTCCCTAATTGATTCAGCCTTGGTTTATTAGTTACTGTAAAATATATGAACATATTCGGGCAAAACTGTAAATGCATTGACAACCATAAATAACCCACTTTCTTTCTTTCCTAATCTAAAACAGATTCCAAAATCCGCTCTCTCTCTCCAAACGTATTCTCTCCACTCTCACACTTTTACCTGCGGCAGCTGCTGAGGTACCGCGCATTTTGCCAGAAACTGGTTTCCTTTCAAGTTACAAGACTGTCACAGGTATGCATTTGTTGTCCATTGGTTCGATCCAAAGCCGGCGAACCGGCATATCCGTTTTTTTTTTTTGCTTACCGATTTTCTTTTGCATTTCCATCTATTCTGTACTACAGATCTAGTTTAGTCCATATAACCTCATGATCTCATTATTTTTGGCCATGGCTACAAGTGCCTTTTCTGTTTTTTTTTGTTATTTTTGTTTGCAAAAGAATGTTTATTTTTCCTACAATATATGATTTATGTACTACAGATCTAGGTTAGTTGATATAACTTCATGATCTCATTATTTTTAGGGATGGCTACAAGTACCTTTTCAATGCTTTTTTTTCCTGTGTTTTTGTTTCCAATTGAATTTTTCTTTTTCCTAACAATAAATTGGACAAAACCACTTTTCATCTTCCCCTTACAAATATTTGGGTCTTTTGACTTATGTTTTAAAACTCAATTTCCAAATCTATGGTGTATACTTTTCTGATGTACAAGTATACACAACCACATGACATTTCATAGGTCCCTTTATTCACAATGCAAGCAACAGAGAGAGATCAAAACTTTGTTATATCAAAAACTTTGACTCTTATTTTGGGTATGCAAAGATCTGTTTTAAAAAACAATCAAGATGTCTGTTTTAGATAAATTGTAAGAGATAGTCTTCCTTCTTGGTTCATTGTTCCTACACTTGCCAAATTTACTTGACTTTTGTAATGGTGTTTCAGGAAATTAAGTTACTAGTTTCATATACGGCCTTGTGAAGGACATCTGTGATGTTGCTCTTCCTTGTAACATTTTCTTATTTTTTTTAGCTCCTTAAACTTTATTCTTTTGAATTAAAAATGAGTATAAGTACCAGTAGTTGTTATTTTTTATCGCAATACAATCATTTCTCTAGTCGATAATTACTCATGATTGGTGTTTTTTATACATAAAATTCTTGAATGATATTAGGACCTTAAACAGGCAACCAAGTGACTGTCCCCCAATGGGCTGCTCTCATGTGTAATTGGAAGAAAGTTTAGAAAAATTGTAAGATATTTCTGATGGTGTTTGTACAATTACAGGTTTAATAAAATTATGGTTTTATCTTACACTTGCTAAGTACAAAAAACTAATACCACAGGCAATCTCATTTGGAATTTAAAAATGCATGAAATGTTTCGTGGGCTGAATCAAATAATGGCAGTGAAATATTATACTACTATAAGTATTATCATTTTGATGGAAAAATGTAGTTTTTTACTTATCTGATTAATATTGTGTTAATGATTATTAATTTTTATGCATTTCTGTAGTCTTTTTGGTCATATGAAAAAAAGCCACTAGTAAGTTCTCAGCCTATATAGAAAGACGTGTCCCTTGCAGGTAACTAATATGAACTTTTAACCAAAATTGTATGGCTAAAATTCCTAGCAAATGCATTCGCGCCCGATAATTTTCATAGTAGATAACAGGCAATATATTATTAAAATTGATGCCAATTTTTAAAATATATGGTACCTTTTACGTTGCCTTGGAAAAAGTCAGAGTAATTTGGATACTTGGTTGAAAGTCCCTGCAAAAATGAATAGAAATCATGTTTTAATAATGGAGAAATTATATTAGGGTGAGATCAGAAACTTAGGAGTTACTGATATTAATACTTGCCTGAGAACTCGATTAAGTGAATCAACTCCTAAGAGTACTCCAGTAACAGCGTTGGCTATACACGAATGGTGAGAACACATTAGTAGTGATTGACAAAATAACATAATAAGCAATGAGATGTGTGATATTTACTTGTTTGTGAGCCTTACTTTTTGACACAGCCGCGTAACAATGGATGAATGAGAACCTTTTGTGTATTAATAATAATGCAAGAAGAAATGAACGCCTATGTGGTAACAAATTAGGAAATTTGAATATTTTAATAAAAATTAAGGCATATGATAATAAGGAATTATGATTATGAATAATTAGTTTTCACTTTCCTAAATTACATGATACTGTTGACTTATCGACTAATATAATGAAATGGGTGAATATGTGATAATTAGAAATAATTAGTCATAAATCACGTAATTCGAGTTACACTTTGCCTTTAATGCTTCTCTAAGGAATTACTTTTCGAAGGATGTTTTTAATTTTGGCAAGTACAACGCTTCGGTCTAGTAATAATGTTAAAATTATTAGACTGTATTAAGTCAAGTAATTACGTGATTTTTGCTAAATAATTAAGTAATTTCCTAAAATTAATCCAGTAAATTTGCACGATGGAAATAATAAAGTGACCTGATATTATTAACGTAAAAAAAAAATTGAGTTTATGTTGGTGATAAAAAAGTCATTCCATTTTTTATTTTACACACTAAGTTGGTGACTAATTTGTTAAAATTAGTATAAATGGAATATCTACAACTATTAGGTCGATAATTTGCATGAGTCTATTGTGACAGTTATATTTTGTTTGGTTGAGTTATTCTATTCACTAAATCATTTAGTAATTCCAAAAAAAAATAATTAGACTAAATTGTTAATACCTTTTTTTGTGTTGGTTATCAGTCATCCGAGTTGTAGAAGAGTCCATGACCATCCTTAACATGCACTACTACAAAAACGTACATAGGTGACATAACTTTGACAGCATTATTGATAAAAAGTCAGGAAAGACCACATGATTGCTAGCATATTAAAAAAAATGTGGGTAAAAATGTAGTTAAGCCAGACTAATTTTACAAAATGCAACTATGGAGCCTTCTAAACTTGACAAATTAAAAAAAACGTAGCAAAAGATCCCTCAAAAAGTGACTATTTTACAAAAAATGCAGCTAAAAGTACTACTAAAGGGCTACTAGTTCCAAAAAATGCAGCTAAACCCTTAAGCCCACTAACAAAGCAAAACCGCAAAGCTGCAGTTTCTTTCGCCGCCGCTCTGTCTTCCACTTCCTCTAATTGTATCGCCTAGTCGATTACGGTCCTCCGCTTCCTCTGCTCAGGTCGGCGCTTTCAGTTGTTTCAATTAGATTTATTTTTGTCAAGGCTTTTACTATGTTATGTCATTCTTTGTTTGTTGAACTGCAAATTGTGTCAATGAACTCAGTATAGTTGTATGGAACCATGATCTGAAAAGTGATATAGACAACATAAATTGCAAGAAGCAAATAAAACAACAATTAAAAGGATAAAAACGTCTTCCTCGCTAGAAATTGAACAAACCATGTCAATTCTTATTAGAATAGCTTTTCTTTTCCTTGATCTCAAGTTGAAACTAAGGGAAACTGATCAAAATATCCTTGTAATTGAATTAAAGAATAGTACCATAAACTTGCAATCGAAGCAAATTGATAGGAAGAAACAAAAGTTGAGTGGATCACGGTTCAAAACATATATACTACTAGCTAGTTTAAGTTAATTATATATTCTCGGATACTGGATGGATAATATTTTAATTGGCATGTTTTAGTTCTCAAGCCAAAAGCTTCCTTAGATTACTCTTGATTTCCTTAAAATCTAACAATGATTGATTTATTTTGTTCAATTGAGGGACACGGCCTAGCTGGTTGAATATCTCTTCTTAGGATGTAAGTGATTACTTTCTTCTTGTATTTGTATTTATTTTATTCTATGAGAAAAATGGAGTTGAATTGATTAGGTTCCCAGAGAAATCCCTTTTTTGAATGCCTTTTTGTCTTTGTTTCTTTTTGCTAGAATCTTGAATTTTTTCCTTCGGTTAATGCAAAGACAACACTGGTTAGAAAAATAAAAATAAAGAAAATAGTTGTATTTAAATTCTTTGTCCTCTGGTTGAGCTAGGCCACTTTGATTAGCATCTCATTTTTTGCATGCTCTGGTTGCATGGACTTTGGTTTTGATTCTCTCACTACTTTGCCTGTGATGTAATTTCTTGCTAGTATTTATTAACATTCACTTGACCCTTCTATTACTTGCAGTGCTCCACAAACATTCCTGACCTTCTAGGTAAGACCTAATTGATTCCTTCAATCTTTTCTCTCCTATATTACCATATGACATCTGTTTTGTATGAGAATTACTTTTAATAAGATTCATATATGCATAAATTAATATAAATAAGGAGTCCAGATTCTGAGTAAATTAGTAGGCATGAATCGAACATATGAAGTTCATGTTTTTTTATTTGCGTTCTTTATGTCTATAGCTAGTTGCTAATTAATCAAATGAGACTTGCAATAAAGCAGGGAAATTAAAAGCTAATGTCTTTTGTTTAAAGTGGCAAGGAACTTAGTTCTCCATAAATAATGTTTCAAGTTCAATTCTTATGAATATAGAAGTTTACAATTTTTATATATACCTGCGAGTACTGAATGAGAGATAAGATTTCCATTACATGAATCATCTTACAAATGCAATGCAATACTCTCAGCAAACTAGTTGGACCTCATCTCATGGACCCATAACTCTAATTTTTTGTCATATATTTGTGTATATGTATTAACTAGTAGTACATCTATATATGTATAAGATAGATCAAATCCTGGCTAAAACCTCATGCCTGGTTGGATAGGAGAAATGATATTTTCATTGCAAACTTATTGCTCAGGGAGAGGAGCCGAGGAAACAAATTAGTGCTACAGCATATATCGATTGCAGCTCTAGGACTCAGCAGGTGAATGTGATTTGGATGTGTAATGTTACAAACTGAACCGTATCATTAATTATATGTTCAGCTTATTGACAGTCAAAGGAAATACACACACACACACACACACACACATATATATATATATATATATATATATATATATGTGTGTGTGTGTGTGTGTGTGTGAGTAAAATCTAATTAAGAAAATGTTGAATTGCTGCACAATCCTTTAGCACTTGCAATCAAGAAATTGGGAAATTGCCTCTTACCAATTTTTATTTGCTTGACTTTAAACTTTTAAAGCATCATTATTTGTGTTTGATCTATTTGCTTAACTCTTTCCAATTTTTTTTTGTAGATTTTGGGTGTTGATGCAGTAGGAATTAGCAGTACTTATGGATCTTTTGGAGATGAATCTATACTTGTGGAGCTTCAACTTGTAGTTTGACTTTTATTTCTCAGTAAATGTCTGAATTTGTTAGTAGGAATTAACATGAATGCAACACTAAAAAATTCATATTTCCATATCTAGAATTTTTATATGTATGAATTTTTTGCAATTTATATTAATGCAAAAATTTCATTATTTGATGTCTTAAGCTTCAAAATGGATTTTGTTGCAATTTACATTGATGATAGTAATATAGTTTTTTTTATCCCAAGTTAAGAAACATGTGGACAATGATCTGCTGAAGGGGAAAGTTAATATTCTAGCTACCCCTTAATAGTTGCGTTTTGTTAAAAAAAATGCTAGGAAATTTTAGGATATTAGGTACATTGCCAACAATTTTTCATAGAAAAAGCTATTGAATATGGTACATTGGTGACATTTTCTAAATAAAAATGCTAAAAAATATGGTACTTTAACAATGTTTCTAATTAAAAACGTCACCAATTATAGACCTTTACTTGCGTTTATAAAACATGGAAAATACTTACATCCTTTACCAACGTGTTCCTAGACAATTTTTTTTCCCTGCGTTTCCTAAATAATTGGTAAAGACATCTTAGTGTTTTAAAACACTAGTAAAGGTCCTGAAAAAGGTTGCCTATGATCCCCTTTGTTGTAGTGATGTCCTCTTGTAGGCCTTAGATTTATAGAACTCAGAGTGACAAATTGCTCATATTTGTCCTACTTTAACAACGATGTATTAAGAGATATAGTACATTATACTTCTTTTTGGACCTAACGATGATCCTATGCCAGGTGCCACATAGACATAAATTAAAAATAACTCTTTATGAGTGATATAGAATAGAAAAAGGTTTTTAGTACTCATTGTTACCAAGAGAGACGGACTGGTGATTTTCAATATCTAAAGATAACACAACATTGATACTTTTGACAACCTTTATTTAGGTAATAAAAATAAGCTAATATGTAGATACTATGACTACTTGATTCCATTTAAACCTGTAAACCTCCTAAGCAAATATGTAGATACTATGACTACTTGATTCCATTTAAACCCATAAAGCTACTTGTCTTCAATCACCAATGATTACAGCAGCTTCAAATGATAATTTCCTCGCTTCATCTTCTAGCCTATCAAGTTCCTCTTAAATAGGTTCATAATATGGATGTGTCTTATCAACAATACTCAATGCTCTAAACAACCCAATCACCGTTCCCCTAAAAGAGGCCCAGTACTTTTTTGGGAGCTTGTTTTCTTGTCTCCATTGCCTCCAACCATCAATAGGATCCATTAGTTCATCTTCATCTAACTCCTCTCTGTGATAAATAAAGATAATTTATTGGAGATAGAAATAAATTCATAGATGTGTCAAATGTGATAAGAAGCAACTAATGAAGATATATAGATGACCTCCACCGGTTTCTTCATGATTTAAGAGTTTCCACTGGGCTAGATTGGATTTTCATCTTTTGCTTACCCGCTTCCTCATCCATGGTGCATTCATTGATTGGCGAATTTTTCATACCACTGCCCTCTTCAGCCATTGTACAAGTAGTAGGCATTCTTAATATCACAAAACAATGAAAGAACCCATGGTGTCATTAGCTTTCAAATAGTGAGTAATGTAAATTGCCACTTAAGCATTGTAAATAGTTCTTACTGTTCAATTAAGTGTGACTTATACCTTCCTGGTTGTTGACAATACTTTAATTTGTATAACAAATCATTGGAGTAGAATTATTAATATATGCGTAATATAATTATATGGACTTGAACTCAACATAATTCCCAAAACAAAAAGAGTAAAACATTCTTTTGCGCATAATTTGTACTATGGTCTAAAGACCATTGTACATAAATATAGTAGCTATTTGACCTTTACAACCAGAGGCTGCAAATTATTTCATGCCAAGGAGACACTTGCTACTAATTCTAAATAATACTAAAACTTGCAAATAATTGGTCACTTAAGACTAGTTCCATAAACAGTACCCCCTGCAATATCATCTTCTTGTTTAATAGCAACTTCTTCTTCTAGAGCCTCTTCATTTTATCCTTTAAAATTAAGACCCAACTTGAAAGGATTGAAATACTTGAACATATATTTTGTCGCATGCTCTCCACCTATAGATCCCTCAGGCAAATCTTGATAAAAAACCATCATTTTATAATTAGGTCTTGATCCACTTAAGGTCATTGTCTCCATCACTTCCCTCTCGTCCACTTCATCTATCTCCCCTATTCCCGAACTTCTCTTAGATTTTGCTTCTAGATCAATAATTTGTTGGAAAAACAATAGTTTTAGAAAGGGTAAAATCCGGCTCACAACTTGAAATTTAAAACTTAAAATACCTTTCAAATTATGAAAGCATTCCTCTGCCTCTAGAAGTTGCACTCGATCTCTATGAACTTCAATTGCCCTTGCAATGTTGTATTTTGGTTTGCCACCTCTTGAAGCTCATGTTCGGCATGCGCTTGTGCACTTAAATTGAAGTCAACAATTTTGAATTTACCAACCTTTTGATTGCTGATAGCTAGCACGCTGACGACTCTTGTATCTCGATGTTGATGGCTCTCTATAAAATACATATTTCGTTCGATTCTTGTTTTCATCCTCAACTTGAATCTCGATGAACGTTAAAAATGTTGCTAAGCACATTGTTTTTGTCTTGAAAACAGCTTCAGGAAGTTTGAAATACTTGATGATCCTTTTTAGCAAGCACACATAGCATGCTGTAATAAGATCCATTACGACAGTGCAAAAAACTTACTCACAGTGCATTGCATGAAAATGATGTTGGCGAAAATTTATAGAGGCAATTGTACTGACATAAATCTAGTAAGTAGATGACCGTTTGAAGTTTTGTATTATATTTACTTTCAATATGTAAATTATTCAAAGAAGTTATGCTATTGTTTCACCATTTGTTGCTTAATTTCTTATCACTCTTAATGTTGATTCTCTTACAATAGACAACTTTCCACAATTGATTTCATACTTTGGGTTAAAATAGTATATTTTATTTACATAGCTGTGCTCACATTCCTTTATTATTCATTTATTATTTTTTAGAACAAAAAGCATACCAAATTAAGTCGCATTAATTGGAAGTTTTAAAATCACATAGTCAAATGGCATTAATTTTCAGTCTTGTACTTTTGGTAAATTTACATGTCATTTTCTATTTTCTATTTTTAAATCAACGTGCTTCAATATTTTAACATAAGTTACTCTGGTTAATTGAACCCGATGCAATTATGTCTTAATAAAAGTGTATCATTTCAACTTACAAAACTGACATCGTTCTAATAATGTTTGTTTAATTAATGTCATTAAGTTTGCCATTAGTTTTTAATTAAGCCTATTTATGGAATATCAATTTTCTATAACTACTGAAGTAGTCGAACAAAAAATAAAAAATGACATATGTAGCTATTATAGAAATAGTTAAAGGGAAAAGACAAAAACTTCCTTTCAGATTGTCCTGCATTATATATATATATATATAATTAGATTAGATAATTTCAATATGTAAATTATTCAGGGAAGTTATGTTGTTGTTTCCCCATCTGTTGCTGAATTTCTTACCGCTTTTAATGTTGAGTCTTTTACAATAGACAACTTTCTACAATTGGTTCCATACTTTGAGTTAAAATAGTATATTTTATTTACATAGTTGTGCTCAAAATTAAAATAGTATATTTTATTTATATAGTTGTACGCACATTCCTTTATTATTGTTTCGAATAAAAAGTGCACCAAATTGAGTTGTATTAATTGGAAGTTTTGAAATCACATAGTCAAATAGCATTAATTTCCAGTCTTGTGCTTTTGGTAAATTTACATGTCATTTTCTATTTTTAAATCAACACGCATTAATAATTTCAACATAAGTTGTGCCGGTTAATTGAACCAAATGCAATTATGTCTCAATACAAGCACATCGTTTCAACTTACAAAACTGACACTGTTCTAATAATATTTTTTAATTAGTGTTATTAAATTTGCCATTAGTTTTTAATTAAGCCTATTTGTGGAATATCACTTTTCTGTAACTACTGAAGTATTTGAACAAAAAATAAAAAATGACACATGTCCCTATTACAGAAACAGTTAAAAGGAAAAGACAAAAACCTCATTTGAGATTGCCCTGCTTTATATATATATAATTAGATTAGACAATTTCAAAATGTAAATTATTCAGGGAAGTTATGCTGTTATTTCACCATCTGTTGCTTTATTTCTTGCCGCTTTTAATATTGATTCTCTTACAATAAACAACTTTCCACAATTAGTTCCATACTTTGGGTTAAAATAGTATATTTTATTTACATAGTTGTGCGCACATTCCTTTATTATTTTTCAGAATAAAAAGCACACCAAATTGGGTCGCATTAATTGGAAATTTTAAAATCACATAGTCTAATGGCATTAATTTTCAGTCTTGTGCTTTTGGTTAAATTTACATATCATTTTCTATTTTTAAATCAACGTGCTTCAATAATTTCAACAAAAGTTGTGCTGGTTAATTGAACTAAATGCAATTATGGCTCAATAAAAGCACATTGTTTCAAGGCAAAAAGGGAAAAACTGCCATTTATCTTATCATGAGGAACATATTGCCCATTAAAGTATTTTTTTAGGGAAATCACTCACTCACGTTTATGGAGGGTGTAAATAAGCCACTATCGTTAAACAAAAACTATTTATGAGTCGATATGGACTATTTTTATGAGGTGTACCCTAAATGAAAGTGAGTCAGATTTAGGCGTGAAACATGGTCTTTTTCTTTTCCCATTCCTGTGAACTTTTCTGCTCAGTCAAATTGTATCATAACAGGAAATCTGAAAAGGAGTGGCCACGCCGACTAGAAATGTACATTGACTTAAAATGAGACAAAGTGTTTAAGAAAAGAGACTGCACTCAATTTGAATGTTTGTAGTCAAAAAGAGCAAGCAAAGGTTCAGATTAAAGGGCCCAAACATCACAAAGAGGACTGCCAATCGTTAGGGCACTTGGCAATGAAAAGGTATACAAGATGACAAACCATATATCATGTCTAGATTCTCACGTGATACTTAATTTGTTGGAATATGCTATTCCAATTGTTTATTGTAGATGTTGGTTTTAGGTTAAAAGCTACTACAATTCTTTAATTTTCACACCAACACACATGAAACCCACTCATATTTGTTTGTATATTTTTATTGTAGTGTAAAGGACAATGAAGACAATATGTTCTTTAAGTGCATTGAATATGGTGTTAAAGGGGGTCCATGTGAGGACCAAAATTTTGGTGGCATTGATGCGTCTAAATCTAAGGTAGTGGGGACATTTGCAACTGATGGGGATTTAACTAAGGGAAGTGTAACAAACATAAATGTGAGTTGCAAAAATAGGGCACAAAAAATAACACCCAAAAAATGAAAAGCACCTACACAAAAAAGAATTCAGAAAGTTACTACAACTATTAGACAGCTTGAGGGTGGTGGGCCTAATGGTTAGAATGTGAGGAGTTTTTTAATGTTATTGAGTACTTATTTGATTATGATGAGGAGTTAAGAGAGTCATGGTAGAGACTTGCTGAGTTTGCCACTCAAGAGAGTTTGAAAAAGAAGGTTGCTGGAGAAAATGACAATGAGGATGAAGAGTTCCCTGATGAAGAAAAAGATGAAGAAATAGTAGACCCTCTAATTCAAGTGTCAAGGAATGATGATGGGGTGCTTGCAGACGTAGAGGAATTGCACATATGCAATAATGGAGACTCTACGGATTATTTAAAGTGCTCAGATGCTGGTAGTGTTAACTCTGATTTAGAGACCAGTGATGAACGACATGAACAACAATTGAGATATAGGAGAAGTAGATACCCAAGGTATAATTCTGATTGTGAGAATGTTGAATTTGAGATTGGCTTATGGTTTGTTGATAATGTACAATTCAAAAATGCTGCTGCAAAGTATGTCGTTCATCATCACAGAGATGTATACTTCAAGGTGAATAAGCCTATGACAGTGCAGCTTGTTTGTTCTGAAGGGTGTCCATTCAAAGTTTGGGCTTCACATAGCAAGAAGCTTTCTTGCTTTCAGATCAAATCATATAGAAAACCCATGTGTGCCATCGGAGGTTTAAGTTACGTTTGGTAACTGCAAAAATTGTAGCTTAATTATATTGTACAAGAATAAGACGTAATCCTTCTCTAAAAATTAAACAAATTAAAGGCTTACTGAAAGATGAAAAGAAGTTGAATGTGAGTTTTGACATGGTGAAAAGGACTAGGCAGATTGTTGTTAGTGTTGTGCCCAAAAGCCAATCATGAGATGATTGTATTCTTGCACATTGAGTCATGATATTTTATTAAGGCATTAATCCAGCAATTATGTTTGTTGTTTTGTTCCTGCGTAACTTAACAAACATAATTGTAACCCTAGAATAATGATATTCTTAAAAGTCCCTAGTCTAGTATTATTGTGGAGCGGGTTGCAATAATACATAACGACTAGCATATGTGGAGACTAATATGAGATATGTAGTCTACATATGGGTACAAGTTGGAGAACTTGTGTACTGGACCGACCCACCATGAGAACACTACATGGATCGTTATATGAGTGTCATAAGTGATTCCCATAGTGATCAGGGTATATGTAGTCCTTCGACCTAAGATCATCAAGGTTCCCTACATGTGAGTCACATACTTTGATACTTTCCTTTGTTGCTCGTAACTGAGTGAACTTGAAGGAGGTCATTGGGTATGTCACATATCATGCGGAGGGATTTGTATGATCAAGATGGGATTTGTCCCTCCTATGTAACGGGAGCGATATCTTCGGGCCCCTTGATAGAGTGAGACTTAGAAAAATGCATGGCCATGCTCGGATGAGTTGATATGCGATATCAATGTCATCAGTTTAAGTTAGTCTACTCGGTAATCAAGAAACCAAAGATTGGGCTATACGAGAGTGACACATTCCATGTCTCGTGCTTAGTCTTGATATCTTGGACAAAGGGACAATGGCATATATCGGTGATGATCATAAAGGTATAGTCGAATCATCGACAATCTTGTCACTTGGGTAGCAATGATGTGTTGCTAGACACCGCTCATTGCTTATGATCATAAATGTGATTTATGATCATTGCCAACGTGATAAGAGCCTATTGGGTCGCACACATAGAGCAATTTGGATCATTAGAGTGCATGGGCTAATTATTTGGGTTATGGTTTCACTTTAATTTCGTATTAATAATGGGCCCAAAAGTTGAGCCATTATTAAGCCCGAAATTAAATCCTAATTGGATTAGGGCTTTGAAACCTATTAGGCCTGGAAGTTGAGTCTCACTATAAATACAATTTTAAGTGAGAAATTCGAAGGTCTCCTTGCCCTAGCCTCCAAAAAGGACAGCCACACTCTTCTCTTGCAATTCCTTGGAGGACGTAAGCTAGCACTGCGAGCGCAAGAGAAACGCATCTACCGGGACGTGGTGGAAGCGTGGTGATCCCGAGAAGCTCGTGTGGATACCATAGAGAGCCTGAACACGTCAACTGTTCAGGTTTTGTGATTCGACTCTACAGTTGAGTGAGAGATCTCAATCGAAAATTAGGTATGAAAATTTTCGAACACCCGGTTTACCCCGTTTCACTTGGATCCTGGAGGGTTTCGGTTAAATTCCGCTGCGCTGTTTGGCTTCCGAAACCCAACAATTGTAATGAATAAGATGGAGGGAAATTACAAGGATGAGTACAAGCTACTTGGGGACTATGCAGGGGAGTTACGTAGGACTAATCCAGGGAGCACAATCATGCTGGACTTAATACCCTCTACTGATGCCTCCCATGTTGTATTCAAGAGGATGTATTTTTGTTTTGAAGCTTCTAAGAATGGATTCTTAGAGGATTGTAGACCCATATTTGGTGTTGATGGATGTTTCTTGAAAGGGCTAATGAAGGGAGAATTGTTGACTGTAATTGGTAGGGATGCAAATGATCAGATGTTCCCTATTGCATGGGCTGTTGTTGAAGTGGAGAATCGAGACTCATGGACATGGTTGTTAAAGCAACTCATCCAAGACCTTGACATTCAAAATAGTTACAGATGGACCATTGTCTCAGACCAACAAAAGGTGATTTTTTTCTTCTTTGTTTATCAACTAGCGTTGCAGGCCGATTCATTTGGTCTTAATAATAACACCCTAGCGATTAGTTGCTTAAATTATATACTTAGTTTTAAGAAATTTTAAGGATTTGAAAAGTTGAAAAAGAAAAAAATAAATGCAAAGATAGAAACAATCAAGTCTAATTTACTTAAAATTTGTTTGTTTATAGGGATTGATACCAGCCATTGATGAGCTTTTGCCACATGCAGAGCATCGTAGATGTGCTAGGCACATTTGTTCAAATTGGCAAGCTAATCATCGAGGTGAAGTTCTTAAAAACTTATTTGGAGAGTTGCTAAAAGTACAAATGTGATGGAGTTCCAAGATACACTGGAGATAATTGATAAGTTCTATAATGCTAAGAATGATTTGCTTAAGATTGACCCTAAGTATTGGTGTAAAGCATATTTTAGATCTTTTCCAAAATGTGATGTAAATCACAACAATCTATATGAAGCATTTAATGGTGTGAAAGAGATTTTGGTTGCAAGACAAAAGCCTATATTTTCTATGTTGGTGGATATTACAAGGCATGTAATGAAGCGATTTCATGAGAAAAGTAAGTTTGGTATGAACTGCCCCTGTGAGTTTGGTTATATTGTGCTGAAAAAACTTCAAAAAGAGTATCATGAGAGTGTTGAGTGGGATATTACCTTTAATAGTGATGGTCAATATGAGGTCCAGTATAACAACTTGCAATTTCAAGTGAACCTAAGGGGGAAAAAATGTGCTTGTGGGAGCTGGGAGCTATCTGGTATCCCTTGTAAACATGTAATATGTTGCATTGTAGACAAAGGTGACATGCCTGAAAACTACTTGGATGATTGGTACAAGAAAAAAAAAATTATACTTGTTTATAAGAATTCAATGACTCCAATTAGTGGACCAAATGTCTGGCCAAGGTCTGATTTGATTCCGATTCTCCCACCATATGCAAAATCTATGCCCAGGAGACCTAAAAAAAATAGGAAGGGTGAGCACGGTGAACCAAGGAGTGGAGTTAGACTTTCTAAGAAGGGTCAATTAAACAAGTGTACTCTGTGCAAAAAGGAAGGACGTAATAGGAGATGCTGCCATCTAAATACATCCCATGTTGAGACAAGTCAGCGGATATGATAATGTTATTGCACATATTATTCACGTTAAGACTGCTACAACTATTATTAATTCAATTTATTTGTTTTACAAGGTTCAAGTTATAGCACAAAGAGATCTCACAAAAGAAGAAGACAATCAAACGGTAATGGTTCTAAAAAAGGGCAGGGTGTGTATGTGAGCACACAATCCAGAAGGTCTAACACAAATGTAGGTGTCACAATTCAATTAATTATTTTTTTGATTCACCATATATTTTTATTTACCTGAGAATTTAAAATTTTGACTTTTTTTTCCTTATGTTTGATAAATGGAAAGACTGCATTTTGGTTGCAGAGCTCATGTAGAAAGGTTAGTGATTCTTGTGAATCATCCTTGTTTTTAATGTTTCTTTTCTTATAGATTCTTTGAATTAAATTAATCCTTTTTGAATCAAATGCTTTACCAGCACCACTTGTAGGAATTCCTAAATTTTTCCTATTCCAACCTGATTCATAAAGTTTTGAAGGATTTATTACTTGTAGCCAACACCATATGCATTAGGTCATGAATACTAAATGGCTAGTTATTTTTTTTTCACAAAAAACAAAAAAAGCTGCAAGGTACTCCTACATCAACAACACCGCAGGCATTAGCTTTGGGATCATTTCACAATGAGATAGGTACAACAAGATGCTTATGTGTTCACTATTTAGATATAAATGGACTATGATTTTGTGTCTGATGGTTGTACATAAAACATGGAATTTGTAGGTCAAGGTCCCATAACTAGCCAAAGGGGAGAGTCTTTAATGCAGCCATCTTCCCAAGTTTTAGTCATATTTCCTGTTAAACAACTAGATGCAATAAATCAAAATTAGTTCTCACACTCAGGTATAACTTATGGAGGGAATTGAAATCAAGATCAACAACAAACTCATAAGAACCTTAAGATGTTAGAGCCAACAAAAAAAGGAAGATATGGAAAAAAGAGATATGACAGACTCACCTAGATGAGGATTAATATATTATAAGGAATTTTTTTGTATTTTGTAACAGCTTTAGTGTGACTTAATCTCCCATGTACTTTGGGCAAATAGGCTTGAATTTAGTTAAGCTTTTGTGAATGAAATTGTAGATTTGCACTTTTAATTTTAACTTTTCTTTTTTCAAAGTTCAGGTTGTTTGCAATCTCAAGGAAATTATAGTTTTTAAGCAAACTTTCCAAGTTTTGACAATTTAAACTTTTTCCTCAAGGAAGATATTTCAATCTGAAACTAGCAGCAAGTCACAAATCATTTTAACTAGCTTGTTGTGAATTTTTAGCTCAAAATAACAAGATTTGCCTAGAAGTCAATATTGAGTCAAACTTCACAATGCCAATACTTGGCTGTAGAATTTCCAACATTTTAACTGAAGAATTCTGTAGCATATCTCGGCTTAACAAGTCCAACAAATTTCTTTGCACGACTTGCATTTTTACTGCTAAATTAATAAGCAAAACATTGATAGATAGCTTTTACTCATACTTAATGCTTCAAGAGACATCCATTACCAACAAACTTGTGACATGAACACATAAATACACCTAAATCAGATTTTTGTTTTAACAAGGCCATATAGCTCGCTTTCTTTATGGCTACCTTGACAAACTCATTGCAAACTAGAATGAAGGATGATTATGTGTTTCTAGTTCTAGTTGTAATTAGTATGAAAACATCCCCAAATGTTCAAACCCTAAACCCTTTACAAACCCCCAATTTTCCCATCTAGCTCCCCATCAATTTGCATTTTTTCTTATGTGGATGGTTGCTTTGCTTATCTCTGCCACGCCAGCAACATTCGAACGGAATATCCCTTTCACAAGTAGAATATTCTATCCGCCAAGCCTCTTTGTTGGTGCTCTGTACCTTAATTAAAACATTAGTGGCTTATTTGCACCCATCATAAATGTAAGTGGGTGATTTCCCCACAAAAATACTTCAAGGGGTGATTTGTCTCGTCACACTAAGATGAGTAGCATTTTTCGCCCTTTTTCCCTTGTTTCAACTTACAAAATTGACACCGTTCTAATAACGTTTGTTTAATTAATGCCATTAAGTCTGCCGTTAGTTTTTAATTAAGCCTATTTGTGGAATATCACTTTTTTGTAACTATTGAAGTATTCGAACAAAAAAATAAAAAGTGACAAATGTCGCTATTATAGAAATAATTAAAGGGAAAAGACAAAAACCTCCTTTGCGATATATATATATATATATATATATATATAATATTAGATTTGATAATTTCAGTAAATAAATTATTCTAGGAAGTTATCTATTGTTTCAACATCTGTTGCTTAATTTCTTACCGCTTTTAATGTTGATTATTTTACAATAGACAACTTTCCACAATTGGTTCCATACTTTGGGTTAAAATAGTATATTTCATTTACATTGCTGTGCTCAAAATTAAAATAGTATTTTCTTTTTACATAGTTGTGCTCACATTCCTTTATTACTTTTTTATTATTTTTCAGAAGAAAAAGCACATCAAATTGAGTCGCATTAATTGAAAGTTTTGAAATCACATAGTTAAATGACATTAATTTCTAGTCTTTCGCTTTTGGTAAATTTACATGTTATTTTCTATTTTTAAATCAACGCGCTTCAAAATTTCAACATAAGTTGTGCCGGTTAATTGAACCCGATGCAATTATGTCTCAATAAAAGCGCATCGTTTCAACTTACAAAACTAACACTGTTCTAATAACATTTTTTTAATTAATGCCATTAAATCTGCCGTTAGTTTTTAATTAAGCCTATTTGTGAAATATCACTTTTTTGTAACTACTGGAGTATTCGAACAAAAAAATAAAAAATGACACAAGTCATTATTACAAAAACAGTTAAAGGGAAAAGACAAAAATCTCCTTTAAGGTTGTATATATATATATATATGTATGTATGTATGTCTAATTAGATTAGATAATTTTAACATGTAAATTATTCAGGGAAGTTATGCTGTTGTTTCACTATCTGCGGCTTAATTTCTTACCACTCTTAATGTTAATTATCTTATAATAGACAACTTTCCACAATTGGTTCCATACTTTGGGTTAAAATAGTATATTTTATTTACATTGTTGTGCTCAAAATTAAAATTGTATATTTTATTTAAATAGCTAAGCTCACATTCCTTTATTATTCTTTTATTATTTTTCAGAACAAAAAGCATACCAAATTGAGTTGCATTAATTGGAAGTTTTGAAATCACATAGTCAAATAACATTAAATTCGAGTATTGTGCTTTTGGTAAATTAACATGTTATTTTCTATTTTTAAATTAACATGCTTCAATAATTTCAACATAAGTTGCACCAGTTAATTGAACTAAATGCAATTATGTCTTATTAAAAGTGCATCGTTTTAACTTACAAAACTGACACCGTTCTAATAATGTTTGTTTAATTAATGCCATTAAGTCTGCCAATAGTTTTTAATTAAGCCTATTTGTGGAATATCACTTTTCTATAACTACTGAAGTATTCAAACAAAAAATAAAAAATAACACATGTCACTATTACAGAAATAGTTAAAGGAAAAAGTCAAAAACCTCCTTTGAGATTGTTCTGCTTTATATATATATATATATATATAATTAGATTAGATAATTTTAATATGTAAATTATTTAGGAAAGTTATGCTGTTGTTTCACCATCTATTACTTAATTTCTTACCACTCTTAATAGTGATTCTGTTACAATAGACAACTTTCTACAATTGGTTTCATACTTTGGGTTAAAATAGTATATTTTATTTACATAGTTGTGTTCACATTCCTTTATTATTCATTTATTATTCTTCAGAACAAAAAGCGCACCAAAGTGAGTCGCATTAATTGGAAGTTTTGAAATCACATAGTCAAATGGTATTAATTTCCAGTCTTCTACTTTTGGTAAATTTACATGTCATTTTTTATTTTTAAATCAACACGCTTCAATAATTTTAAGATAAGTTGCGCCGGTTAATTGAACCCAATGCAATTATGTCTCAATAAAAGGGCATCGTTTTAACTTACAAAACTGGCATCGTTCTAATAACATTTGTTTAATTAATGTCATTAAGTCTACCATTAGTTTTTAGTTAAGCCTATTTGTGAAATATGACTTTTTTGTAACTACTAAAGTATTCAAATAAAAAATAAAAAATGAAACATGTCACTATTGTTGAAACAGTTAAAGGGAAAAGACAAAAACCTCCTTTGAGATTGCCTTCTTTATATATTTATCTATTTATTTATTTATTTATATAATTAGATAATGAGCTAACATTTTTTTAGTCCCTTAAAAAATGATCTTTAGTAAAGTGAAGTCTCAAGTTACATTTGAAAGCAAAACTATCATTTTTTTTCCATTTATTGTAGTTTTTGTTTTATTTTTCTTCTGTTCTAGCTTTTGAAATATGATTTCATGAGGCTAAAAAAAAACTAATTAAGATTAAACTAACATAGATTGTTTAACTAAAAATAATTAATACAACATATATAGCCAAAAGAATTATTTGTAAATGATAGAATAAAACAAAACATCAAATGCAATGGAAAAAAAATTGTGAACATAAAATAACATGACTTTTTTCTAATAAATTGAGAGAGAATTATATTATTTTAGCTTTTGTTACGTTGAGTTGTTTTACATCATATTTCATATTTTTAGAAACCAGTATCTTTATTCCCTATGTGTGTGTGTGTCTGTGTAGACACACACACACATAGGGAATAAAGATACTGGTTTCTAAAAATAACATTATTTTTCTGTTGAATTTTTTTTTTGGAATGTTTAGCTAAAGTTTTCTAAATATTGTATGTTTACATGTTAGAAGACATTCCAAATTGGTGCAATGTCAAGAAATTGAAAATTTATGATTGAGAAAAAAAAATTAATTTCTTAATATTTTTTTGTTCACACACTAAGTCTGACATAAGATTTTGATCTACAAATGAATATCATCATGAAAAAAAACTAATTTGTATACTACCTTGATAAAAAAAGTTACCCGTCTCCCAAGAACATAAATAAGTGTGATTATGGTTAAAATTAAAAAAGAAACATATAAAACTCTACTTACTATTTCTTGCATATTAAATTGAGTAGTAAGCTCCGAATGAACTTGATTCAACTTATTGGATGGAGAAGCATCTGGTAACCCCAGGCTTGGAAAACTTTCAAGAAAAGATATATAGATGAAAAATAGATTTTAAGAAAGTAAATATTTGTACAAGTAGTTATGGATTTATTGCGTATAGTTGTATGAACATACTAATAATAAAAACTATTAAACAAAGAATACAATAGAAAATATTATAATTGTTGTAAAAAATGAATTTTGAAAACAAAAAGGGAAAGATGTGATTTTCTTATTGTAGGTTTTTTAGAGTTAAGATGTATTAATATATATAGAGACAAATGTAAAAGGAAATACATTAAACTCTAGAATACATATGATGCATATTTAGGATAATAAAATAAATAAATTTGTTATAGGTGGAAGTTATTTTTATTTTTCCTAATATTTATGCAGATGTATGTGGTAGAAGTTTGACTTTATAAATTAAATTGAAACCTTAGTAATTGTTAAAGCATGTCAAATTAAATTGAAATATTAATGAATCATTAGGAAAAGAATGGACAAGGAGAGAGAAAGAAATGGGACCCAGTGAAAGGGATAAATAACCAATATTTTCTATCTATGGAAATATAAGATTTCGTGGGTTGGAAGTGGGTAGGATGTAGTATCTTTATGTCTTATTAAAGGAGGATATGTTTTCACCAATGTAAAATTAAAAGTCTTAACCTTTTATCAACCACTTATCTTATATCGATATAATGGATTGGATTGACTCACTTATCCTGATAAATTTCATTGATTTATTTCAGCTTTCAACCAAAAATTTTATCTCTCTCATCCCAGGAACGCTTTTATCCCTCCTAATTTTGGCCTCCATTAAACCAATTTCTTTTTAATCTCCAGGACAAAAAGTTTCAAGCAAATAAAAAAACTGATACACATCCATTTCCAACTCTCTTCACCGACTACCACAAAGCTTGACCCAATGAGTCCTTTATCAAAAGATTAGAACAACTATACTACAATGAATTGAAGATCTATCACTTCTTTGTATTTCCCTTATACAGTTCAATTTTATGAAATCAGTGATTTTTAATCTTGACCATTAAATTTAAATAAAATTAGTATTTTTCATTTATGATTTTTTTAGCAATGCTGAAATCTACTATTTAAGGTTTAACTTATAGTATTTTATAAATTAATATATATATAACATTCCATAAATTTTTTAAAAATTTTAGGATATTGGCCATTTGGTTTTCCATTAGTATGTATAATAATAGTAAATAATAATAAGAGATCGAGGTAGGAAGGCGGTTTAACCATAGAACGCATGAATATAATCTTAATTTAAGTGACTATTTCTCCTTGTATCTTCCTCCCTCATGTAAGAATAAATTAAAATGTATCACTAATTAAAAAAATAGAAAGAAAAAGATAGAAAAATGACTATTTATACTAAGCTTTCTCTTACAAATTGAAATTTGTTACTACTAAGTTTTACCATCAATTAAAATTTTTATATTTCTAAATTGCCCTTAATTAATGAACAAACAAAAGTAAGAAAAATGATCAAAATTAAGCAATTATAAATGCAAGGAAAACGAAAAACGAAGCTCCAAGAGGTTCCAATCAAAACTTTTGCCATAGTAGCTAAAATAATGAGCTAACCTCTTTTTAGTCCATTAAAAAAATGATATTTACTGAAGTTGATTTCCAAGTTTCATTAGAAAGCAAAGTTATCATTTTTTTCCATTTATTGCAGTTGTTGTTTTATTTTTCTTCTGTTTCAGCTTTTGAAACATAATTTCATGAGGCCACAAGAGAAACACTAATTAAAATTAAACTAACACAAATCGTTTCACTAAAAATAATTAATATAACATATATAGCCAAAAGAATTATTTGTAAATCTTAGAATAAAACAAAACATAAAATGCAATGGGAAAAAATTTTCAACATAAAATAACATGACTTTTTTCTAATAAATTGGGAGAGAATTTACATTGTTTTAGGTTTGGTTATGTTGAGATGCATATATATTGCTTTATTTTTGTGTTGAATTTTTTTAGGAATGCTTAGCCGAAGTTTTCTAAATATTGTATGTTTACATGTTAAAAGACATTCTGAATTGGTGCAATGTCAGGAAATAGAAAACCTATGGTGGAGAAAAACAAAAAAAAAAATAATTTCTTAATGTTTTTAGTTCACACACCAAGTCTGACTTAAGATCTTGATCTACAAATGAATATCATCATGAAAAAAGACTAATTTGTACTCTATAAAACTCTACTTAATATTTCTTGCTTATTAAATTGAGCAGTAAGCTCCGAATGAACTTGATTCAACTTATTGGATAGAGGAATGTCAGGCAACCTCGGGCTTGGAAAACTTGTAGGAAAAGAGAGATAGATGTAAAATATTAATTAAGAAAGTAAATAGTTGTACAAGTAGTTATGGATTTACCATGTATAATTGTATGAACATCATAATAATAAAAACTATAAAACAAACAATACAATAGAAAATATGATAATTGTTCTAAAAAATGAATTCTGAAAACCAAAAGGGAGATATAAAATTTTCTTAGTGTAGATTTTATGGAGTTAAGATGTATTAATATATGTAGAGAGAAATGTAAAAGGAAATAAATTAAAATCTAGAACACATATGATGCATATTCAGGATATTATAATAAATAAATTTGTTATAGATGGAAGTTATTTTTGTTTTGCGTTATATTTATGCAAATATGTATGATAGAAGTTTAACTTTATAAATAAAATTGAAACCTTCGTAATTGTTAAAGCTTGTCAAATTATATTGAAATATCAATGAATCGTCAGGAAAAGAATTGACAAAGAGAGAAAATGAAATGGGACCCAGTGAAGGGTAGTCGATATTTTCTCTCTATGGAAAGATAAGATTCCGTGAGATGGAAGTGGGTAGGATGCAGTATCTTTATGTCTTATTAAGGGAGGATTTGTTTTCACCGGTGTAAAATTAAAAGTCTTAACCTTTTACCAACCATTGATATTATATTAATCTAATGGGTAGGATTGAATCACTTATCCTAATAATTTTTATTGATTTGTTTCAGGTTTTCTGATTCAACCAAAATTTTCTCTCCATCCTCCCAGGTACGCTTTTATCCCTCCTAATTTTGGTCTCCATCAAACCCATCTCCTATTAATCTCTAGAATAAAATGTTTCAAGCAAAAAAAAAAAATCTAGATAACAATATCCTTCCCCACAAGATACACATATAGTTCCAACTCTCTTTATTGACTACCACAAAGCTTGAACCAATGAGTGCTTTATCAAAAGATCAGAACAACTCTACTACAATGAACTGAAGATCTATCACTCTTTCGCATTTTCTTTGTAAAGTTCAATTTTATGAAATCAATGATTTTTAATCTTGACCATTAAATTTAAATAAAATCAGTGATTTTTTGTTTATGTTATTTTTAGCAACTTTGAAATTTACTCTTTAAGGTTTAACTTATAGTATTTTGTAAAATAATATATATAATATTCCATAATTTTTTAAAAAATTTTAGGAAGTTGGCCATTTGGTTCTCCATTAGTATGTATAATAATAGTAAATAATAAAAAGAGATTGAGGTAGGAAGGGGGTTGAAGCGTAAAGCACATGAATATAAACTTAATTTAAGTGATTATTTCTCCATGCACCTTTCTTCTTTATGTAAGAATAAATTAAAATGTATCACTACTTAAAAAATATAGAAATAAAAAGAAAGAAAAATGACTATTTCTATTAAGCTTTCTCCTACAAATTGAAATTTGTTACTACTTAGCCTGACCTTCAATTAAAATTTATATATTTCTAAACTGTCTTTAATTAATGAATTGACAAAGGTAAGAAAAAGGACCAAAACTAAGCAATTGCAAATGCACGGAAAAGAAAAAACAAAGCTCCAAGAGGTTCAAATCAAAAAAATTCCTATAGCAGCTAAAATAATGAGCTAACCTCTTTTTAGTCCCTTAAAAAATGATCTTTACTGAAGTTGAGTCCCAAGCTACATTTGAAGGCAAAGCAATAATTTCTTTTTTCCATTTATTACAGCTGTTGTTTTATTTTTCTTCTGTTTCAGTTTTTGAAACATATTTCATGAGGCTATAAGAGAAACACTAATTAAAATTAAATTAGTATAGATCGTTTCACTAAAAATAATTAAAACCACATATATAGCCAAAAGAATTATTTGTAAATCATAGAATAAAACAAAACATAAAATGCAATGAAAAAAATTGTGAACATAAAATAACATTACTTTTTTCTAATAAATTTTGAGAGAATTTATATTGTTTTAGGTTTTGTTACGTTGACATGTATAGATATTTATATAAGGAATAAAGATACTGGTTTTTAAAAGTATGAAATATGATGTAATACGAATAATTAGAATACTACATTTACTATATATAAAATTAATATATACATATATATTACTTTTGTAACACCCCCATATCCCACATGGGTTAATTGTGGGAAGCCTTATGTGGATATATAGGCTCCAATTCCAGAACATAAGCACCTAGCGCTTATCCTTTTCCAAAGGATAGCCCATGTGGTGTGGGTAGGTGTTCCGTTGACCGGTTCTGGACTTGGGTCATTACAAATGGTATTAGAGTCAGGTTTGGTTCAAAGTATGTGGTTGTGTCCGCTGGTATGGGACGGGGAAACTTCCTTATACTAAGAGTCCATTCATAAGTACCTAGCGCTTATCCTTTTCCAAAGGATAGCCCATGTGGTGTGGGCAGGTGTTCCGTTGACCGGTTCTGGACTTGGGTTGCTATAGATGATATCAGAGCCGACCCAGGAGCACGATCACAACCACATACTTTGAACCAAACCTGGCTTTGATACCATCTGTAATGACCCAAGTCCAGAACCGGTCAACGGAACACCTACCCACACCACATGGGCTATCCTTTGGAAAAGGATAAGCGCTAGGTACTTAAGAATGGACTCTCAGTATAAGGAAGTTCCCATACCAGCGGACACAACCACATACTTTGAACCAAACCTGGCTCTGATACCATCTGTAACGACCCAAGTCCAGAACCGGTCAACAGAACACCTGCCCACACCACATGGGCTATACTTAGGAATGGACTCTCAGTATAAGGAAGTTCCCCCGTCCCATACCAGCGGACACAACCACATACTTTGAACCAAACTTGGCTTTGATACAATCTATAATGACCCAAGTCCAAAACCGGTCAACGGAACACCTGCCCACACCACATGGGCTATCCTTTAGAAAAGGATATACGCTAGGTACTTAGGAATGGACTCTCAGTATAAGGAGGTTCTCCCATCCCATACTAGCAGACTCAACCATATACTTTGAACCAAACCTGGCTCTGATACCATCTGTAATGACCCAAGTCCAGAACCGGTCAACGGAACACTTGCCCACACCACATGGGCTATCCTTTAGAAAAGGATAAGCGCTAGGTACTTATGTTCTGGAATTGGAGCCTATATATCCACATAAGGCTTCCCACAATCCACCCATGTGGGATATGGGGGTGTTACAACTTTGCTTTTATGTTTAATTTTTTCAGGAATGCTTAGCCGAAGTTTTGTAAATATTGTATGTTTGCATGTTAAAAGACATTCCGAATTGGTGTAATGTCAAGAAATAGAAAACCTATGTTTGAGAAAAAGAAAAAACTTAATTTGTTAATTTTTTTTGTTCACACACCAAGTCTGACTTACAATTTTGATCTACAAATGAATATTATCCTGAAAAAAGACTAATTTGTACTCTACCTTAATAAAAAAGTTACCCATCTCTCAACAATATAAACAAGTGTGATTGTGGTTAAAATTAGAATAGAAACATATAAAACTCTACTTACTATTTCTTGCTTATTAAATTGAGTAGTAAGCTCCAAATGAACTTGATTCAACTTATTAGATAGAGAAGCGTCAGGTAACTCCACGCTTGGAAAACTTGTAAGAAAAGAGAGATAGATGGAAAATATAAATTAAGAAAGTAAATAGTTATACAAGTAGTTATAGATTTATTGCGTATAATTGTATGAACATACAAATAATAACAACTATGAAACAAACAATACAATAGAAAATTACAATAATTGTTGTAAAAACTGAATTTTTAAAACCAAAAGAGAGAGATAAAATTTTCTTAGTGTAGGTTTTATGGAGTTTAGATGTATTAATTTATATGGAGAAAAATGTAAAAGGAAAAACATTAAACTCTAAAATACATATGGTGCATATTTTGGATAATAAAATGAATAATTTTTTATAGATGGAAGTTATTTTTGTTTTGTCTCATATTTATGCAAAGTATGTAGTGGAAGTTTGACTTTATCAATTAAATTGAAACCTTAGTAATTGTTAAAGCTTGTCAAATTAAATTGAAATATCAATGAATCGTCAGGAAAAAAGTGGACAAAATGAGAGAAAAAGAATTGGGACCTAGTGAAGGGGATAAATAACTGATATTTTCTCTGTATGGAAAGATAAGATTCTGTGGGATAGAAGTGGGTAGGATGCAGTATCTTTATTTCTTATTAAGGGATGATTTGTTTTCACTAGTCTAAAATTAAAAGTTTTAACCTTTTATCAACCTTTGATCTTATACTGATCTAATGGATAGGATTGAATCATTTACCCTGATAATTTTCATTGATTTGTTTCAAATTTTTAACTAAAATTTTATCTTCCTCCGCCCAGGTACACTTTTATCCCTCCTAATTTTGGCCATCATCAAACTTATCTCTTGTTATTCTCTAGAACAAAAAGTTTCAAGCACAAAAAAAAAAAATCTAGATAACAATAGCCTTCCCCTCAAGATATATATTTGGTCCCAACTCTCTTCACTGACTACCATAAAGCTTGAACTAATGAGTCCTTTATCAAAAGATCAGAACAACTCTATTATAATGAATTGAAGATCTATCACTTCTTCGTATTTCCCTTGTAAAGTTCAATTTTATGAAATCAATGATTTTTAATCTTGACCATTAAATTTAAATAAAATTAGTCATTTTTCATTTTTTTCCTTTTTAGCAACTTTGAAATTTACTATTTAAGGTTTAACTTATAGTATTTTGTAAAGTAATATATATAATATTTCAAAAAAAAATTAAAAAAAAATTTAGGATGTTGGCCATTTGGTTCTCCATTAGTATATATAATAATAGTAAATAAAAATAAGAGATCGAGGTAAGAATGAGGTTAAACCATAGAGCATATGAATATAATCTTAATTTAATTGACTTTTTCTCCGTGCATCTTCCTCCCTCATGTAAGAATAAATTAAAATGTATCACTAATTAAAAAAATAGAAAGAAAAAGAAAAAAAATTGACTATTTCTACTAAGCTTTCTTTTACAAACTGAAATTTGTTACTACTTGTAATGACCCAAGTCCAGAACCGGTCAACGGAATATCTACTCATAACACATGGGCTATCCCGGTCAACAGAATATCTGCCCACAACACATTGCCTATCCTTTGGAATAGGATAAGCTCTAGGTGCTTATGTTCTTAAATTGGAGCTTATATATCTACATAAGGCTTTCCACAATTCACCCATATGGGATATGGAGATGTTACAAACTCCCCCATTTATGCACCCAATGTCCTCGTTGGGGTCAATCGGATTACATGATCCCCCAGACCAAGAAACCTTTCTAATCGGACTACTTAGCCCCTTGTCAAGTTGCCTCTCAAATCCAAGTTCAGTCTCGGTAGACGGATGCATATGCACACCTACCATGCCACACCATCGTGGCCCCGAGTCGGCTCTGATATAAGCTGTAGCGACCCAAGTCCAGAACCAGTCAACGGAACATCTGCCCACACCATATGGGCTATGCTTTATGAAAAGGATAAGACGTAAGTGTTTATGTTTTGGAATTAAAGCCTATATATCCACACAAGGCTTTCCACAATTTACCTATATGGGATATGAGGGTGTTACACTACTAAGCCTGACCTTCAATTAAAATTTGTATATTTTTAAACTGTCTTCAATTAATGAATAGACAAAAGTAAGAAAAATGATCAAAACAAAGCAATTGCAAATGCAAAGAAAAGAAAATACAAAGCTCCAAGGGGTTCCAATCAAAACTTTTGCCATAGTAGCTAAAATAATGAGCAAATCTCTTTTTAGTCCCTTAAAAAATGATCTTTATTGAAGTTGAGTCCCGAGTTACATTTGAAGGCAAAGCAATTATTTTTTTTCCATTTATTGCAGCTGTTGTTTTATTTTTCTTCTGTTCTAGTTTTTGAAACATAATTTCATGAGGCTACAAGAGAAACACTAATTAAAATTAAGCTAGTACAGATCATTTCACTAAAAATAATTAATACCACATATATAGCCAAAAGAATTATTTGTAAATCATAGAATAAAACAAAACATAAAATGCAATCAAAAGAAATTGTGAACATAAAATAACATGACTTTTTTCTAATAAATTGAGAGAGAATTTACATTATTTTAGGTTTTGTTACATTGAGATGTATCTATATATATATATAGGGTAAAATCCATACGGGGTCACCTAGCTTATTTTTTTGTCCTAAACGGGTACCTTACCTTCAAATTGTCCTACCGAGGTACCTTACCTCTTATCGCGTGTCCTATCTGGGTACTTTCCGTTGATTCCATCTTTAAGTCTCACGGAAATTGATGACGTGGCATTAATTAATGCTACAATAAACGTAAAATAATAACTTTAGACCCTAAACTTTTCTAATAACTAATTCTAACCCTTAAACTTCCACCACAATCATTTTAGCCACCGTCAACCTCTTCCTCTGTCGCCCACCATCCCAGCCGCCCTTGACCTCTACGTCGTCCTCCCCGTCCTCCGTAGTAATTGTCCAAAAATCAAAGAAACAATTGTACAATTGTTTAATCGAACAATTCCAGAGCTACCCCTAGGCCAACAATTCCAGACCATTCTTCCATTCCAGCCGCCATACGACGCCCCTGAACTCCTCGCCGGCGCCAACTCAACCTGGTGCACCTCCAAGAATCGCATCCAATCCAAACAAACATCCGCCATCACCACTCCTAGCGGGCTCTTCTCCCGGATCTGACAAAGAGTCTATCTCTCGTCTTTGGATCCCCCCACTCCTCTCACCCTTTCTCTCGGTCTCCTACTCCTCGCCGAATTACCCTCATCATCCTCCTCGTTTCCGCCACCACTGAACTCGCCGAGGCTCGCCGCTATCGGGCCCAGAATTTACGTTATTGCCAGGGATTCGATGTTGAGAACAGCGATTCGCAACGAACTCTCCCCCTCTCCGGCACCTGTGCTGGTGCTACCATTTCCAAGCGGCTGAGCAAGACGCGGGACTAGATCGTCGCGTTAAAGGCGCTGGCTCTCGTCGACAGGCTGCTCAACGACGGAGATCCGTTGTTCCAGGAGGAGATCTTGTACGCGATGAGGAGTGGAGGTTAAGGTTTTTGAGCTTGTGCGTCTCCAATGTCCTGTGCAGAATAAAAAGCCAGAGAATTTTAGCAAATCTGAATCGCCAACAATGCCTCCGACCGTATTCCAGAGCTACCCCTAAGCGTTGTCTGACAGTCGGTGATGTTTAATCGAGAGGGAAGAGCCTCACGACATGAGTCCCCGCAGTGCCCAGTCTTGGATCTGCAGCCTCCGGCGTCATCGCCAGCTATCCGCCCTTCCCGAAGGCCAACGTCCCCAGCCCTGCAAAGCCCACGTCGCCGTTCGTACAATTGTCTCCGACGCAGGGAGAATCGAACGAGAATCCAAATCAGTCCAACCCGTACTTGTCCAATCGTACAATTGTTTCTGTGATTTTTGGACAATTACTGCGGTGGACGGGGAGGACGACGTAGAGGTCAAGGGTGGCTGGGATGGTGGGCGACAGAGGAAGAGGTTGACGGTAGCTAAAATGATTTTGGTGGAAGTTTAAGGGTTAGAATTAGTTATTAGAAAAGTTTAGGGTCCAAAGTTATTATTTTACGTTTATTGTAGCATTAATTAATGCCACGTCATTAATTTCCGTGGGACTTAACGATGGAATCAACGGAAAGTACCCAGATAGGACACGCGATAAGAGGTAAGGTACCTTGGTAGGACAATTTGAAGGTAAGGTACCCGTTTAGGACAAAAAAATAAGCTAGGTGACCCCTGGTGGATTTTACCATATTTTTATATATGAAGATACTGGTTTCTAAAAGAGAAAAAAATATGATGTAATATGAATAATTAGAAAATTACATTTACTGTTCATAAAATTAATACACACACACAGAGAGACACTTTATTTTCATGTTGAACTTTTTTCGTAATGGTTAGGCGAAGTTTTATAAATATTGTATGTTTACATGTTAAAATTCATTGCGTATCGGTGTAATGTTAAGAAATAGAATACCTATGATTGAGAAAAAGGAAAAAAATATTTTCTTTTTGTTTTTTGTTCACACACCAAGTATGGCTTAAGATTTTGATCTACAAATGAATATCTTCGTGAAAAAAGACTAATTTGTACTCTACCTCGATAAAAAAGTTACCCATCTCTTAGGAACATAAATAAGTGTGATTATGGTTAAAATTGAAAAAAAAAACATATAAAACTCTACTTACTATTTCTTGCTTATTAAATCAAGTAGTAAGCTCCAAATAAACTTGATTCAACTTATTGGATAGAGGAGCGTCAGGTAACCTGGGCTTGGAAAACTTGCAAGAAAAGAGAGATAGATGAAAAATATAAATTAAGAAAGTAAATAGTTATACAAGTAGTTATGGATTTATTGCATACAATTGTATGAACATGTAGCAACGTGTTCTTTTTGGAGTCACCACCAATCAGTTTTACCTTGGTCAATTGGATACCTGTTATGGTTTGTGGGAGATTCTGAGATCGTGAGCCAATCACGCTAAAATAATCTTATTGTAGCGCCCGAAAATTGGTACTATGGGATTCGGTTTTCTCTTCTCCTAAATCTTTATTCCTTAACCTAATCTTTGATTGAAAAACAATTTTTATTGAACTCTATCTAATTTTATTTAATTTTTAAATGATTTAATTTCAAAACGTGAATCTTATTAGACCAAATGGATATTGAATCTTAGATACCTTTAAAATTTTAGGACTTTGCCAAGTCCACTGAGAATTTAAAAGGCTTATCTTGTTCAAACTGTGAATCTTATCAAATTAATCGAATTAGAACAATTAATCTACCTCGGGATTTTATCAAATCCGCCAAAAATGGATCTTTGAAGTTTTACTAAATATCTTGCAATTTGCCTCAATTTAATTTCTTTCTAATTTGGAAAAAAAATCGAATTACCTAGCATAATAAATAATTTTTGTGTATCATTAATTTCAAGATGCAAGGACTAAAATAAACAAAAAATATCAAATTGTTCTAAAAATCAAAAGGAAAAAAAAAAGAATAAAAAATATAAACATCCTAACTTATGTCGCTATGAGAATTTAACAGTTACGTTAAAGCATCGTGAAACAAAGAAATAAAGAATAAATAAATAATAAAAACTTGCTGCCAGTTACCTGTCTGCAAAATAAAAAGAAGTTAGCGACTTGTGTGAACGAATATAAAAGGGTCAAGTGTTAAAGAGGAGTTTTACCCAAAAGTGGAGAGAGTTAACTGTTCAGACGCAGGAACGGGTAGGATCGCGGGTCGCGATAGGGGTCTGGTTCGATTTCTCTGCCCTCCAGCGACGTAGGTGGGAACGGCAGGTGGTGGCCTAGAGCTCGGAAGGAAGCGACCTTGGGTGGCGACCTCTGGTAGGCTGACGGGGAGGAACGGCGGCGTACGGCTGCGAAACGAAAGGAAGTCGCGGCGGCTTCTTTCTTTCTCCTCCTCGATATCGCGTCACCAGCTGCGAAGGGCAATGCGATGTAGCTTCGGGGAAGCAGAGATGGCTGACGGCGGTGGGTCTTGACTGGCGGCCGGGGCAGAGACGTCCGGGACCCGTCAAGCGGCTTAGAGTAACTCCAACGGTGGCGACGCTGTGGGGAGAACTTTAGGGTCTCTGGAAGGGTGGCTGTGAAAAACCAGGGTTCTAGGCTGCTGTTTGCACTTTTTTTGCTAGGAGCTTAGGTTTCCGATTTTTCTTCTCCTTTTTCTTGTCAATTGTGACCCATATTTATACTAGGGGATCTTAGGCGAGATTAATTAGGTTTAAACTCACCCAAACTCAATTTGAATAGGTTTCGACATAACTTGGTCAAACTGTCAGTTTTAGTTCAACAACTCTCTTACGCTACTGATCTGGTCCCCATTTTTATGTAAAATTGTAATTTAGCACAACTTTTGCCTGATTTGTCAAATTAGTTTTGTAAAAATAACCAGTTTTTTCCAGAATTTCATGATTTTGCCAGATTTGCCTCAATCTTGCTAATTTGACAGATGTACCCCAAACTTTCCAATTTTGCCTAGAATTTTCTAAAAACCCTTAGTTTCCACCCAGACTTTTTCCTTTTTGCCTAAATTGACCTTACAAAACCCTTAGGACTCCAAATTAGTACATAAACTAAATTAATTCCTATTTCTACCCTAAATTAATATTTTAAACCCCTAAAATTAATAACACAAATAAAAAGACCAAATTGCCCCCTAAAAAACAAAATGCTCCTAAACTAACTTTTTCTAATCTAGAACTAAGAAAAAGTTAGTACTTGGAAAAAATTGGAATTCAACAACTGCCCCCCTTTGCATGTCTCATGGGACATCATGCATGCAAAGCCATTACCAAATTTTGTCCGACCTTAGTTAGACAATGAGAACCTTCTCACCTTTAAAATCTTATGGAGAAAAACCTTTTTCTCCTCCTATTTGAGGTTAAGGAACTTTCCTTATTTCCTATACGATGAGAACCTTCTTATTGTTTAAGAATCTAAGAAGAAAAATTTCTTTCTCCTCATTTATGAGGCTAAGAAACTTTCTTTGCCTTTTTACGATAGAAACCTTCTTATTGCTTCCAAACCTAAGAGGGAAACTCATTTCTCTTTTCTTGAGGGGTTGAGGAACTTCTTAACCATTTTTCTCCATAGAAACTTTTCTATGGAAGAGAGAAATTCTTTTTCATTTCTTTCACCTTTGGTAGAGAATTCGCTCTTACCATGATTTTAGAGGTAAGAACCCTCTCTTTACTATCTCTTATTGTTTTGAAGGTAAAGAACTCTATCTCTTTGCAACATCTAAATTCCTTTGAGGTAGAGCACCCTAGCTCTTTACCACCTTTGATGACTCTTGAGGTAAAGAATTCTCTCTCTTTACCACCTCTAATTACTCTTAAGGTGAAGAACTCTGTCTCTTTACCACCTCTAATTACTCTTAAGGTGAAGAACTCTGTCTCTTTACCACCTTTAATTACTTTTGAGGTAGAGAACTCTATCTCTTTACTCCCTCGGTTGGCTTACCTATCCTCTTATCACCTAATATTTTACCGATGTGAACTTGAATGAGTTTGCCTAGAGCGTACCTCACTACTTACCTTTTCCTAAAGTCTTAGCTGTTCCTAGCAATGCCGTAGTTTTTCCTTGGATATGTCTTCCTTCTGATTCTTATTATGCAAAAGTTATGCATGCAAAATGCGAGATGCATGGATGCAGAATGTGCACGACTAATTGCTTTCTTTTATTATCTTTATTATCTTGACTTCTTTATGTTTGCGTTTTGCTTCCGTCACCGGATTAGTCGTATGAATCTGGTTTTTCTTATCTCCGGTTTGCTAGCTTCTCATTGTGACTATTTTCTTGAACTATCATTGAACCTTACTAGGCTTCTAAGTTCTTGTCCCTGATCCAATCTTGCCTCAAACTTGACTTTTTTAAAACACCATTTGAAGAAACTATTAACTTTCTTAACTTGTTCTTGAACCTTTGTCTCAACTTCTTACCATATGCTCGCCTCACACTTTATGCCCCCTTGGATACTTATCCTTATTATTGGGTTTATGAAACCTTCATGAGTAGGTTTTCCTTCTGTTGCCAATGTGGCTCGTTGATGTGAACATGACCTCATTTTATTGTAATGCTTTTGAAGCAATCATTCAGACAATCACCAAGTAATATCACCCGAACACTTGTTACCCCTTCTTCCTTGTTAGCAAATGTTTTGTACCATTCACAAGGTAAAACTTCAATCTTACCCATTCTAATTCATAGATCTTATCAAAGTAATTTATGATTTTTTTTTTAGTTTTAGCTATTACTACCCTTTCAATAAAATTGCGATTCATTGCACTCTAAGGGTTAACAAGAATGTGAGATTTGAAGAACAAGAACAAGGGAGGGGGAATGAATTTTTTATTCATGAATAATAGGGAACAAAGGTCTTGGGTATAGATGCGAAATAAAGAAGGTTCAAGAAAAGAACACTCTCTTTAACAACTTTGATTGAGCAAACTCTTATAGCCCTGTATCCATTCCTTCCCTTTCATCCGAAGAGCTCCATCCTCATGCATAGTATTTCTTCACTGAACAAGAGTTCACTGGTTTTGGCAACTTTCGTCTATTCATCTATGTTAAAATTAAGGCTCTTCCCGAAAAGGTTTTTTTCACTACATAGGGTCCATCATAGTTCGGTGTCCATTTCCCTTTAAAATCATGTCCGATGGGTAGAACATTCTTCAAAACAATGTCACCTTCATGGAATTGTTGAGGGCGGACCTTCTTATTGTAAGCATGGATCATCCTCCTTTGATAAAGTTGTCCATGGTGAATGGCAGTCATTCTTTTCTTGTCGATTATATTTAACTATTCATATCTAGCCTTGACCCATTCTCCCTTTTCCAATTGGACATCCATTAACACCCTCAATGAAGGAATCTTGATTTTAATGGGCAAAATGGCCTCCGTACCACATACTAAGGAAAAACATGTAGCTTCAGTAGAAGTGCGAATAGAAGTTTTGTATGCATGTAGTGCGAAAGGTAACATCTTATGCTAATCCTTGTAAATGACCATTGACAATCTCCGTAGAAACTTCTTATCATTTTTCGATGCTTTGGGTGAATATACTCATTCTTGGAGGTATCTTTTGATATCGTGATACCATGGTTTCCCATCTAACTCTTCTCCCACATTCATACAATAGGCAAAAAAATCTGGTACTCTCATTTCAAAAACAAAAGTGTGCTCATGGCTACTTATCTTGTACATGGCGGCTAAAGTAGCCAAAGTATCCGAGACTTGATTATCTTCTCTTGAATGATGATGAAAGCTTATCCTCCTAAACTATTTCACCAAGTCTAGTATGAGTCTTTGGTAAGGATCAAATTTGGGTCCCTAGTCTCCTAGTTGCCTTTCATTTGATATATGGCCAATGCAGAATCTCCATAAACTCGAAGATTTTGTACCTTCAACCTTAGGGCCATTTGGAGTCCCATAGTGCATGCTTCATGTTCTACTATATTACTGGTACAAGGAAGTATGATTTTTGCTGTGAAGGGGTACTATTCTCTTCTTGGAGAGACAAGTACAACTCCAATCCCGTGTCCCAAAGCATTGGAAGCTTCATCAAATGCCATTTTCCATGTTTCATCTTTTTCTGGGACTTTAGGTTCTGTCATCATTATATCTCTATGGGGAAAATCCATATTTATTGGCTCATAATCCTTTAGTGCTCTATCATCCAAATATTCAACTATTACACTCTATTTTACGGCCTTTTGGGTGACATATTGTTTGTCATACTTTGACAAAATTATTTGCCATTTTGCGATACTTCTTGATAAAGCAGGCTTATCAAAGATGTACTTGATAGGATCAGTCATAGAGATCAATAATGTGGTATTGTTGAGCATGTAGTGTCGTAGTCGACCTACCACCCATGCAAGGGCATAGCAATTTTTTTCTACCACTGAGTATTTTGCTTCATAGGTGGTGAACCTTTTGCTCAAGTAGTAAACCACATCCTCTTTCTTGCCCGTCTTGTCATGTTGGCCCAAAACGGATCCAAATGAAGAATCCTGTACTGACAAGTATAAATTCAATGGTTCTCTTGGTCGAGATGGCACCAAGATTGGTGGATTAGACAATTATTGCTTGATTCTTTCAAATGCCTCTTGGCACTCACTTTTCCACTCAATTGGATTGTCTTTCTTTAATGATTTGAAAAAAGGTTCGTGCTTGGATGTCAATTGTGATATGAACCTCGCAATGAAGTTAATTTTGCCTGAAAACTTCTTACCTCCTTTAGACTCCTCAGATGAAGCATGTCTTGTATCGCATTGATTTTACTTGGGTCAACTTAAATCCCATCTTTGCTCACCATGAAGCCCAAAAACTTACCTGAAGAAGCCCCAAAAGTACATTTAGCAAGATTCAATTTTAGCTGGTACTTGCGAAGTCTATCGAATAGTTTTCTAAGTACATCTAGATGCCCCATGGTATTGTAGGATTTGGGGTTCATATCACTTACATAAACCTCAATATTTTTGTGCATTATGTCATGGAATAAAGTGACCATAGTTCTTTGATAAGTAGCCCTAGCATTCTTTAACCTGAATGACATTACCTTATAGTAGAAGGTCCCCTAGAGGGTAACAAAAGCAATTTTTATCATATCACCTGGATCAATTTTGATTTGATTATACCTAGAAAAGCCATCCATGAAAGAAAAGCAGGAGTTCCCAGTAGTATTATCCATCAGCATATCGATTTGAGGAAGTGAGAAGTTATCTTTAGGGCTTGACTCATTCAGAGGTCGATAGTCTTGATAGACTTTTAGCTTCCCGCTTTCTTTCTTTTTAGCTGAAACTATGTTGACAACCCATTCTGTGTATTCTGTGACCCCAAGGAATCCCGCATCCCATAGCTTCTGAATCTCATCTTTAACTCTTAGGATTAACTCTGGCTTCAACCTCCATAGTTTCTGTCAGACGGGCTTCGCCTCGGGCTTCACTGGTATTTTGTGTAGCACTATGTCCGAGCTTAGGCCAAGCATATCTTGATATGACTAAGCAATTACATCTACATGTTCTCTCAATAAGTGTATCAGCTCTTCTTTTTCTTCTGAAGGAAACAAAGTGCCAATCTTAACTTCTTTCACATTCTGATTATCCCCCGAGTTGATTCGTCTCAGTTGGTTCCTGACTTGTTACCTTTTTTTTTTCATCTTGCCCGATTAGTTTCAATAACTCAGGAGATATTTGAAGATCTTTGTCATCAGAGTTAGTAGTGTTTACAGGATTATCAAAGTTTTTTCTTTCATTGTCATCAAAGAGAATTTTAGGTTTATATTAGCAAGAGAGAGAAAAAGGAAAGAAAATGAAAAAATGAGTTGAACAATGATGGGTGTTTTTTTAATAGTGTGCATAAACCATAACTTTATTGAAGCAAATGAAAATAACTAAAAAGTCCAATTAAGCAAAGACTACACCCAATTGATTGGACCTATCTTTAGGAGATTTTGACTATTAAATTACTTTGAAAAGCTTTCGATTACAATAAACAGTTTTATCACCTCCTAATTGTCCAACACATCCCACGAGCTACGAGGTTGAATGAGGTCCTCATCCTTAGATGAATAATTGGTTATTGCCTAAATTGATAAGTCTTCAGAAGGCTTACTAATGTTGACAATTAGTGCACCTTTGTTATCACCCCTTGGAACCAAGCCACAGCTCACAAAATTTTCATTTATGTTAGGGATGCTTAAATCTTTTCCATCCGAAATGCACCCCTCTAGTCGCACAATTCTTTTTTCTTTCTTCTCAACTATCATTTTCATCTTATTTTGCCTAGTCGGTGATAAACCTAGGCCATACCTTTCTTCATTCGTAGGGATATCCAAGGGCTTTGAGAGTCCTTGTAAGGCCTGTCCCAGGCCTAGTCCTGGTGAGTATCCTCCTTTCATCATGAGTTTTGCCACCATCTGACTCATCTTAGAAATGCTAGGGATGAGCTCTTTTCTATATTCACCAACATACACAACATTGACAACATCAAAGCATATAAACGATCAATTTGGCATGTCTTTATTGGTCTCCACATATTGAAAATCTACAGGTCGAGATAGCAAAATGTCCTTGCTGTGCTTTAGTAGTTGTAACCCAAGTGTAAGTCATCGCAAGTAATAAAATCTTTGGAGTCCAAGTGTCGAACCATAGGGAAGTGAATTAAGAAATACAAATTACAGAAGTAAAGAAATATTTGACAAAAGGTGTGAACAATTTTGTTTAAAAACTCAATTTCAAGAAAATGGCTAAGGTTAAGGGGATCCATTTTTAGTATATCAATTATGACTAATTTTAGCCCATCTTGCCACTCAACTGGGATCCACACATAAAGGAGGTCCCAATTGGGGAATTTAGTAATCAAATTCTAGAATTGTTAGGCATGAGTTAGCATTAGCTTTCATTAATCTTATAACGCCAACACTTGTAAATGGGTTCAAGTGTCTATCATGCCAACATTTGAGCATAATAACTCAATATTCCAATATAGCTGGCATAGCCATGTTCTGCAAAGGGAATCAAGTAGCTTTTGTACCAATGATTCGACTATGATGAATCAAGACTCCCACTTAAATAGGAGCATGGTTAAATCGAATAAGAAAGTAAATACTGTTAATCTCGAATCCGTTTAAATTAATTATAACCTTTATACAAACAGTTTCACCCTTTCACCTCAGTAAAAGGATGATTAGTTAGTCATGATAAAAGTAAAAAACATGTATAAAGATGAAATAAACATAGATTCAAAAATCAAAGTAATGACAAGAGGAAAACACATTGAATAGAGCTTCATGATTGAAAACAAGAACAAAACCAAAGGAGAAAAGCCAACTTTGATACAAAAACATCAAAATGGCCTAAGAAATAGCTTAATTTCATTCCCCCCCCCCCAAGGTGCCTATTTGTAGAGTTTTGAGGTGGGTGAAATAGTAAATGGTAGGGTAGAATAGTCAAGGTAGGTGAATACAAGTCAACAAAGGTAGTCCAAACTTCTTCTAATTTTTTTGACCACCATACACATCAATTTAGCTCTTCCACAAAAAAAAAAAAATTTTACATCTCTTTTTTAGCTTTAAAATGATAGCTTGATTATTCAAATTGGACATATGTAGCTCAAGTTATGATTTTTCTACTGAAACTGCTCTTCAGCACATGGAAGAACAAAGAGTCTCATCTGTAATCAGATTTTGGCAATGAAAATGATCAAACTAGCTCTTAGACTAAAGTAAAGTTTAAGATCTATGTGTTGGCTTTCAGATGAATTTGGAATCATTCAGTTCTGAATTCTATAGCTCCAGATATAATTTTTCTCGTGAAGGGTCGCCAAGTGATGATTTTGTCCACCTACATAAAAAAATAATTATTTAATATATATTTTTAATATTAATGAATAGTAAACCACGTATGAACAGTAAATATGTGTATGAACAATGAATACGTGTAAATAGTAACCGGTGGAATAAATGCTCAAAATAGAGAAATTAATCATACTTAAAGTGTATAATGATAATTTAAAATCTTAATAGCAATACACTTATGAGTATTCATCAATCATCTTCAATGAACACTGGTATCAACTTTCCTTCAATGATGAATTGAAGCTTTCGATGTAATGAAGAAAGAACTGCACCAACCATGTGGATTTATGGTCTTCCTAATAGGCAACTGTAGGAAGGCCTAATTTCCATCACTTAGAGTATGATATGAAAGACAAAAGGGCCAATTATTATGGACAATTCTATGTCCTCTATAACGTTTTTCCTCATTCTATTGAATATGCAAACAGTGACACGGCTGTTGTTGATGCATGATGGGTCCACACCTAGCTTAGATAAGGTTTCCATAGGCATTACATTTAAAGCCAACCTATTGTCAATGAGGACCCTGGCCATTATTCGATCATTGTACTTAGTTGAAATATGTAAAGCCTTAGACTGTCCTCTCTCTTCCACCGGTATCTTATCATTAGTGAAAATACTGAGATTTTGAGCTGTGTTAGAGTGTCCTCTACCTTCCACCGGTATCTTGTCATTAGTGAAAATAATGAGATTTTGAGCTGTGATATTGTTGACAAGGTGATCGAGGTTATTCATAGAGATATCATGTGCAACATAAACCTTGTTCAATACTTTGATGAGAGCTTTTCAATAAGCATCAGAATTTAAAAGCAACAAATGTTACGGCCCTCCTAGTGGAAAACTCAGTTGAGGGAGGGAAAATTTATTAAATCCATGGTTTAATACATTATTTCAAGTGAACTAAGCAAGATTAAGCATTTTAGACAAGCTCACTAAGTTCCGAGAAGTTATGACACCAAAAAGAGGTCAGGGAAAAAATAGTAATTTTTGCATCCCGAAGTGTCGGGCCATGTCCCAAGAGTAAAAATGAGGTTTTATAACCTAACTTTTAACTTTAAGCTAAAGTTAGTTGAAATAAACAAGATTTGACGAACGTTGACTAAGGCTACCTAAAAGAAGGGGGTTTATTTGTAACTTTTTCAATACTTTGGTGGCTTGGTTTTAGAAAAGGTATAAACTTGGTAAAGGTGAGGGATGGCTGCCATTTCCATCTTCAAACATGAGTTCATCTTTCCTTTTACCATTTCTCCATGAATTCATGCCTAAAATCAAGTGTTCTTGGTAAAATTTGAAGCTACCAAAGGTATAGGACACGGCCGTCATTGGCCCCTGCCCAGGAAGCCTGTGAGAGCTGGTCTCATGGTGGTTGCAATTGGCTAGCTGTATATGTTTGCGGATTCAAAACTCCATGATACTAGTTGATTAACCTAGAATATGCAAAATGAATGCTCTTTATGCTTTGACTTGGATTAATAAAATCTATAAAACATTGACTTGGTCAAGACATTTCCAAAGAAAACAAGTTAAAATAGCCAAAGCATACAAAATCAACATTTATATGAGGTTTACTACAAATAAAAATTGTGTGGGAGCATTCATACAGAAAGTAGACTAATCCCCTCACCCTAGAGCAACCCTAGAGTCTAGGGCTCGTCAAAACATAGACAATGGAGCCACTAGGAGTAATATATATATATATATATATATATATATATATATAAAAGCCTCAATTGAGATCTTCTTGAACTAACTCCTACCATGGATGCAAGTCCCAGTGGTGAGTCCAAATAGTCCTTGTCCACATGCTATTAGGCTCTATGGCCAAAGGAATACTGCAGTTAGTACTGTTACTTAACCAACAAGTAACTCAAATAGACTAGAATTAGAAAGATTCTCGAGCAAGATACTTGCAGTAATAACAACAAACTATTGTGACCCTCAGCGGTTTTCCGGTCTAGTAACGTCAAAATTTGCATAACATAACTAGGGAGTGAAAATTCAAACATTCTTAGTAAGGGTCTTTACTTCACCTGCAAGGAAAATTACTAAAGACTCCACATATGAGAACATATGCAACCTGCTGTGAGCTCATACATCCTAAGGGTCTAATATATGCATATACCTAGGTCCTTTGGGACCAATCCTCATCCTCATCCTTGAACTATAAGGCATAGCCTTGTCCTCTAGCAAGCATAGCTTGCTAGCCTAACTAGTGATAAATCATCAGTTGAACCTCTCCCTTTTATATTGTATAAGGGCACTATGGTGGGACTATTGTAGACTAGGCCATAAAGACCTTGTAGACTAGGTGCACTAAGGTTTCACCTTGCAACCTCATGGCCAACGGCACGACTAGGTCACCAAGGGTTCTAAACCTTTCACCTAACCTAGTGGTACTTAGTTGTGATCTTTTGAAAACTAGTTTCCTTGCTTATGGTAAAAGCAACTATAAAACTCAAGGAAACTCTTAGGTCTCGAAGGAATTTTAGAAGACTCGGAGTACCCTTGGAATGTTTAGACCCCAAGGTACCTTAAGAATCCCCTTAGGTCTTCCTCCGACCTCTCTAGCAAAATTGGAAAATTTCAGTCATTATGCTTGTGGCGACACATCGCCACAGTTGGTAACGAGTTGCCAATTTTTGTGTTAATGGCGACGCATTGCCAATACTTGCGACAACCCAGAAAATTTCTAGTTTCATTACTACGAACTTTGGACACTTTCCAAATATATCAAACATGCATGGATAACCTTCAAACTTCACATACATGTAAAACGTGTTGCATAGATCACAACCAACTATCATAAGCCAATCTATGATGCATTATAACATCATTCCAATCATCACAAACTTCATAGTCTACCATAATTCAACCTTGTCCACTAATTAATGCTATTACTAGAACTACTTGAATTCATCAAGAAAACTTATGCCAATAGCATCAATTAAGTTCAAAACACAACTCCCTTACCTTAACTTCACTTTACAAGCAAGAAACAAGTGCTCATTCCTCCAGAACTTAACTTTTATAAAGCTTCACCTAGTTCCAAGTAGCCAAAGGCACAAATTACATAATTTCTACCTTCTAACTAAAACCCAAGCTTCCAAACATCTAATAAACATGAAATCAATCAAGAACACATTGATTACCTCATATCAAAAATAGGGGGTGGGAGGAAACATACTTTCAAGCTCCAAAACCATGATTTTATGCTTGAAATAAGCTTCCAATGGCCTATATACTTATGGTGGCTTCTTTTTTCTCCAAAAGCTCTTGATTTTCGGCTTAATTGGATGAAGAAATGATGGTGTGAAGGCTGAACTCGGGTTATGGCAACCATCCCCCACTTTACCATCTTATAACTCAAGTTTAAAACTTAAGCCACCAAAGTATTAGACATGGAACACCTAAACTCCCTTCTTTTGGTAACCTTAGTCATTCTTGGTCAATTCTTGTTTATTTCAACTAAGTCTGGGTTCAAGTTAAAAGTTAGGTTATGAAAACTCATTTTTAGCATTCGGGACCCAACCTAACTATTTAGGATGCAAAATTACCATTTTACCCCCAAACCTTATTTAGTGCCTTAATCTCCTCAAAACTTAGTGAACTTTAATAAACTTACTCTTTCTTGCTATGTGAACTTGAATTATGGTTCCAAACTTGATTTAGAGTACTTTACCTTCCTCAAACAAGCCTTTAACTAGGAGAGCCATAAGAGTATAATTGTTAAATAGAGTTTGATTCAAGAGGAATTTTATGTTTTTGAAGCATGGAATCATGTTTTAAGTCACCCCTATTTTTGATACGAGGTAACAAGTGTGTTCTTAGTGATTTCTTGTTTATTAATTGTTTGGATGCTTGGGTTTTGGTTAGGAGTTAGTAATTTGGTGTTATATGTCTTTGATTACTTGGAACTTGGGTAGAACTTGTGGAACTTGATTTGTGTGGAAAAGTAGCTTGAATCTTGCTTGTGACTTGAATTTGAGGTAAGGGAGTTATATTTTCAAGCTTAATTGATGCTATTGGAATGAATTTGCTTGATGAATGCAAGTAATTCTAGTAAGAACATTAGTTTTTGGGCAAGGTTAGTTAATGGTGGACTATGAGGTTTGTGATGATGGGAATGATGCTTAAATGCATCATAGGATGACTTGTGATAGTTGGTTGTAATCTATGCAACTTGTTTTATAGGTATGTGAAGTTTGGAGGCTAACCAAGCATGTTTGATATGTTTGGTAAGTGTCCAAAGTTCATAGCAGCAAAACTTGAAATTTTTTGGGTTTTCGTAGAATTGGCGACACGTCGCCATTAGATATCAACTCCTACAACGCGTCGCCGTTACCACGAAAACTCACAGTACATCGACAGTTGTGGCGATGGGTCGCCACAGGCATGGTGACTGCAAATTTCAAATTTTGCTAGAAGGTTGAAGGGAAGGTCCAAGGGGATTCTTAGGGTACCTTGGGATCTAATCATTGTAGGGGTACTCCGAGTCTTCCAAAACTCCTCCAAGACCTAAAAGTTTTCTTTTGTTTTATGAGGTCTTATGGTTACTTCCACTATAAGCGAAGAACCAAGTTTTCAATGGATCACAACTAGGTATCGTTAACTTAAGTGAGAGGTTTAGTACCCTTGGCAACCTAACCGTGCAGTAGTCACAAGGTTCCAAGGTGAGATCTTAGTGCACCTAGCCTACAAGGTCTTCATGGCTTAGGCTATAATAGTCCAACCATAGGGCCCCTGTACAACATAAGGGAGAGTTTCAACTGGTGATTTATTACTAGTTAGACTAGCAAGCTAGGCTTGCAAGGGGGCAAGACAATGCCTTGTAGTTCAAGGACTAGGTAGAGGACAAGTTCTAAAGGGCTAAAATGTATACGCATAGGTTTAGCCTCATGCTATACGAGCTCACAGCAGATTGCATTTGATAATATATGTGTTGTCCTTAGCATTTTTCCTTGTACGTGAAGATCCCTTACTGAGAATTATAAATTCTCACTCCTTTATCTTATGTTGTGCAGTTTCTGACCGTGTTGAGCCCAATAATTGATGAGGGTTGTTGCTGTAGTCTTTTGTCACAGGTATATTGTTATAGGAATATTTATGATTCTAGTTTTCTTAGTTACTTGTCGATGAAGTAACAATACTAACTATATTATTTTCTTGGCTGTAGAGGCTAGCAGTTTGTGGATAGACTTTTGCAACCCGCCATTGGGACTTATCTCCAATGTGGGAGTTAGTTGGGAGGATCTCAGTAGGGGCTTGTACATGTTTATGCCTAGTTGCCTCCTGTGTTTATGTTTGGAGCTTTAGACTCTATGGTTGCTTTTGGGTGAGGGACATTAGTCTACTTTTCTTGAATGCCCTCACATGGTTATTGTGTGTAGTATTGATAACACAAATGTTGATTATGTGTGCTTTGACTATTTGCATTTGATTTCTATCAAAAGGGCCTTGGCCAAGGGAATGCTTTATGGTTTCCTTGTACTCAAGTCAAAGCTAAATGAGTATGCATCTTGCATTTCTAGGTTAATCAACTAGTTTCATGAATTTTTAATTCGTACACATATATAACTAGCCAATTGCAACCACCGTGAGATCCGTTCTCACAGGCTTCCTGGGCAGGGCCAAAGGCGGCGATGTCAACAAGAGTATGGAAATCTTTCCTAACTCACTTTGCTTTATAAGCTTAAGGAACTCGCATGCTTGTTCATCAGTCACTACTTGAGGTGCCCGTTGCTCCTCTGATGCATTTGTAGTAATAGGCATAGACTTTGGGTCCACAATGTTCTTATCATATTGGGGCTTGTCCATTTTCTTTAGGGAGTAACATCGACCACTCCTAGTCATGCCCCTGACCTTTGGCAGAGTTGATGTGATATTGGATGTATAGTCGTACCTCCATGGCACTGCCGTGTTTGATTTGTAAGGGAATTAAGCTAGAAGGCCTAATAGTAGTCCTTGAAATAGGTATGACTGGGGGTTTGGGCCTAGCTGAACTGTTTCTTTCCTTGATGATTGCATTTGCATTGACTTCTTTACTTGGCATGGAAACGATGAGTTGGGATGAATCCATGAGTTGTTGTATGACTTCGCAGAATGGTAAACAGTTCTAGATAGAATGACCTTCACTATCGTGAAAAGCACACCACTTTTAATCCTTATTCTCTTTGTGCTCAAATGAAAGCCTTCTAAAAATGGCCCATTCTTTCGCAAGCCATGAGTATACAAAGTTAATAGGGGTTGTAATGTCATCGATTGAGTTCTTTATAAGACGGTCTTCTTCTATCATATTCACAGGTCTAGCTTAATGGGGTGGCCATGGGTTGTGAGTGACACTTGGCTCATTAGAAAAATCCAACCACTTTGACTCGATTAGCTGTTGGACCACACGTTTCAAAGCCAAAAAAATTTCAATACCATGGCCCGTAGCACCATCATGATATGGGCAAGTTGTGTTTGGATCATACTACCTTGGATAGGGTGGTTCCATGGGCTTTGTAGGAATTGGGCGAATAAGTTGACTTTCGATGAGCTTCAGATATAACTCTGTGTTGGTCATAGGAATTAGAGTGAATGTTTCTCTTCGTCTTTGTGCAACCATCGGCAAAGGTAGAGTAGGTAACCATGATTTAGTAGGCCCAACAGCGGGATAACATGAGCGAGGCCTGCTACCCAAATCACCTAGCAGGGGATTCCCTCTTCCTTGACCCATTTATTGCACCTCTTCATCCTTTCTTCAAGGCGGTCATCCTCTTTTCAGCCTGTCATTAAAGGGCTCAACAATCATTCCAGTCTTGATGCCATGCTCAATTCATTCTCCAGTCAACACAATAAAAAAAAAGGTTATTTGCCGAGTTGCCAATGAGTTTGTCATAGTATGGGTATTTTAATGTTTAGATGAATAAAGTCACCATTACGTTTTTTGTCATGGGTGGTTGAACTTGTGTTGCCAAGTTCCTCCACCTTTGAATGTACTCCTTAAAGGTTTCTTGTTTATTCTTCTCCATATTCTGAAGAGTTTGGCAGTCAGGCACTAAGTCCATAACATGCTTGTAATTGTTGATGAAAGTTTGAGCGAGATCATTCCACGTCTTGATGTTTTTTGGACCTTGGTCGAGATACCTATGCAATGCAGATTTTGTAAGACTTTCTTGGAAAAGAGCCATCCACACATTTTCATCCTTTATGAGTGGTTGTATCTGTAGGGTTTTGGAAGCCAAACAAGCGCAACGAAATATAACCAAAACCCTCCAGGATCCAAGTGAAACGGGGTAAACGGGGTGTTCGAAAATTTTCATACCTAATTTCGGTTGAGATTTTTCACCCAACTTTTGAGTTGAATCACAAAACTTGAACAGTTGATGTGTTCAAACTCTCTATCGTATCCATACGAGCCTTTTGGGATCACCACGCCTCCATCATGTCCCGGTAGATGCATTTCTCTTGCGCTCGCAGTGCTAGCTTGTGTCCTCCAAGGAATAGCAAGAGAAGAGTGCAGCTGTACCTTTTGAGAGGCTAGGGTAAAGCTGCGAATTTCTCACTATATGATGTATTTATAGTGAGACTCAACTTCCAGGCCTAATGGGTTTTAAAGCCCTAATCCAATTAGGCTTTAATTTCGGGCTTAATAATGGCTCAACTTTTAGGCCAATTATTAGCGCAAAATTATCATGAAACCATAACCCAAATAAATTAGCCCATGCATTCAAATAATCCATATAGGCTTTATGTGTGTGACCCAACAGGCTCTTACCACGTTGGCAATGATCATAAATCACATTTATGATCATAAGCAATGAGTAGTGTCTAGCAACACATTATTGTTTCCCAAGTGACAAGATTGTTGATGATTCGACTAAACCTTTATGATCATTATCCATATATGCCATTGTCCTTTTGTCCAATATATCAAGACTAAGCACGAGACATGGAATGTGTCACTCTAGTATAGCCTAATTTTTTGTTTCCTAATTACCGAGTAGACTAACTTAAACTGATGACATTGATATCGTATATCAACTCATCCGAGCATAGCCATGCATTTTCATAGTCTTACTCTATCAAGGGGTCCGAAGATATCACTCCTGTTACCCACTTTGGGGTAGTCCAATTATGGTACCAAAATTGTGCATTTAGACTCCCAGGATTGGTAATGTTCTGTAGGCCATCAGAACACTACCCTTAGTGTGCATACCCAAGCCATCTTGGGCACTATGTAAACACATGCATATTGGTCCAACCATCACACAAATATTCACATTTCATGCACACCATGGCAGCAAATAAGGAAAATACTAGCACAAGTCTTAATCTTGGCTACCACACATTAGGCAATCTTGTTAAGTTCTAGTGACCAGCCACTGCACCTGTAACTTCCACTAATAAACTGTATCATTCTAGTCATATAACCCCTATTTTATTTGCCCCATTACCAAGTAGATACTTATAGAAAACCAAGGAATTTTGTTTTACATCAATAGCCCACCTATGGACCAAGTTATGGATTTTTTAACTTGGTTACAAAATTCTGACCAAATGAACAGTAACTTAGCCAATTTTGCAACATCATATCTTTGGCTACAGGGCTCTAAATCCAGAAATTCCAAATCCCAGTTAACTCTATAGATGTACTCTAGGTGTGGTCAATATTGTATACCAAGATTCATTCTACACAGGGAGAAATTAAACTTTAGGTCCAGAGTCAAAATTCTGGCAACTTTTGGACCATTTTGCCCATACAATTTTTCCAAACCATGCAAACACTTCATTCACAAGGGGAAAGCCCTCCAAGTTTATCCCATATATGTCCATTACACATAGGAATTACATGCTCTTGATTTTAGCAACTTTATGTGGCCAAAACAGAATTTACAAGTAAGCAGCCCATCATTCACACTCAGGCAGCTTTGCACCACATCACTTACATAGCCAAAACATTACTCAAATGTTCACATACTTGTCTCACCTTACATACACTAAATGTACATGAAAACATGCACTACATAATGGTCTTAACTCAGCTAAATACGCACCCTAGGTTACAGGAGGTCCTGAGACACAATGGACTCCAAAAATAGGATGCTGGATAGCTGCTGCATACCACAATAAGTACCACTATTAAAAATACCAAATGTGCTCCTAAAATCACCAAAATTCCCAGATCATAACTAGACATATGGAAGTTCATGTACCTGAAATTTTAGATTAAAACTCAAACCAAAAATGTCAGTTTGAATGAGATCTTTCTGCTGGACCTGAAATGGCAGAATTGAGGGGAGTAAGTTTCATTGAGAAACTTAGTAAGGTTTGGCAATGTGACCATCATCAAAACCTGCATCCAAAGACACTAAAACACAAAAACCACAATGCATATATACAAGATATAGCAACCAAATGCAGCAGCAACAATAACCATAGGTTAGTCCATAAAACATGTAATAAACATAAATAAATCACTATGGCAGCCCTCCTCAAGCTAATTGCTTTCTTTTGCCTTCAATTTCAATCAATTGCAAGTTTGAAGGTGTGGTGGCTATGGAGGAAGTATGGCTGTGTTCTTAGGCTGGAGAAGGACAAAAATGAGAGAGGGATAAGTGATTTGGCCGCTTAAATGGCTTTAAATGAGCTTAAGGGTACAAAATACACTTAAACAAGCTTAACCTTGCTTTATGTCATTTTCCTTCTCACTAATTATGGTTTCTTTGTCTTAAACTCATTGGTACACATGTACCCAACATTTTTGACTAATTATCAAGCCTTGACTGCCTCCCCCATGGTGGGATAACCCCACAATTCCACCCTTAGACTTAAGTCAAAAGCTTGAACACCTTAAGGTTTACACTAGGACATTTGGGTCCTTAATGCCTTTAGTGTTTCCTTTGTCCAAACTTGTCTTCCATGAGTAATTTGGTCCTCCAATAGCACTTTCATACCATTTATATCCCTCCCATAACTCTCCAAGTCTTTTTCTTGAGAGTTTTGCAATTGAGTACCCGAATTTCCAAAACCTTACAAAAAAGTCCATAGGTTGCTTGACGAACAAGCAATCCTTTAGGCTTTTTCTTGGGGGCCAAGTTACCAACTTGGAACACTTTTAAGGAGGTGTTGATCATGCCTTTTACCCCCCACACTTCAATCACTATGTTGAGAATTACACAACATAATGGTTTTTTAGCCATTATGACACACTTGTAATTCTCCCATTTTGTGAGGTGGTAACAACTCCTATTACATAGGAGGGACAAATCCCATCTTGATCATACAAAACCCTTCGCATGATATGTGACATATCCAATGACTTCATTCAAGTTCACTTAGTTATGAGTAACAAAGGGAAGTATCAAAGTATATGACTCATATGTAAAGAACCTTGATGATCTTAGGTCAAAGGACAACACATACCATGATCATTATGAGAATCACTTATGACACTCATATGACGATCCATATAGCATTCTCATGGTGGGTCGGTCCAGTATATAAGTTCTCCAACTTGTACCCATATGTAGACTACATATCTCATATTAGTCTTCAAATATGCTAGTCGTTATGTATTATCGTAACCTGCTCTACGATAATACTAGAGCAAGGATATTTAAGATTATCATTATTCTAGGGTTATAATTATGTTTATTACATTACGTAGAAACAAAACAACAAATATAATTACTGGATTAAGGCCTTAATAAAATGTCATGACTTAATGTGCAAAAATACAATCATCTCATGATTGGCTTTTAGGCATAACACTAATAGTATCTTTCTTAGGAAAAGTGTTATGTGAGTAACAAGCTAACTTGTTCCATCATACTTCAAAAAATCTGGCACCTTGAAATCGGAAGGAATTACCACATCCGGCACCAAGCAAAGGTCATCCATGAAAAGAAATTTGAATATGGTGCCTCCTTCAATAGCTCAAAGCCTCTTCTTAATAGACTTAAGCTTTTAAGCATCTTCTTCCTCTCTCAAAGGGAGATGGATCCATCGGTTACCGTTGGCCAAATCAATCAGGAAATTCAAAGTGTAGAAAATGAAAAGCTTTACCATGAGCATTTGCTCGGTCTGTTTTGGGAGCATCTGCTTGCTCTCAATCCTGAGGCCATAGGAAGAATGATGCAAGAGATTCGGGACCACATTTGAGCTCTTAAAGACCGGAAATAGGCATGCAGCAGAAGATGAAGCAATAAGAAATTCTTTTCCACCAGATGAATTGAGTGCTTCGGGGGCACTTCTACCTAAGTCAGATTTAGTAAGAGCGGGCTCACTTTTCTTCAAGTCGCACGTTGCTTTATACCACATCATTTCAAATGAAGTTTTACCGTAACATTCCTCTAGTTTTTTTTTGGCTCATGAAAAAATCCCATTCCCTTTGAATTGAGTTTGTGAGTAAAGCAGCCTTGCCTAGTTCTTCTTTGTTTTCCTGAGCAGTATAATACGACATGTGGGAAATGACAATCAGAGAGAAGTAACGATATGATAAATTCACAGAAAATAGCAAAGTAAATGCATTATCTATCTCTTTCCTTAGCTAAGAGAGAGGGAGCGAACTCTTGACATGCATTCTTAACAACTATTTGAATACTAGATCTAACTACTGACTATGGGTGGTGGGCAAGGTCGGTTAATTGTGGGATGACTTTTTTTTTTTTTTCCCTCAAGCAATGACAATTGATCATTTTACTCATGCTTATGCTATTATATGATGGTGGGTACTTTTCCCTTTTTTTTTTTTTTCATTTTATTTTAATTTTTCATTTTTAATTGACATAGACCCAAGTCCTCTATAAAAATGAGGATGATGTCTTGGTAATGGTTGGGATAGCTCAGCTGGTAGAGTAGAGGACTCAAAATCCTAGGCGGTTGGGGTAAGGATGGGCACATAGCTGGAATGGTAGACAGGGAAATGGCTCTAAAGAAAATTCTTTAAGCAGATGCCCATTTTCTAGAGCTAGGCCAATGCCAATGAAAAAGATGAGGAGAAATGCCCAAAAGGAAGGCATTAATTACACCAAAGGTTGCAGTAGCCCAACTATCAACTGCTATTACTGCCTATGCTAGGATCTATATGTACCCCCATATCTCAAGAGAGGACAACTACTACACAGACACAGACTCTGTTGTGCTTGGAAAGCTCAACTTTGTAAGCCAAGCCTAATTGGGTATTGAGCATTTATTTAACTATAAGAATTGAATTCCTTGGAATGCGTAGTTTTAAATTTATAAACTGGAAAGAAAATCAATGCGTTTCAATAAATTGACTTTATTGAATGAGTAGAAATAATAATCAAAATTAGAATATCCACCACTTTGAATTAGCATGTAGAATATGGTAGAATCCAGATTCTATTTATGAAAATGTAAGAAATCAAAGTGTCTTAGCCATTTCTCATTAGGACGAATTTTCAATGTGCTTGGAGAGCACGTTGATTAATTCAATTCATTTGCAGATGCTTTTATCCTTCTTTCATTTTTTAGAGGTGAGTCAGTAGTCATGGAACTAGGTTCTATCATTCATCCGGGAGTTTTTCTCTTTAGTGCTATACTCTCCTTTCCATCAACTTTTTGTGTAGGATTTGCATCTTAGTAGTTAGACACTATCTTTGCCATGGTGATGTCAAAATTTGCATTTATTTGTCTTTCTTTAGTGATTAGTTTGCTAGTTTCTTTGAGTTGGGAGGCTGGTGCCTTTCTTACCTAAAGAACATTTCCCTTTTGATGGGTATAAGCCTCTAAGGTATTGGAAGAAATGAAAGCCCCTCCAATCATTAACCTCAGGAAACTTGGTAATTTCATGGGAAAGACAGATATTAGTAGTAGCCCCATGACTGTTATGCACCTTATACCTCTTATTATAGGTAGATCTATTAGGATTCGTATGACTCCCAGCATCCAAGACATCAAAATCTACATCACTCGTTGGGCGACGCCTTCCTTTATATAAAGACCCCACCACTGAATGAGGTCGGGGATGGATGGAACCAATCAAAAGTGCAAATCGTGCAAGTGAAGCCAGGAAATGAATCGCAGCCTAATGACAAGGCCCTTTAAGCCAAAAAAACCTAGCCAAACACATTACCCTAAGATACATTCTTAACCGGCTGTTCCGAGCCTAGGGATGGCAATTGGGTGGCTTGGGTTAGGTTTGGGTTAGGTTATTCAGGTTCGGGTTTAGTCAAGTCATCATAAATTCAGGTTCAGGTAGAGTTCAGGTCAGGTCATTTGGGTTTGAGTTGATTTCGGGTTGAGTAGATTTTAGGTTCGGGTTAGTCTTATTCGACTTCAAGTTTAGTTTAGGTTAGGTCAATTTCAGTCTCGGGTAACTTCAAGTCGGGTTATTTAGGTTTTGGGTCAGATTCGGGTCTAATCGAGTTATTGGTGCATAAGCTGGAAAAACTAGATTAATTCAACTTTTTATTTAGATTTTGCTAAAATTTAAATTAAAGAATTTAATTTTTTTATGGAAATATTTGAAAAATCTTAGAGACCCATGCTGTAATTTTTATGAGAGACTAAAATGAAAAATTTAAAATTTAGGTACCTCATAACTAAAAAATAACTAGGCATAAAAAATAATCTAAAAATTTAAATTTAACTAGATATAATATATTAATATACAATTATTTTAATAAAAATACCTAATTCAAAACTTTGCGGATTCGATTCATGAAACTATAAACTCGATCATTTTCGAACTTAAGAAGTTAGTAAGATCAGATACATTTAAATTATAATGTCACTTCGATTTATAATTTTTTAGGAATTTAGAATCATTATTTAGTGTCAAAATAGGAATTAATTTAGTTTAAATACTAATTTGGGGCCCTAAAGGTTGTTTAAGGTCAATGTAGGCGAAATGGAAAAGTTTGGGAGTAAATTACAGGTTTTTAAAAAGTTCTAGGCAAAATTGAAAATTGTGGGGCAAATCTGTCAACTCCCAAGAGTTAGAGGTAAATCTGGCAATTTTATGATAAAAAATCTGATGATCTCATAAAGTCATGGGCTAATTCAACAAATCCTAGAAAATCGGGTCTTGTCGGGTTTAGACTGAGGTTTTTTTTTTTAGGTTTTGGTCAGGTCAGTCTTGAGTTCAAGTTATTTCGGGTTCATGCTAATTTGGGTTCATTTCAATTTGGGTTCGGGTTATTCCGGGTTTAGGTATTTCGGGTTTAGGTCATTCAGGTTATGAATTTTTTCTGGTTTCACTTTAATCGGGTTCAGGTTCAGGTTGGGTTGGGCACAACTGTGTTCAGGTCATTGACTTTTCTGGTCAAATTGGATCAGGTCGGGTTTGGGTTCGGGTGGGTTGGTCTAGGTTATCGGGTTAGGTCACATTTTGCCACCCCTATCCAAGCCCCATATTACTCCACCTAATTTCATCAGAAATTATGGTGGTAGGCCACTGATACGATCAAGAAAGGCACAACCAAGAATGGTAAGGATCCATTGAAGATAACTAGTGGACCATTGAGAAGAAAGAAAGCTAAGGAGCTCACTAGTGCACTTCAAGATTTTGTCTCAAGCTTTTTCATGGATAATGGCCTTGGAATTTCGCAAGGAGCTGCTGGAACATGTAAGGAATCATATGGAGATGATGGCCAAGCTTGGATGTTGACAGATTGGCGATGTTCTGGTAGAAAAATCATATATTGAGATAAACAGATTAGAATTGAGTGATTCTTGATTCATTGGAAAGCTAACATCTGGGGATGTAGATTATATGAAGACCATGAAACCCAGTTTGCACGTTAAGGGATCCAATTTAACTTCAAAGTCACGATTTGCGAGTTATCGCTGGTTCGGAAGCAGTTGCAGTATTTTGGGCATATCTTTGGCTTTAGATGTCTGTTTTGTGTGATTCAGGTGTCATTTCAAAGCTAATAAAGAAAGATACAACTTTCATGCTTTGAATTTTGAGAAATCATGGCTGCATCAAGTTTGTATTTCAGCTTGAAGTTGAAGACACAAGCAAGAACCACCTGAAAAGACTATTTTGGGGTTTTTATGGCCAATCTTGTGTTGTAACATATTTTATTTTATTTTTCTGCTTATTTACATTATTTAGGATGTTATTTAAGCCATGGAAAAGATTCAGGTCACATAGGATAAATGGAATTCTCTGCACACCTTAAACATGTGTTAAAAGGGTGTAGGAATCCTAGTTTGACTAGGTTTTCTTAAGTCTTTTGTATCTAGGTTTCCTAGGTGACTTGGGCTGCGAATTTTGTTGAGTTTTTACCCTAGTTTAGGCCTATAAATAGGCACATATTTTGGTTGTAAAACAACAGCCTTGACATGAAATAATATTGCTACTTTGGAGAGAATTTCTCTTTGGTTCTTTGTGGATTACCTTGGTGCACAAGTGTGCTTGTGTTCTTGGTGTTCTTATACTTCTCGTTTCTAGTCATAGGTTGAGATTAGGGGTGGAGTTCTTAAAATCTAGTCTATTTGATATCTTGTGGAGCTTGAAAAACATCTTGGGCGCGTTTCATGGTCTTTATACCATCGGGGTTCGCATCAGTTGGTATCAGAGCCATAAGTTCCATTGAATGACATATCTTTGTGTTCTTGTTTCTCTTCATTTTTCTTTCAATTTTGTTTAGTAAATTCATGTTTTAATTCTCTGTTTTAATCCATTTTCTCCTTGTTTCAGGTCTGTCCTTTTTATTCCATCCTTGTTCAAGTCCGAAAATCACAAAAACAACAAAAAGAAGTCAATCCGTGTTGTCTAGTGTTCTCGGTTTCAATTCGTTTGTTCTTGTTTGTTTCTTATCTTTCTATTTCGTGTCTAGCCTATTAATCTCTTTTGTTTTCATTGTTTCCAGAATCCTAGAGTCAAGAAAACACAAAAAAAAAAAAGGATCCAAGTTCAGGAAGTTTGGTGTCAAAAAAGTTGTTTCAAATTGTGCATGTTTTCATAGTTCCTTGTCTTGGCTGAAAAGAAATCTAATTTTTTGTCTTTGGCAGCAAGGAATTTAAAGGATAAAGTTGTTTTAGCATCAAAACAGCAAGCAAAAAAAAAAAAAAAAAAAAAAGAAAGGAAAAAGAAAGAACAAAGAAAAGAAAAGAGCTTGCAAAAGGAGTTTGCACAAAGTGTTAAAATTTTTGTGCCCACAAACCTATCCCATTGATTTGAGCCAAAAAGCTTTCTTTGTGGTTCTTGTGATCATCAATTGCAAGAGCTTCCTAGAGTCTTTTAAAGCTTGTTCAGCCCACTTCTTTTGGAGTCAAAATTGTCTTCAAGAATATAAGTTTTCTTGTGTGCTTTGAGGATAGTTTTCTTAGAACTTTTGAGGACTCTTTGAATAGCAATATCTCACTAACAAATTGAGTGTTTGAATGCTCATTTTTGAGTGAAACACGTGAGGTGAGTGTTTGTGAGGATCTTTGTTTTCAGGAGTATGGAGGGCCAGGAGGATAGGAGGATGGAAGTAAGACACAATGAGGAGCCAACCATGAGAGAGCTTCAAGAAACTCTCAATAGACTTGTGGGGAGGATTGAGGACATTGACTTGAGATTGCCAAGGAGGCCAAATCCTATCTTGCAGCCAAGGAGAGGTCTAAGGAGAGAAGAACCCGAGGAGGAAGAAAGAGTTTGGTATGACCATGGGTTTCCAAGGAGGTGTGAGCCAAGGAGGACAACAATCTCACCTCCATCAAACTTACCATTCCATCCTTCCAAGGGAGGAATGATCCCGATGCATATTGGGAGTGGGAGCAAAATATTGAGATGTTGTTTGATTACCATCATTACTCCGAGGAAAACGAGGTTAAATTGGCTACCATAATGTTCATTAATTATGCTCTTCTATGGTGGAATTAGGATGTTACTTCTAGGAGAAGGAATGAGGAGGAGCCCATACACAAAAGGAGACCCCTTAAAGCATTAATGAGGAGGAGATTTGTGCCTAGCTACTACACTAGAGATCAACGCCTCAAGCTTCAAAGGCTAGTGCAAGGCCAAAGGAGTGTAGAGGATTACCACAAAGACTTGGAGATGACCTTGACTTGAGCCAACGTCATTGAGGATGAAGAGACCACTATTGCTAGATTCATCAATGGTCTCAACCATGAGATAGCCAACAAATTGGAAATGGTGCCTTATTTTAATATGGAGGACTTGCTTCACCATGCCACCGAGGCTAAGAGGATCATCCAAGATGTCGCAAGGAGGAATTTTCACATGGAGAGGAGCATGGAGCAAAGATGTGAGAGAAGTAGCCAAGCCAAAAGTGGAGGCCATAAAAGAAGACTTTTCTTGGCCTCAAGAAGAAAAGTCAATCATGCTTGTACCACTTTCACTACAACAAGTCTTGGAGGATCAAAGAAAACTTCAAAGTGAGGTTAATGAGAAAACTTCAAAGTGAGGTTAATGAGAAAACTAGTTTTCTAATCAAAACTAGTTATGATGTTTTCTCATAATTTACAAAATTATGATGTTTTCTCATAATTTTGTAAATACTAAATGCACTTCATGAGAAAACTAGTTATTTGGCCATAATAATACATGATTAGATGAGGTAGAAGGTTTAGTACCATAGAGACCTTAGTTGTGCCTTCAAGTTCAAGGTTTTGATGAGAAAACCTTAGTACACCTAGTGATAAGGTGGAAGGTTTAGCACCATTAAGACCTTAGTTGTATCATTGGCTTTAAGGTGTTGATGAGGCAACCTTAGTACGCCTAGTGGGTTCTTCGGGACCTAAGAACTTTCAGTTCAACCATAATGCCCTTGTACAACATAAGGGAGGTTCAACTAGTGGAGAACTTCACTAGTTAGGCTAGTGAGCAATGCTTGCTAGAAGACAAGGCTTTGCCTTGTAGTTCAAGGACTAGGTAGAGGACAAGTCCCAAGGGACTGAAAATTATGCGCATTAAGTTTAGCCTCACGTTGTACGAGCTCACAGTAGATTACATATAGTTATATATGTGTTGTTCTTAGTATCTTTTCTTGCATGCGAAAACCCTTACTGAGAATTACAATTCTCACTCCCTAGTTTATGTTGTACAGATTCTGACAGTGTTAGACCCAATAACCACTGAGGGTTGTCGTGGTAGTTTGCTTTTGCGGGTACTTAGCTTTGAGAATCTTTATGATTCTAGTTTTATTAGATACTTGTTGGTAAAGCAGCAGTACTAACTATAGTCTTTCTTGGCCGCAGTGGCTAGTTGAGCACGTGGAGGACTTTTTTAGGCTCGCCACCGGGATTGCATCTAAAGTGGAAGTTAGATGAAAAGATCTTAATAGGACAGCCTTATGTATATTGTATGCACTAGTTGCCTCTTATGTTTATGGATGGAGTCCTAGACTTTAGGGTTGCTCTTGGGTGAGGGTATTAGTCTACTTTATGTATGAATGCTTCCACACAGTTGTTATGTGTTGTAAATTCATATCAATGTTGATTTTATATGCTTTGGCTTTTTAAACTTGTTTTCTATGAACATAATTGGCCAAGTGAATGTTCTTATGATTTCCTTTAGCTTAAGTCAAAGCGCAAAGAGCATACATCCTGCATATTCTAGGTTAATCAACTAATATTACAAAGTTTTAATCCGCACACATATATAACTATCCAATTGCAACCATCGTGAGACTTGTTCTCACAGGCTTCTTGGGCAGGGCCAAGGGCAACCATGTCATTTAAACTCACCCAAACTCAATTTGAATGGGTTTGAACATAATTTGGTCAAAATGTCAGTTTTAGTCCAACAACTCTCTTAGGCTATTGATCTGGTCCCCATTTTTTAGTAAGATTGCAATTTAGCCCAAATTTTGCCTGATTTGTCAAATTAGCCAAAGATTTGTCAAATAATTAGATTTTTCCAAAATTTTATATTTTGCCAAATTTGCCCCAATGTTTCAAATTTTGACAGATTTATCCGAAAATTTCCAATTTTTCCTAGAATCTTCTAAAAACCCTTGATTTCTACTCAGACTTTTTCCCTTTTACCTAAATTGACCCTACAAAAACCTTTAGGACTCCAAATTAGTACCCAAACTAAATTAATTCCTATTTCTACCCTAGATGAATATTTTAAACTCCTAAAATTAATAACACAAATAAAAAGATCAAATTACCCCCTACAAAACAAAATGCTCCTAAACTAACTTTTTCCAATCTAGAACTAAGAAAAACTTAGTATCTAGACAAAGTTGAGTATCAACAGTACTAATAATAAAAACTATAAAACAAACAATACAATAGAAAATATGATAATTGTTGTAAAAAATGAATTTTAAAAAAAGTGAGAGATAAAATTTTCTTAGTGTAGGTTTTATGGAGTTAAGATGTATTAATATATATAGAGAAAAATGTAAAAGGAAATACATTAAACTCTGGAATATGTATGATGCATATTCAGGATAATAAAATAAATAAATTTGTTATAGATGGAAGTTATTTTTGTTTTGCCTAATATTTATGCAGACGTATATGTGGCAAAAGTTTGACTTTATAAATTAAATTGAAATCTTAGCAATTGTTAAAGCTTGTCAAATTAAATTGAAATATCAATGAATCGTCAGGAAAAGAATGGACAAAGCGAAAGAAAAAGAAATGGGACCCAGTGAAGGGGATAAATAACCGATATTTTATCTCTATGGAAAGATAAAATTTTTGGGATGGAAGTCGGTTGGTTGCAATATCTTTACGTCTTCTTAAGGCAGGATTTGTTTTCACCTGTATAAAATTAGAAGTCTTAAACTTTTATCAACCATTGATTTTATTTTGATCTAATGGATAGGATTGAATCACTTATCCTAATAATTTTCATTGATTTATTTCGGCTTTTCAACCAAAATTTTACCTCCCCCATCCCAGGTACACTTTTATCCCTTTTAATTTTGGCCTCCATCAAACCAATCTCTTGTTAATCTATAGAACAAAAAGTTTCAACTTAAAAAAAAGATCTAGATAACAATATCCTTCCCCTCAAGATACACATCTGGTTCTAACTCTCTTCACTGGCTGCCACAAAGCTTGAACCAATGAGTACTTTATCAAAGGATTAGAACAACTCTACTACAATTAATTGAAGATCTATCACTTCTTCATATTTCCCATGTAAAGTTCTATTTTATGAAATCAATGATTTTTAATCTTGACCAGTAAATTTATATAAAATCATTAATTTTTCATTTATGTTCTTTTTAGCAACTCTAAAATTTACTATTTAAGGTTTAACTTATAGTATTTTGTAAATTAATATATATAATATTCCACAATTTTTTAAAAAATTTTAGGATGTTGGCCATTTGGTTCTCCATTAGTATGTATAATAATAGTAAATAATAATAAGAGATCAAGGTAGGAAGTTGGTTGAACCATAGAGCATATGAATATAATCCTAATTTAAGTGACTATTTCTCCTTGCATCTTCCTCCCTCATGTAAGAATAAATTAGAATGTATCACTAATTAAAAAAATAGAAAGAAAAATAAAGAAAATTGACTATTTCTACTAAAATTTCTCCTACAAACTGAAAGTTGTTACTTCTAAGCCTGACCTTCAATTAAAATTTGTATATTTCTAAACTTTCTTTAGTTAATTAATAGACAAAAGTAAGAAAAAGGATCAAAACTAAGCAATTGCAAACACAAGGAAAAGGAAAAACAAATCTCCAACATCAACCAATCAAAACTTTTGCCATAGTAGCTAAAATAATGAGCTAACCTCTTTTTAGTCCCTTAAAATATGATCTTACCTAAGTTGAGTCCCGAGTCGCATTTGAAAGCAAAGCTATCAATTTTTTTCCATTTATTGCAGCTGTTGTTTTATTTTTCTTCTGTTCCAGTTTTTGAAACATAATTTCATGAGGCTACAAGGGAAAGACTAATTAAAATTAAACTAATACAGATCATTTCACTAAAAATAATTAAGACAACATATATAGCCGAAAGAATTATTTGTAAATCATAGAATAAAGCAAAACATAAAATGCAATGGAAAAAAATTGTGAACATAAAATAACATGACTTTTTTATAATAAATTGAGAGAGAGTTTACATTGTTTTAGGTTTTGTTACATTGAGATGTGTGTGTGTGTGTGTGTATGTTGATATTTTTTAGGAATGCTTAACCGAAGTTTTCTAAATATTGTATGTTTACATGTTAAAAGACATTAAGAACTGGTGCAATGTCAAGAAATAGAAAACCTATGATTTAGAAAAAGAAAAAAAATTAGTTTCTTAATGTTTTTTGTTCACACACCAAGTCTAGCTTAAGATTTTGATCTACAAATGAATATCATCATGAAATAAGATTAATTTGTACTCTATCTCGATAAAAAAGTTACCCATCTGTCAAGAACATAAATGAGTGTCATTAAGGTTCAAATTAAAAAAGAAACATATAAAAATCTACTTACTATTTATTAGTACTTATTAAATTGAGTAGTAAAGTGAAAATGAACTTGATTCAACTTTTTTGATAGAGAAGCGTCAGGTAATCACGGGTTTGGAAAACTTGCTGGAAAAGAGAGATAGGTGAAAAATATAAATTAAGAAAGTAAATAGTTATACAGGTAGTTATGGATTTATTGCATATAATTGTATGAACCTACAAATTTTAAAAACTATAAAACAAAGAATACAATAGAAAATACGATAATTGTTGTAAAAAATGAATTCTGAAAACCAAAAGGGAGAAATAAATTTTCTTAGTGTATGTTTTATGAAGTTAAGATATATTAATATATATAGAGAAACATGTAAAAGGAAATACATTAAACTCTAGAATACATATGATGCATATTCAGGATAATAAAATAAATATATTTTTTATAGATAGAAATTATTTTTCTTTTGCCTAATATTTATGTGGACATATATGGTAGAAGTTTGACTTATAAATTAAATTGAAACCTTAGTAATTTTTAAAGTTTCTCAAATTAAAATGAAATCATAATGAATCGTGGAAGGAAAAAAAATGGAGAAAGAGAAAAGGAAAATGGGACCGGTGAAGATGGATAAATAATTGAGATTTGCTCTCTATGGAAAGATAGGATTTGGTGGGATACTGCAATGGGAGTTAGGTAGGATACAGTGTCTTTATGTCTTATTAAGGGAATATTTGTAAAATTAAAAGTCTTACACCTTGTATCAACCGTGGATCTTAGCTGATCTAATGGATAGAATTAGATCACTTATCTTGATAATTTTTGTTGATTAATTGGTCCGCTTTTCAACCAAAATTTTATCTCCCGTCTCCCAAGTTGGCTTTCATCCCTCCTTATTTGGGAGTTTTTTTTCGTATGAGGGTGCTTATGGATCTTTATTCCTTAATAAGAGTAGTTTTAATCTTATTTACTCATTAGGGTACTTTTAGCCACATCATATACCATGTCAGATATTCTAAAACACAAGGAAAAATGAGATAAGTTGGACTTCTTGGAATGTCACGAAAGAATATATGTCAATGAAGATTCTCTTAAAAACCAGGAAAATAATTTTCAAAGAAAAATAAAATAAAATTTGTTAGAAAATATTTGAGGTCTCATTGATCATTCTATTTCTGTCATTTACCTCCAAAATAAACTACTCTATATAATATTTTTCAAACTTTCAATGTCTCCCTTGACCCTTGCGTTGGTGGAGCTAGAATTTCAAGTTGGGCGGGATTAAAGAACTTTTATAATGTATACACGCTCTTTGTATATTTTTTTACTTGCTCCTTCTCGGTTATTCTTAATATATCTTTTTTTTAAAAAAAAATTTATATTACTTGTCTAAGTTTTTGTAATTTGAATGAAGTTATATATATATATATATATAAAAGCAGGTGTACTATACAAAACATAGCCAGATGGCACCAAGCCGCAAGCTCAAAATTACAAATATAAAACGTGTAAGACATAAAAAGGAACTCGTAGACACAGCCAATAGTGAACTATGAAGTATGAACCAACAAGTCCCCAACAGCAGCGAGAGACTTTAGGAACGCCAATCTTCGCCTGTCTGAGAGTATAACAAAAACAAACTTGAGATGGTTTGCTTTTGAACGAAGTTAATGTCTTCCTAAAATCCAATTCTTTCGTTCTACGCTACTCCTGCTCTTTTAAAACTAAATCTAGGCCTACGTTACTCAATTAGATAAAGGATGTAAAGCTTGAGATGCAACAAGTAGCATCTCTCGCCTCCAATGGTGATTTCTGCTTTAATAGACTCAATCTCTCCATCATGGTAGGCTAAAATGGAGTCATTGTTTTCTTTTTCTGTTAAAAGGGTGAAGTTTTGTTGTTTAAAAAAAATTAAGAACAACAGCACTGCCCCAGCAATGGAGAAAGGGATCTAAACAAGAACCTAAATAACTAGCAAGCAAGAACGATCGAGAAACAATTAAAAAAAAATGAACTAGCAAAACTTATAATCACAACTATAGAGGAAAAGAACACTTTAGTACAAAATAATATCTCTAATCAGAGCTGCAATTACACTGCATACAAAGCAATAGAGAAGACATATATATACATGTGATCAATTGCTTGAAATCCTTGTCAATTTTGCTGCAATTAGAGAATATTTACCAAATAATATTGTTCCCGGGATACAATCGAGATTCACTCATCGAAACCCCAATTGATATTCTTAATTAGAATTTGTTTGGTTTGTGTCGAACATGTCAAGGAGAATAGACGAAAAGCTTCACCGTTGTTTCTGTTTCAGCAAGGTACCATCAAGAATTCACGTTTTTTTTTTCTACGTGTTTTTTGCTATGCACTACACTTAATTACCAGCTGGATTTATAATTTTTCATGTTTTTATGTTTTAGAACATCTGACATGGCATGTATGTGGCTAAAAGTACCCCTATCTATTGAGTAAATAAGATTAAAAGTACCCCTAATTAGAAATAAAGATCCATAAGTACCCCTCATAAGTTAAAAAAAGTTCACCTTTTGGCCTCCATCAAAACCAATCTCACCCAGTCGAACTTGTTAATCTCCAAAACACAAGATTTTCAAGCAAATAAATAAATAAATAAATTAATTAATTAAGGTAACAATATCCTTCGCCCTTAAGATACACATATCTTCCTTGATCTACATCTGGTTCTAACCCTCTTCGCCGGCTATCACAAAACTTGAATCAATGAGTTTTTTTTATCAAAAAATTAGAACAACTCAACTCTACTACAATAAATTATAGACGTATCACTTCTTCGGATACTACAATAAATTAAAGATGCATCACTTCTTTGGATTTCCCTTGTGAAGTTCAATTTTATGAAATCAGTGAATGCTATTCTTGTGCCCAAGGATGACATAGTTTTCAACAAGAAGAAGAAAACCCCTTTTACTTGTTGGGTTTCGGGAGTCAAACAAGCGTAGCGAAATTTAACCGAAACTCTCCAGGATCTAAGTGAAACGAGGTAAATCGGGTATTAAAAAATTTTCATACCTAATTTTCAGTTGAGATCTCTCACCAAACTACAGAGTCGAATCACAAAACTTGAACAGTTGACATGTTCAAACTCTCTATGGTATCCACACGAGTCTCTCGGGATCACCATGCTTCCACTCCGTCCCGGTAGATGCGTTTCTCTTGCACTCACAGTGCTAGCTTGCGTCCTCTAAGGAATTGCAAGAGAAGAGTGTGGCTGTCTTTTTGGGAGGCTAGAGCAAGAAACTATGAATTTCTCATTAAAAGTTGTATTTATAGTGAGACTCAACTTCCAGACCTAATTGGTTTCAAAGCCCTAATTCAATTAGGCTTCAATTTCAGGTTTAATAATGACTCAACTTTTGGGCCCATTATTAATTCGAAATTATTGTGAAACCATAACCCAAATAATTAGCCTATGCACTCTAATTATCCAAATAGCTCTATGTGTGTGACCCAATAGGCTCTTACCGTGTTGGCAATGATCATCAATCACATTTATGATCATAAGCAATGAGCGATGTCTAGCAACACATCATTGCTACCTAAGTGACAAGATTGTTGGTGATTCGACTAAACCTTTATGATCATTACCGATATATGTCATTGTCCCTTTGTCCAAGATATCAAGACTAAACACGAGGCATGGAATGTGTCACTCTCGTATAGCCAAATTTTTGGTTTCTTGATTACCGAGTAGACCAACTTAAACTGATGACATTGATATTGTATATCAACTCATCCGAGCATGGCTATGCATTTTCTAAGTCTCACTCTATCAATGGGCCTGAAGATATCACTCCCATTACATAGGAGGGACAAATCTCATCTTGATCATACAAATCCCTCCGCATGATATGTGACATACCCGATGACCTCCTTCAAGTTCACTCAGTCACGAGTAACAAAGGGAAGTATCAAAGTATGTGACTCACATGTAGGGAACCTTGATGATCCTAGGTCGAAGAACTACATATACCATGATCACTATGAGAATCACTTATGACACTCATGTAACAATCCATGTAGTATTCTCATGGTGGGTCGGTCCAGTAACAAGTTCTCCAACTTATACCCATATGTAGACTACATATCTCATATTAGTCTCCACATATGCTAGTCGTTATGTATCATTGAAACCCGCTCCACAATAATACTAGACTGGGGACATTTAAGAATATTATTATTCTAGGGTTACAATTATGTTTATTACGTTACACAGAAACAAAACAACAAACATAATTGTTGGATTAATGCCTTAATAAAATATCATGACTTAATGTGCAAAAATACAATTATCTCATTATTGGCTTTTGGGCACAACACTAACATTACTTTGATTCTTAACTTATATTCAATTCGAAGTAGTAGATCTCTTCAGATGGTTTTGAGGTGAGCTTAGGGTAGATGAAGAACGACAGAATTTTTTTGTTTCTTGGAGACCTTTATTGTCTTTGAAGAAATAGATTTCTAGAGTTGATTTGGAGAGATGGGCTTGAGAGGAGGAACTGTGGAAAGGAGTGAGAGGAAATTTTGGCCAATAAAATGGTAACAAATCAAGGAAATTTATCACTTAATTTTAGGATAAGTGATTTTTAATCTTGACCATCAAATTTAAATAAAATCAATGGCTAATAAAAGGTTCAATGCTTTACATCTTACAAGTAGAGGTGGGACCTGGGCTGGGTCGACCCGACCCAAACTGGGACCGGACCGGAAGTCAAACCCAGACCGGCCCTGTCAAACCAGCCTCGCCTTGCCCCGGTAAAAGCCTGCTAAGATATGGGCCAAATATGGGCCCGAGAGGAGTAGGTGGTGCAAAACGGACCGCCCTGGACCAAGACCTGCCCCGCCCCACCTCACAAGACCGGACCGCCCCGCCTCGCAAGACCGCCCTGCCCCGCCCCACAAGACCGGTCCGGGCCTGGCGCCCAACTGTTTCTGCACACAATGGAAACCTACAAAAAACTTTTTTTTAAATGGGTTAATTACACAGCAGGCCCTCCAATGGTTTTCTATTTCAGTATTGACCGTCTCATCCGAGGCAGCGTTTAGTGCCGGAAAACGGGTGATATCAGAGAAACGATCAAGATTGACACCCGACGCGGTAGATGTATGCGTGTGCAACCGAGATTGGAGCCTTACAGCACTCCGGCAGCAAGACCAAAAGAGTTCAGATGAGGAGGTAATATCCGATATGGAGACTTGAATTTTTTTTTTTCAATCATACATGTAGTTTGTATTTGATCTGATTATGTTGTTCAGCACAGATCACAGGTTTCTATTTTTCATCATTTCTGGAACGTTTTTGCCATTTCAAAATGTAAGACCCGTTCCGATTATTTGTAAGTGCCGTTTAGTTTTTTTACTTAATAAAACAATTACACTGAAGGTAGTGTTTTTTCTTAAAAATATTTATGATATATATAATTAATTATGTTTTAAATTTTTTTTTAAAAAAAAAACTCCAAACCCGCCCCCCGCCCCGCCCCGGACCCTGCTCGGGACCACCCCCCCGGACCCGACTCGGGACCGCCCCGCCTGCAAACCCGGCTGGGGACCGCCCCGCCTATGACCCGGGGCGGTCCTGCGACCGGGCTGAGCCCGGTCCTTATGACCCAGGACCGGGACCGGCGGGGCCCGGGCCGATCCCGGGTCGGGCTGACTCGGTTCCTACCTCTACTTACACGAGTGTAAACAGATACTCGCTCTATTTTAAAATAGATACTCTCCATATGCCTGTTTTCCGGATGGATCCCGGCAAAAGTTCGACATCCACCCACAAACAAATCGTCTCTTCTTGCCCGTAGACAATCAATATGGACGATTTCTCATGCATAAAAGTCTAAAAATTTATTTCCAAATGCGTCCCTTGGCGCCAAATGTAAACTTGTCATGGGTCATGGAAATTAATAACATAAATCATCTCTCAGTTGGACTGCGAACTTGCACTAGTTCCTACACGAAATCCAGTATTAAATAGAGTTTCAACGCAAACTCTAGATTACGTCATTATTAAATAGATTTACTTAATCCAACTGTTAGATGGTAAGCTCAACCCACAGAGGCGGAGAAAAACGGTCGAGAGATTCACCGGAAAAGTGTGGTTCAATGCATCCATCACTGAGATTGTAAACGCCCATGTCTTTACCCCTTCCTCGAGGAGTACTGAAGTAACTTTCTATACAATCGTCAGTGAAGTAGATACAATTTTGCCTGCAACCTGGAAAGTTTGAAGCTTCAAGAGAAAAGGAAGAATTGTGGCCTAAGAACAATGCCCTGCTCCCCAAGTCCCTAACTTCATTCCAGTGTTTGTTAGTCCGGCAGAAATTCACTTCAAAGACTTGGAACTTGTACGTTCCATAATCGCCACTGTCGTCTACAGTCTTCCCACTCTGTGATACCATCAGAAGTGTCCCACTGGACTCTACCAAATAAAACTTCTCACAGGTAACCATGCTTCCTTCCGGTAACTTAGCCACCAGCTCAGTTCGGCCACCTCCTATGTCACATGCATAGACACTGCTGTTCCATAAAGTCGCGTAAACTAGACCACCATAGAAGATTATATCAGAAAAGGCAGTTGGCAAATGGTCCAAGAATGTGCAAGACGCAGCATCTTGGATTTGTTCCATTCATGGCTCACATTTATTTGATTTTGATGATAACAAAACATATTTATTTTATGTGCTTCAAAGCTTTGCCTAAAGATTTATATATTGGTCTTTTATTAATAAAGTTTTGATCTTTGGAAGAAAAATTATTTCATAAGTATATTTGAAGTATTTATGTTGATTCAAGCATTGCTTGTGAAGGAAGAAATCAGTTTGGAGAAAAATTCATTGAAGTTTGAAAGTTTGAAAGTAAGAAAATCCTGAAGCTACAGTTTCAACAGGGTGAAAATGTTTCAACGTGTTGAAACTGGAGTCAGTTTTCGAACCGGAGAAAATTTTATCTCTGAACAAGAAAAACATTCGAGTGCAATTTTTTCAACCGGGTGAAACTGGAGTCAGTTTTCAAACCCGACAAAATTTTATTTCTGGACAAGAAAATCATTCGAGTGAAATTTTTTTAACCGGGTGAAACTGGAGTCCGTTTTCGAACTCGAGAGCATTTTATTTCTGGACAAGAAAATCGTTTGAGTGAAATTTTTTCAACCGAGTGAAACTGGAGTCAGTTTTCGAACCCGAGAGTATTTTATTTCTGGACAAGAAAATCATTCGAATGAAGAATTTTCAACCGGATGAAACTTGGATTCCAGACCTGCACGCGAGTTTTCGGTTTGAAAAATCTTTGAAAAATAATTATAAATTTATACCACGTCAGATTCCACGTGTATAAAGTGCTGACAGCTCATTAATTACAAATATAACCGTTGGAGGTCAAACCTTGAATTTCGTTATCAGACAAAATTTTCAACCGAGTGAAAATATTTCACCCGGGTAAAACTGGGTGACAGACGCAAAAACCTGTCAAATTTGACAGCAATGGTCACCTGTTTTCTTGGAGACATTTCTGACCTTCCCAACGGTTCTTTAATGTCTCTTTGGCCCCAAATGAGCCTAAATACATGGAGAAACATATTGGAGATAACTTTTGGCCATTAAAAGTGAAGATTCATCATCAAATACTCATAAAAGTGTTCATTATTTGAGAAAAGAGCTAAGAGTTGTGCTTTCACTTGTATATCTAGCTTAAGTGATATTGTATGAGCTTGTAAGATTATAAATATTTCAAGTCTTAGAATCTTTTGAGTGTAAAGTGGTTTCTAGTGAGGCTTGAAGAAAACTAGTGAGTGGTTTCTAGTGAGCCTTGGAGAAAACTAGAGATTGGTTGGGTGTTAACCTTGAAGAAAACACCATTGTAATCTTGATCAAGAGATAGTGGAAGAAATCTCAAGTGGGCAAACTTGAGGAAAGGACGTAGACTCCGGTTGGTGGAGTTGAACCTCTATAAATCCCGGTACATTCTTTCCTTGTCTCTCTTTATATTTTGCTTTATATTTTCCTTATACTTGCTTAGTTTGTTCTTGATTTTTTGTTAAGTAAATTTAGTTGTAAAATTTAATCTTGCTAAAGTTTTTAATACAACCAATTCACCCCCTCTTGGTTGCACTTGGGCCAACACAGCACCATTCCGACACAAAGCTATTCGTCCTGTTGTAACAAGAACACCAACACTGAAATCTGATGTCTTCCCAGGGCTGGAGGATAAAACAATCTTAAGGATGAGCAGATCATACGACCCAGCTGGATTAGCGAGGTCACCATCACGATCCAGGGGATCTAAGGCATTTGCATGGGGCAGCTTGATTTGGATCCTGAAAAATGGATGGAGTAGATTCATCTCCAAGCTCGGGTCAATTGTTATCAACCATCTTATCCATGAGAAGAGACCAGCTTCTTCCCGCTGGCTTCCGGCAGCTCCAGATAGCAAGACTTGTCCTTTAGGACATTGTATATGCAGCGGAGATTGCTACCTCCTTCTTCTACAAGCATCAACCATGGAAATGGATAGCCCCCAGTGAATTTGTCTTTGGTCCCCAGCAACCGCCAGGAAGAACAAGTTGAGGCAAAGCATACGAAATCTTGGTACGACTTCAAACGCTGGAGAATTTCTGTAACAAGCTCCGGAGGAAGTTCCGACCAATTAATCCCCTCCAAAAGCACTTTCGGAGTCCTAGTGGCCGCCAAGGAGGACCGCATTTAGATCCCTGCGGAATCAAAGAAGAGCCGAGCCTGTCATAAATACTAATTGCAAGGAAAACTAGTCAAATCGAGCAAACAGAGATGCAACTTGGAGAGAAACCTAGGAAAACCGGCGAAGAAGATTTCCCCATGGGACCGATTGCACCTGCATCGTGATCGGTTCCTCGACATCTAAACTCACCTCCCCTGTTTGCAAGGGAAAACATCCGGTCAGTATCGGACAAAATATCACAGGCAGAGGGCTGGGCTTTCCTGATTTTGCAGCAGAGAACTAAAACCACATATCAGGCACAGAAAATTTTACCAAAGGCTTCGATCTCGTTTTCCAGATCGGGGAACATTGAACTGACGTTAGTTTCGTCCATATTCAGGTTCACCTCCGCGGATCCAAAAAGTGTTTATGGAGCGGCTAAGATCTGTTGGAATTCCCCTTTTATCCTTGCTTTGAACCTAGGCTTAACTGTCTGAATGGTACTCCAATTTCGCGGGATCGTACAGTTTGGTCCTTTAGCTAAGGGAGAGTTCGATTTGGTCCTTAAACTTCGATTAGTAGCACAATCTAGTCCAAAAGGACTTGTTGAGTCTCTCATGACCAAACCCACCATTAGATTGTAACTTTTTGGAACACCTAGAAGACGGCTAAGTTGACATGGAGATAGTAAGGGAGGGAGACTTCCCACCAAAATGATGGTGGATAGGACTTCCCACCAAAATGATGGTGGATAGGAAAAAAAGTACACACAAGGTGAAAAGAGTCAAAAAACACATTTTAGACAAATGGAAAAAAAGGAAGAAAGGTGTCAATAATATAATTTAATTCAACACAGGGCCATGTTGCAATTGAAAACAATGAGATTGCTGAACACAAAAAACCATTCTAATTACAAAGTATTGTGGATAGCCCCAAAATTTTCTCTTCTTGCTGTGCTCTCTGTTTGATTTACAGGATTTTGCTTCAAGATGACATTTACATAGAGGAGACCTTGTTGAAGAACACTAGGAGTTTGTTGCAAACATCAATAATAGGTCTGGCCAATAATCCAACCAAATCCTTATGTGCAATCTACGTACAAAACAAAGCCTTCCAATGAAAATATAAATCAACTTCCTTATCGAGATTGAGACAAGAAAAAGGGAATCAAGATTGAGATAAGAGAGAGAAGAAACTGGGTAAAGGGGATTCGCCTTACAATATGCACTACTTGGTTTCTTTGTTTGCTCGAATGAAATAGGCTTTAAAATCACAAGATGAATTGATTTCTTTTATCAAGGTTTAGACGAGAAAACTGCTCACTATTCATAATAGAAAGGAGTTCGACATGTTTCTTCTGTTGTTTGAATAAATAGAAGGTCTCCCACAACTCCAAAGCCTAATTTATTCTTACTAATCTACATCAGCTCCATTCTTATGTTGTTTTTTATCGTAGACATTGCCTTCTCCCATGCTTCAACCTAATTGCCTAAATTAATGAAAGTTGTCAGACTCAATTGAACAACTAATGTAGTTGGAGGACCAAATCATACAAAGTCATAGATGGAGGACTAACTCGTCCGTATCCACAAAGTTGGAGGACCATTCAGACACTTAAGCCTTTAATTTACTCTATTTTCTTTCCATTTTTCGTTTGCCCTAAATACCCTTTTACCCCCTGGACTTTATTTGCCCCCCTAAACTTCGAGTCGGGTTTACTTACCCCTTAAACTTTGGAAACTAATATTTTTTTTACCCTTCCAACCCATTAAATTGGCTATTCAAGTTTTATAAGGGCCAAAATGAAAATAAAATAAAAGATGAAGTGCTAAATAACTATTTGTGGCCTAAGTACAAATGTCATGGTCCCAAGTTCGTAACTCGTCACCCACGATGGTAGCCATATATGTGTTTTAAGATGCTAAAATTATGTGTTTATATTAATTTACTATGAAATTACTTGTTTTTCCAATTTAGTTATTTATTGTTATGAAAAAGGAGGTTGCGTGCCAATGTAGATGCCACATAAGCAGTTTCCATCTAAATTAATGGAGAAACTAATGGAAGAGATACACATCAAACATGATACATGTGTTAGGGGACTTTAAAATGACACTAGTTGAGAACTTGAGCTAAAGGACCTCATTAGGATGAAAGTTATAGTTATGGAATAATATATGGATTTTACCCGAGGAAGATGTCATGACTAGTTTTCAAGGAGTAAATAGCACCAATGGTACTCAATCTACTATCAATATTGCTCCTTCATCCTCAAACTATGAAAATTTGCATGGTTTGTCCTAAACTATTAATAGTATTACATCATTCATTCCTATTGTTAAACACTAACACATAGTGACTAAACTGCAATAAATTGAAATAGGGCAAGCTCCATCGGTCATCCCTAAACTATATCCAACGTTGATTATTCATCCCTAAACTATATTCAATATTGCTGAATTGTCCTACCATTTATCATACCATTAAAGATGGATGGAAAAGTGGTGCCACATCAGTAGCCAAGTCATTTTTCTATGCCACATCAACAGCCACATCATTTTTCCGTCCATGCCTAATGGTTGTGATGGACGGCAAGACGATTAAGTAACACCGGAAAGGTTTTAGGGACAATTAAGCAACTTTTGATAGTTTAAGAATGAATAAGCAACATTGGACATAGTTAGGGATGATCGGTGGAATTTAACCATTGAAATATTATGACTAGATTGAACAACATATTATAATTGAAAGTCTACTAGAGCAATCTAACCACAAACAAAAAAAATTAAAACTTGTGTCTTAAGAAAAATATGTGGATAAAAATACATGGAGAGGCTTATAAATGAAGGTAATTTGAGAAAAAAAATAAAAAAGAAACAAAAAGAGAAATAAAAAAAATGAATGAAGAAATTTCTAGTTATTGGGCATCCATTTCATTTTTCAATGAAAATCCTATTTTTAACTTCAGTGGTATTAAAGAGAATAATAACTTTCAAAAAAATGAAAAAGGAGCTTGTAAATGAAAATTAATATTACAATAATGGGATAGTCGCTCCTAGCGATCGAACCAAAATAGTCGCTTCTAGAGATCGAGAAAAAACGGTCGCTAACCTTTGGCGACTAGGCTTTTGGCGATCATTTGGCCAGTATATTTTTTGGTCACTTTAAAGTAAATTAGGCACTGTTCAGCCATTGAATAGCCAGTCGCTATTTTGGAGCTTTCTTATAGTAAAAGTATAGGGCATAGAGTAATTTTGGCACCAAATTATTTTTTCTGGCAAATTTCCTATGGAAGTTTTCAAAGCAAACACATTTGTGACCATCATTAATGACATATTAAGACATGCTGATAGAATGATGATATGGTTCTATTTTGTTGATGTGGAACCAATGTGTAGGCACAGATGGAAATATGGTCTTTTGGTAAAAAGGAAAAACTATAATATAGTCACTCAAGTTATATTTTTTTTCTTTTTTTGACCCTAAGTTTTCATCTGCAACACCAAAACCACCATCTTATTTGGTAAATGTTTATGTTTCACTTATCTGATCAAAATGAAGCACATGTGGCTATTGCTTTGGAATTCCAAGCTGTGGTATAGCTCCTATTTTGATCACCATGGTGCTGAAATTATAATTCTCATACTAGACTTGAAATCAAGTCATACAAGTGAGCCAATTGAATCTCAATAGTAACATAATTGTTGTTGAAATTTGTTCCACTAGCCCATAGTCCAATTCCCAGCCATTCTAACATTGTGGTGTCGATTTCTTATCCACAAAGCTAAGAACCAAGTAGTTGTCTCTAGCCTTCCTAAACAAAGAATAGCCATGGAAAAAACCTATCTTTCTCAGTTTCATTATTCTATTCTACAAGCAGAAGTGAGCCCCATTTGATCTGTCAGCTTTCTCTTGTTGCCTCCTCCTCCTCGGATTTCAATATGAAAGATCCTCCCTTTTCGCAGTCAGCTCTACCTCTGCCACCGCCTCCTTTGTGAACTTCATACTCTAGAGGTCATGAAAGAAGTCGAGGGTGACCTTTTAATAACACATATAATGTTGCTCCATGAGTCATTTTCCAAGTCTGCTCTAAGCCAGGTCATTCAGCCATAAATTGTCATCATCGCTTTGCAGGAGTGGCTGCCACTCCAAGTTACTAGATAGATCCTAACTGGTATACCGATTCTGGAGCGAATGATCATGTTACTGCTGAGCTCTCAAAACCTACAACCTACGACAAGTACAATGGTTCAAATCAAGTTTATGTTGGCAGTGGTGCAAGTTTGAAAATAAAAAACATTGGTCATCTTTCTGTTTGTACAAATTCCTATCCTTTAAAATTATCCAATATACTTCATGTTCCAAATATATCCAAGAACCTTATCTCTATTAGTAAATTGATCCGTGACAATGATGTCTTTGTTGAATTTCACCCTGATTATTTTTGTGTTAAGGACCAAACCACGAGGACAAAACTGCTTCAAGGCCCATGTAAAAATAGACTCTATCAATTACCTTTAGCATTGTTCTCTTCTGGCCACAAGACACTTCTCCTTGGTGAGCGAGCAAGCACAAACCAATGGCATAGTCATTTTGGCCATCCATCCAGTAGAGTCAGCTGCTTGATCATCCATCAAAACAAGTTGCCCTTGAGTTCAAATAAAACCTCTATGGTTTGTGATGCCTGTCAACAAGCCAAAAGTCACCAACTCCCTTTTCCTTCCTCTAGTTCAGTATCTAAATTTCCTTTAGAACTTATTTTTTCTGATGTTTGGGGACCTGCAACAAAATCTGTTAATGGATATTCATATTATGTAAGCTTTGTAGACGATTTTAGCAAATTCACTTGGATTTATCCTATCAGTTGCAAATCTGATGTCGAACGTGTCTTCATTAATTTTCAAAAACATGTTGACCATCTTTTTCATAGGAAAATCTTGGCCATACAAACTGATTGGGGTGGTGAGTTTGAAAAGTTGCATACCTGCCTTCTCTCCTAAGGAATTTCACATAGACTCATTTGTCCTCATACTCACCAACAAAATGGGACTGTTGAATGCAAACACAGACATATTGTGAAAACTGGCCTAGTTTTATTAGCTCATATTAGAATGCCACTCAAATTTTGGGACGCAACCTTTCTTATAGCATCCTTTTTGATTAACCGAATGCCTACACCGATTCTTGGTAATCACTCTCCTCTCGAACATCTTTTTCATGTTAAGCCAGATTACAAATTTCTTAAAGTTTTTGGTTGTACTTGCTGGCCTCACTTATGCCCGTTTAATGCATGGAAACTTGATTTTTGATCTAAACAATGTGTCTTTGTTGGTTATAGTAGTCATCACAAAGGGTACAAATGCCTTGACATTGAAACGGGTCGTGTCTACATAGCAAAAAATGTTGTTTTCGATGAAAATCTTTTCCTTTTTTCCATAAGGAAGCCAGCTCCAAGTCCTACCAATCAGTCTCCTAATGTGAGCTCATTCTTGCTCTCTGTAGCCCTACCGTCAACTCAACTCCCTCATGCGAACATTAGTCAGCCCCTTTCCTCTCAAACCATTAAGTCTCCAAATATCATTCCCACTAATGTTGACGATTTTACTTCTTCACCTTTGCCAACAGAAATAGAATTGGATCATTCATCACCAGTAGAGGCATCATCTTCTCCTATGAAGCGGCATCTCATGCGCACTCGCCTACGAAATCACATCATAAACCGAAGCAGTACATAGATGGAACTGTTCGGTACCCAATGTCTCAGGCCTTACTTGTTGACAATACTAATCATACTCACCAAGATCCAACTTCTTATTCTCTTGCAGTTAAAAGCCAAGCATGGCGAGAGGCAATGACCAATGAAATCAACGCACTCACAAAAAATGGGACTTGGATACTCATACCGTGCCAGCCTCACATGAATATTGTTGGCTCAAAGTGGGTCTATCGCATCAAAACAAATCCAGATGGCTCAATAGCAAGACACAAAGCTAGGCTTGTGGCTAAGGGTTTCAGTCAACAAGAAGGAATCGATTATGGGGAGACTTGTAGCCCGGTTGTCAAACCCACAACTGTTCGATCTGTGTTTTCCATTGCCGTTTCACAAAATTGAAGTCTTTGACAACTAGACATTTAGAATGCATTTTTTCATGGTTTTCTAGATGAAGAAGTGTTTATGGCTCAACCTCAAGGTTTTACACACCCCTAGTTGCCGAACCATGTCTGTAAATTGAGAAAGGCGATTTACGGCCTTAAACAAGCTCCATGAGCTTGGTACTCTCGACTTAGCTCCCAACTTCTGGAGTATGGTTTTCGTATTTCTAAATCAGATCCATCATTGTTCATACTGCACAAGAATGGTGCTATTCTCTACATGCTCGTCTATGTTGACGACATCATCATCACAAGCTCGAATCCATTAGCCATTGATCACATCCTTCAGAAACTTGGGCATGACTTCTCTGTTAAGGATCTCGGCACCCTTCATTACTTCTTGGGAATTGAAGACACTTATGTCTTGGATGGCATTATCTTATCTCAGCAGAAGTATATAAGTGATCTACTGATTTGCACCAAAATGACGAATGCTAAGCCAGTCTCTACACCGATGTCTGCATCCGACAAGCTCTCAAAGGAACAGGGTTTTAAATTACCTGATCCCACCATATACCGAAGCTTAGTTTGTGCTCTTCAGTATCTTACAGTTACACATCCAGGTATCTCTTTTGCTGTGAAAGTATGTCAATACATGCACAAACCTACATCTGCTCATTAGGCTGCTGTCAAAAGAATTTTTTCATATCTCCAGCAAACAGCCCGAGTAAGTCAGCATCTACTAGTCTAAGTGTCTTCTCATATGCAGATTGGGTCTGCTGTGTAGATGATCGTCGCTCTACTAGTGGCTTTGGAGTGTTCTTCGGTCCTAACCTAACCTCTTGGAGCTCCAAGAAGCAGCAAACGGTCTCTCGATCAAGCACTGAAGCTAAATACAAGGCATTGGCAAATGCTACAGCTGAAGTCATTTGGTTAAAATCTCTACTACATGAAATGGGTGTGCCACAGTGCTCTCCTCCCATCCTCTGGTGAGACAATATTGGAGCAACATACCTATTTATGAATCCTGTTTTCCATGCTCACACAAAGCACATTGAAATAGACTTTCACTTTGTGCGTGAGCAAGTGGCAAAGAGAGCTCTTCAAGTTCGCTTTATCTCGTCCAAAGATAAGTTTGCAGATATATTTATTAAACCACTATCCTTACAACCTTTCTCTACATTTAGAAGTAATCTCAACGTTCGTGCTTGACCATTGTCATTGAGGGGGCGTGTTAAAGATAGAGATAAACAACACTTAAGCTACACTAAGCTTACCCCATGTACTTATCCAGTTGTATCATCTATTTATCTCTAACACAAATGTATCTATTGCAAGGATGTATAAATACACAGGCTGGTCTCAGTTATTCATTAACCAAGACACATAAACACTACTCTGTTGCTCTCTGCTACTCCTATTCGTTTACAACTCTTGTTAGCTTTTATGGTATCAGAGCCAAATGATTCCATTGCAACCACCATGTCCTCCAACAAATCACCCGCAGCTTCCCACAATGGGTCTGCCTCTGACTTACCTTCAACCTTCACTTTGTCGAACCCACTCCAGCCAACACCAACGGCAAATCTACAACACCATATCAGCATCAAGCTCATTCGCGACAATTACCTTCTATGGAAAGCCCAGTTCTTGCCCTACTTAAGAGGGCAAAATTTGCTTAGTTATGTGAAGGGAACTACGAAGGCTCTACTAAAAATCATCACTGGAGAAGACAGCAACACCACAAACAATCCAACCTACCAGGCCTGGCACCAGCAAGACCAGATTGTTCTCAGCGCATTAATCTCTTCATTATCTGAAGAGATTCTTGGGCATGTGATTAACCTGGACACAACCTAAGAAGTGTGGGAGGCACTTGAACAGCTTTTCTTGTCCCAATCATATGCTTGCATCTTGCAAATTCGATACCAGTTGTCTACAATGAAGAAAAATGATCTCTCCATAACAGACTATTTTCAGAAAATCAGTAGCCTGGCGGATATCCTTGCGGCAATAGGTCAGCTTTACATGACTTTGAAATTGTCTCTTACATCCTAGCCGGATCTTCTGAATATGATCCCCTGGTTACATCTATCATAACACGTGTTGAGCCTATCTCTTTAAATGACCTTTATGGCTATTTGTTGAGTTATGAGTTAAGACTGGAACAGCACAACTCCATAGCTTCGCTCCAAGCCCCATTAGCAAATGTTGCTACAAGAAACACCAATGGCCGAGAGCGAGCTCGTGGTGACCAGCCTATGTATTTATACATCCTTGCAATAGATACATTTGTGTTAAAGATAAATAGATGATACAACTGGATAAGTACATGGGGTAAGCTTAGCTTAGCTTAAGTGTTGTTTATCTCTATCTTTAACATGATCCAAAGCCATTTGATCCAGTTGATGGCCTCCTTCCTTGAATGCTCTGGCCATCATTTCCTCCACTACGTCTGGCTCTAATTCTCTACCACAATGCCTTATCCTGCTGCCTCTAGTTCCTCTCTCTCCTTATCGGGGTTTTTGTTCATATTATTCGTTCTATCAGAATTTGATCTGTCTGATAACAAAGAATAAAAATGGGTTGGATTTTTCAAGATTTTAATTTTAAGGATCAAAGATTTTAATAAAAGAGAACAACCTAAACTGTTCTTGGGGGCTATCTTCTTGTGTTTATTCTTTTGGATATTTTTGTACAAATCATGTTACATTTGTACCAATTCCTTAACATGTATGGCTAATGTGGCCAGCAAACTAATCCAACTCACTTCCCACCAAATGAAACATTCTTTGTGATAGTTAAATATTCCCACCTTTAATTGCCATAATGATAAATAATTTCATATTCCAAACCGTTGATGGTAAAATGCCTGTTTCAAAAATGTCCGTAGCAAATTTGCATAAAAAATACTTTAGTAGAAAAATTATCTTTGCTCTATACTTTTACGGTGAAATTGCTCTTTTTTTTTCATAAATAAAATAATAAAATAAAATGAAATAAAAAAATTTCTAGAAAAATAAATCTAAAAATGTAAACAACAATATGAGAAAAAATAAAAATAGAAAGCATAAAACTAAAATAAATTCTCATTAAATTAAAAATATAATAAAATAATAAAAGCATAAAAATTAAAATAACAAAAACATAAATAACTGGAAAAAGAGTGATTGTGACCTAAATAAAGAAATGGCCTAATTACCTTTTACATATCCTTGTAAAGAGCACTTAATTAATTCAAACTTTTACAATTGTACTTGAGAATGAAAGTAATGAATATTACTGCAGCATCCAAGTGTGCCGTCACAGTTAGGGTTTCATGTCATGTCTTCATTTGTTTTGGTACCATTCTGTAGTGTTTGTCGTCAGTCATCGGTGGAGGTTCGAGTAAGGTTCTCTCATTTGGATTACCAGATTTGGTAGAGGAAGATGGAACAATTAGAGGTAGGCTAAGTTAAGTTGTCATTAGTTGGTGGGGGGAGGACGATTTGGATTTGGAGGAGGAAGCTAATACACATGTTGTGAATTATGGAACTTTCTTCCTGGTGGGTTCATTGTGGACAAACTGGCCTTTCAAAAATGGGGCATTGATGGGTATGCTAAAATCTATATGGAGGCCAGCTAAAGGAGTGGAGATGGAGGTCTTGGAGGATAACCGGTTCCTATTCACTTTCTTCTCAGGTGCTAATGTTCAACGAGTCTTCGATGAATGCTCATGGATGTTTGACTAACATGTCTTGCTGCTGAAGGAGCTCTCCATACTTGACCAACAGAACAAAGTTTCCTTGGAGGAAACAGTCTTTCTAGGTAAGGGCTTAGGATATCCTAAGGGATATATGGCGGAAAAGTAAATAGGAAAACTAGGTGGATGTATCGGTACTTTTCCACCGGTGGCGTAAAAAAAAAAAGGGGTGTTAGTGGTTTTATTCTTACATTTCCAAGTTACCGTGGATATCCAAAAGCCATAGATAAGAGGGCCGTTTCTGAACATACCCAACAGGCAAACCTTACCTACTTACAAGCAACTTCATTTTTTCTATTACAAATGTGGTCCGATAGGATACAGTGACAAGGATTGAAAAAAGGAAGTAGCATTGATCGATGGTAAGTTACAGTACGGGAAGTAGCTCAGGCCTTCCCCTTTTAATAGCTGGGCAAAAAGAATGTCGGGGGAAGATCGATAGAGATGCAAGCAAACAAGTCAGGGGACTGCATCTACTAGAAATGACGGGGAAGGAAGTGGCAAGAGTAAGGTTGATGGGGGTAGTACATGAAACCCCTTGGAGATTAAATTGGGGAATACAGAGAGCCAGGGTACAAGGGGGACAAAGTTTCAAGTGCATTAAGGATGAACATATAGGAGAAGACCCTTTGTATACAGCAAAAGTGCTCTATTGTCAAGGAGACAGAGACCCACTGATTGCCTTCGGTGAGGGAGTAGCTTAATGAATTGGGCAGAGAAGGCTTAAGTGGGCTAAGAAAGTTGCAAGAGCACATGACCTTCCAGGTAGGTCTATGGGAAGCTGTAGGAAGCAGAAGCAGTAAGGTGAGGGGAGGCCGAAGCCATGGTTCGAATGTGATAGGTGGGGTTTAGATCAGCCATTGCTTCCTGACATCTCTTCTTGTTGAAGATTGCCTCAACTTTGTTCTTGACCTTTATCCCACATGGGCTAGGAAACAAAGGCTTTATGCCTTAGCTCCATATTTCACCCTTCATCCCACATTGGCAATAGATAGGGCCTTGGTGCCTTTAACTCCTTATATAAGAAGCTTAGCTGTGGCAATTAGAATTCGTCCCACAATCTAGTAACCACTTAGATTGTATTCTTTGTGCTTGCGTTCTGATTCCTAACAAACTGGTATCAGAGCCAAGGTTAGGCTAGTGATAGCTGCTTATAGTATGCTCTGTGGTTGCCCCTAATCCCTAATAGGCGGATCCTCCACATCAGAAATAAGTAGTTGATCACTCATCTTGTGGTGTTGGGTACTGTTCCTGTATACAGTTACTATTCCCGTATACGATCACTATTTCAGTATATGGTTACTGTTCACATACTATTTCTATATACGAGTATTATTTCTGTATACGATCACTATTCCCATATATGCTCACTATTCATGTGTATGATCACTGATGAATACTCATAAGTGTATTGCTATTAAGGATTTAAATCATCATTATACACTTTGAGTATGATTAATTTCTATATTTGGAGCATTTTTTCACCGGATTACTATTCATAGATTTTTACTATTCATAGTTACTATTCACTAACTTACTGTTCATACACGTATTCACTGTACATATGTGGTTTACTGTTCATTAATATTAAAATATATATATTAAATAATTATTTTTTTATGTAGGTAAAAACATCACTTGGCAACCGTTCATGAGAAAAATCATATTTGGAGTTGTAGACGTCAGAATTGAGTGATTCCAAACTCATCTGAAAGCCAATACATAGATCTTCAACTTTGGTTCATTCCACAAGCTAGTTTGATCATTTTCATTGCCAAAATCTAATTATAGATGAGACCATTTGTTCTTTTGTGTGCTGAAAAGTAGTTTCGGTAGAAAAATCATAACTTGAGCTATGGATGTCCGATTTGAATGAGCAAACTATTGATTCGAAGCTAAAGAAGGGATCTATAAGTTCCATGCTTTGAGGAAGAGATGATTTGATGTTTACGATGGTTGAAAAATTAAAAGAAGTTGCAGCCCGCCTTTGTTGAATTATATTTACCTACATTTTACTATTTTACGATTTCACCTATCCCAAAAACTCTATAAATAGGCACCTTGGAGGAGAGGACGAATTCATGCCATTTCTTAGACCTCATTTATGTTCTTGTATCATATTTAGCTTTTCTTCTTTAGTGTTGTTCTAGTTTTCAATACCGAAGCTCTGTCCAAGTGTTTTCTTATTGTTCTTCTTTTTGTTCTTCCTTTGATCTTTCAATCCATGTTCATTTCATCTTTTTATATGTTGTCTACTTTATTATGGCTAACTAATCTTTTGGTATAGAGGTTATGATTGATTTGAATGGATCACAATATTAACGGTATTTTCTTCCTTAATCTATTAACTTTCCTCCTTGTTAAGTGGGAGTCTTGATTCATTATAGTCAATCATTGGCACAAAAGCTGATTGATTCTCTCTGTAAAACATGGCTTTGCTGACTATATTGAAATCTTGAGTTATTGTAGACAAAGGTTGGCATGATCGATACTTGAACCCATTAGCAAGCATTGACATTTTAAGATCAATGAAAGTTAATACTAACTAAATTCCCCGATTAGGACCTCGTTTATGTGTGGATCCTAATTGAGTGGTAAGATTGGCTAAAATTAATCATAATTGATATACTAAAAGTGGATCCCCTAACCTTAGCTATTTTATTTAAATTTAAATTTTTAATCAACACTTGCTTACACATTTCACGAAAACCTTCCTTCACTTTTATAATTTGTATTTCTTAATTCACTTCCCTGTGGTTCGACACTCAGACTGCCGATATTTTATTACTTGCGATAACCTACACTTAGGTTACAACTGCTAGAGTGCAGCAGTCATTATTCACGTGAAATTGTTGGAGCTTATTTTTGCTCAGAAAGTTTGTGGCAGAGCTGTGATGGCTTCGACATCGACAAAGCTTGATATAGCACCACTCATGTATAGCACAAGGTTTTCAATATGAAAAATCAAGATGAAAGCAATTCTCATAAGTCTTGATTTGGATGAGGCACTACTCGGGATGGAGAATATGTTTGGAACAGAGCAAGAGAAGGAGAGAAAGAATCTGAAGGCACTCGCTCAAATTAAGTTACACTTATCAACTGAGATTCTTCAGGAGATCAGTAACGAGACAACTGCTGCCAGCTTATGGTTAAAGCTTGAATCACTTCATATGACAAAAAGTCCAACTAGTTGCTTGTACGCTAAGTCCAGGCTGTACTCGCATAGGCTATCAGAAGGTAAGTCTATTAAATCATATCTTGAAGAATTCAGAGAGATCCTCAATGATTTAGAAAATCTTGATGTTAAGACCGATGATGAGGATTTGGCTATGCTTTTATTATACCATCTGCCAACATCATACAATAGTTTCCGTGATACCATACTTGATGGAAAAGATACAATCACTTTAGATGAAGTCTGTTCTAGTCTATTGTCAAGAGATAGGATGGACACTTCAAAGCGTGAGGAAAGCGGAGAAGGCTTGTATTCAAGAGGCAGATCAGTTGAAAGAAAGAATGAAAGAGGATCATCTTCAAGGTCCAAGTCAAAACATTAGAATCTTCGTTGCAACTGCTGTAAGAAGCAAGGTCACATTAAGGATGATTGTCACAAATTAAAGAAGAAGAATCAAAATGGTGAAAATGGAGACAAGAACAAACAGATGCCACCAGATGAGGTTAGTATTGCCACTCATGAAGATGACTTTGCTTTAGTTGCTGAAAATTCTTCGACAAACAGCGCAGAAGCTCATATAATTGCACAAGCAGAAAGTAGCAGGAGTGGCGAATAGACCATGGATTCTGCTTGCTCATTCCATTTGACTCCCCATAAGGACTACTTTTACACATATGAACCGGTCAATCAAGGAGTAATCATGATGGGGAATGACAACGCATGCAGAATTGCAGGCATCGAAGACATCAAAATTTGAATGCATGATGGGATAGTGAGAACACTATCAAATGTTCGACATGTCCCAGATATGAGAAGAAAATTAATTTCTTTGAGTACATTGGAAGAAAATGGTTGTTCCTTTATTGGTAGGGATGGTTCACTGAAAATCATCAGAGGATTGTTGGTAGTCATGAAAGGCCAACGGAAAGGAAAACTTTACATTTTGGATGGTAAGACCGTGGAAGGCCAATCTACAGTTGCTGAATCATCTATATCTGATGAGGAGGTGACAAAATTGTGGCACATGTGGCTAGGCCATATGAGTGAAAGAGGCATTTCCAAGCTGAGAAAAAAGGATTACTCGGAGAATAAAAGGTCAGTAAGTTAGATTTCTGTGAACATTGCTTATTTGGAAAGCAAAAGAGAATCTCTGTTACTACTCCTGCAAAACATAGCACTAAAGGAACTCTTGATTTTATTCATGCTGATGTTTGGGGACCGTCTCATGAGACATATCTTGGTGGAGCTCATTACATGGTTACCTTTATTGATGATTTTTCAAGGAAGGTTTGGGCATATTTCTTGAAGCATAAGAATGAAGCTTTTGCTGCCTTTAAGCAGTGGAAGACCATGATCGAGAAGTAGACAGGAAAGCAAGTGAAATAGCTAAGGACAGATAATGGTTCGGAAATTTGTTCAGAAGAATTCAAACAATACTGCAAGGATCAAGGTATTGTTCACCATCTGACAGTTCTAGGGGCTCCACAACAAAATGGTGTAGCAGAACAGATGAACAGAACCTTGTTGGAAAAGGCAAGATGCATGCTTTCAAACTCTTGATTGGGGAAGAAATTTTGGGCAGAGGCAGTCTCTATAGCTTGTTTTCTAGTAAATAGATCTCCTCATACTTTTATTGGTTTAAAGAAACTTGAAGAAGTTTGGTCGGGCAGTCTAGCTAACTATAATGATATTAAGATATTTGGATGTCCCGTTTATGCACATGTGAATGAAGGGAAGTTAGATCCTAGATCGATTAAATGTGTCTTTCTAGGATACACTACAGGAGTTAAAGGGTATAGATTATGGAACCCTCACACTTCCAAAGTTTTCACAGCTAGGAATGTTATGTTCGATGAGACATCCATGTTACATCAAAAGGAGGAGTTGACTATCATTGATTCAAGTATTGAGAAGGATAAGATTGGAAGCAAGGTGGAGCTTCAAATACATCCTGAAAGTCATGATCAGGATGTCAAGGATACACAAGTTGAGGTGGAGCAACAAGCCTCAACTGATGACATTCAGCCTTCTCATTCTATTGCTATCGATCGTCCCCGTTGTAACAATCAAGGTATTCCTTGAAATAGGTTAATTAAGGAAACAGAATTTGTTGGGGTTGCTTTTGCAACTGCTGAAGAGATAGAGAGTTGTTTTAAACCTGTAAATTATAAAGATGCAACTAACTGTCCAAATTCTTCTAAGTGGGTTGTAGCTATGCAGGAAGAGATGGAATCGTTTCAAAAAAATGACAATTGGACACTAGCTAAACTACCCAAAGGTAAAAAAGCTGTTAAGTACAAATGGGTGTTCAAGAAGAAGGAAGGAATTCTTGGAGTTGAAGAACCAAAATATAAAGCTAAACTAGTCGCAAAAGGTTTTAGCTAGGTACCGGGAGTGGACTTTAATAATATTTATTCACCTGTTGTGAAGCATAGTTCTATCCGACTGTTTTTTGGTCTTGTTGCGTTAGATGATCTTGAGTTGCAGCAACTCAATGTTAAAACAGCTTTTCTGCATGGTGATTTAAAAGAAGAAATCTACATGGAGCAACCCGAAGGTTTTAAGGTCGAGGGGAAGGAGGACCATGTCTGCAAACTTCAGAAGTCATTATATGGCCTCAAACAATCACCTCGGCAATGGTATAAATGCTTTGATATGTTTGCTGTGAATCTTGGTTTCAGAAGAAGCAATTGTGATTTATGTGTCTACATGAGACCGATCGGAGATGGTTCATTCACATATTTATTGTGTTATGTGGACGACATGCTTATCGTAGTAAGAAGCAAGTCAAAAATTGCCAAGATTAAGGCACAATTAAATGCAGAATTTGACATGAAGGATTTAGGTGCAGCAAACACATCCTAGGCATGGAGATCAGGCATGATCGTAAGGCTAGGAAGCTTTATCTTTCACAGGAGGGTTATGTACGCAAAGTTCTAGAAAGGTTTGACATGAGTAAAGCCAAACCAGTTTCTACACCTCTTGCTGCACACTTCAAGTTATCATCACATCAATGTCCGCCCACAAATGAGGAAATTAAGAAAATGGAGAAAATACCATATGCAAGTGTTATTGGGAACATTATATATGCAATAGTTTGTACTCGTCCCGAATTAGCACATACAGTTAGTGTTGTGAGCCGTTAAATGGCTAATCCAGGACAAAAGCATTGGCAAGTAGTAAAATGGATATTAAGGTATCTAAAAGGTATGACTATGACTTGTCTTGAGTTTGATGCTTCTAAAGCTGGATTGATTGGATATGTGGATGCTAACTACGCGGGTAATCTTGGCACCTGACGATCCACATCTGGATACGTTTTTACATTCGGTGGTTGTGCTGTGAGCTGGAAGGCTTGCCTACAAGCAATAGTTGCTCTTTCAACTGCAGAAGCAGAGTATATGACAATCACTGAAGCAATGAAGGAAGCAATTTGGCTTAGAAATATTTATACAGAGCTTACTCAAGATGATCGCAGGCTAGAGATATATTGTAATAAGAAAAGTGCTATTTTCTTGATAAAGGATAGTATGTTCCATGAGTGTACTAAACATATTGGGGTCAAATATCGCTTTGTTCGTGAAATTGTTGATAAAGGTGATATTGTGGTCATAAAGGTTAGTACGCTGGATAATGTTGCTGATATGATGACAAAGACTCTTTCTGGATCTAAGTTCAAACATTGTTTGGACTTAGTAAATCTTATTTGTTGATTATCACTTATTTAGAGGTGGCTATGAAGATCAGAGAAGAAGGTTACAAATCAATTTGGTTTGAAGGTGGAGTTTTGTTCATGTACAACAAAATTGATGCAAGGTGGAGATTGTTGAAGATTGCCTCAACTTTGTTCTTGACCTTCATCCCACATGCGCTAAGAAACAAAGGCTTTATGCCTTAGCTCCATATTTCACCCCTTCATCCCACATTGGCTATAGATAGGGCCTTGGTGCATTTAACTCCTTATATAAGGAGCTTAGCTGTGGCAATTAGAATTCGTCCCACAATCTAGTAGGCACTTAGATTGTATTCTTCTTCCTTCTTAGTGAATTCTTTCTTCCAGCTTGCCGCCTGAGGTTTTTCCCCGATTTGGGGTTTTCCTTGTAAATTCTTGTGTCTATTTTCTTTGTGCTTGCGTTCTGATTCCTAACAAACTGGTATCAATTGTTGAAGATGCAAGTGACTTATATCCTACATGGTTGGTAAATCTCCCAAGTGAGATACATATGTATGGTTGTGGTCTCATGTCCCAATGGCTTAAGCTTTTGGGAACATGTATGAGGCCATGACCATATGTTTTATCTTGCTTAATGGATCACCCCGGTTAAGAGCCGATGGTTCGGCTGGGAACGATGCTAATACTGCTAGAGTCCGATACTCGTTTGACGCCGCAAAGTGTTGAGGGTCATGTGCTGCTCCACCCACATGATTGGCAAAAGTGTTTGTGACTCCCACGATGGGATGACGTGGGGGAGTACGGTGGCCATGTTTGTCTTTGGGAAGTCACTTTCAAGGGGGAGATTGTTGAGGATGTAAGTGACTTATATCCCACATGGTTGGTAAATCTCCCAAGTGAGATACATATATATGGTTGTGATCTCTTGTCCCAATGGCTTAAGCTTTTGGGAACATGTGTGAGATCATGACCGTATTTTGTATCTCGCTTGATGTATTCCCCGGTTAAGACCTCCCCTAACACCTGTAACCCATACCGTAAGGTAGTGGAAGTGAGCAGCGAAAGAGCTGAGGTAGCAGGGATAGAGGTGGATGTGACAGAGAAGAAACTTCGGGTAGAGAGTCCTATTGTTAGTAAAACAGCAGAGGCTGATGGTCAACCTCACCAAGACCCATGAATTGCCTATTTTCTGAACTACTATGGTCTGGGGGAGCCACAATCAATTCGCTCACTAAAATCCCTCATCCAAAGGTGGCGACCTACAATAATTTTTCTAAGTGAAACTCATTTATCTCTGTGAGGATGGAGGGGGTGAAACATGCGCGTGGGTTCCCTCCTACGTTTGCAATTGGAGAGTAAGACGTTCAGGTGGGTTAGTTTTCCTTTGGAATCAAGAGGTGGCTGCAAAATTGCTTAGTTTTTCCAAGTACCTTATCTATTTGGAGGTGATAGTAGGTTGGGTGGAGCAGAAATTCCATCTTATAGGGTTTTTTAGAGACCAGAGAGTAAGCCATAGACATTTGGCTTGGTATACGTTGAAACAGCTAAAATCTTGGTCAGATCTTCCATGAGTTTGTGGGGGGGATTTTAATGAGATTTTACACAGACATGAAAAATCTAGAGGGGAGGATCACAGCATTGGACAGATTGAGGAGTTTGGCGTGGTAGTGGATCATTGCAATTTTGAGGAGATGGGCCTCCATGGTCCTCGGTTTACCTTGTTAGGCGTTAGAACCTGTGGAGAAATTATCTAGTGTGTCTTGATTATGTGCCGGTTACCCCGGAATAGCAAGTCCTATTTCCTAAAGCCTAGGTCACAGTTCATAATATGGGCTTCTCAGACCACTACGCCTTTCTACTGGATTTATGCCCTTCTTCGGTAGATCAACCTAGGCAAAAACTGTTAGATCAAATTGCGTAATAAAGACGAAACAGGGGATAGAACAAAAGGGAATGAACATGAATTGCATCCACTGTCGAAACTTTATTGATTAACTGGGACTTAAATAAGAAAAGGTTTACAACTAATTTGCTTAAAACAAGGAAATGCACTCCTATTGAAACTCTGCTACTTAACAGAAAGAAACGTCTAAGCAAGATTCACTAAATCTGCAGCTAAACGGTCTGATCTTCTTCTTCCTTTCGAATCACTCTTCCAACACTCCCCCTTGATTCAAAAGGATTAATTCCAAGTTGAAGTCGAAGAGATTCATGCTTAGCAGGAGTTAAAGCTTTGGTCAAGAGATCTGCCAGTTGATCTTTAGATGAGCAGAACTTTACATCGACCTCTCCATTTAAGACCAATTCTCGAATGAAATGAAATTTTATCTCCACATGCTTTGTTCTCCCATGCATTACTGGATTTTAGAGATAGCTATAGTAGACTGGTTGTCACAAAAGATCGTAGTAGCTTGCTCCTGATTCTGATCTAAGTCAGACAACATCCTTCTCAACCATATGGCTTGACATGCTGCACTTGTAACTGATATATATTTAGCTTCGGTGGAAGACAAGCAACTACAGGTTGTTTCTTTGAGCTCCACGAAACCAAGCTAGACCCAACCAGAAAGATATTGCCAGTAGTACTCTTTCGATCATCATTTGATCCTGCCCAATCACTGTCTGAGTACCCTCTAAGCTTAAATTCTGAACTCCTGCTAAACCATATTCCATGGCCTGCTGTTCCAGCCAAATAACGAAGGATTCTCATTGCAACTCCTAGATGATGCTTACTTGGCTTGTGCATAAATCTAGATACTAATCCAACTGAGAAACTGATATTTGGCCAAGTGTGAGTGAGATACATCAGTCTTCCCACTAAGCTTCTGAATCTTTGTTGGTCGGCTGGTTCTGTCCCATCTTCTAGCTACAGTCTATCGTTGGTGTTCATAGGAGAGGCTGCAACTTTGCATTGCTTCATATTGAATTGCTTCAGTATGTCCTCAGTATACTTTTGTTGACATAAGAACACTCCTGTACATGACTGTCGTATTTCCAACCCAAGAAAGTAATGAAGCTCTCCTAGATCAGTCATGTCAAACCTTCTCAACATTGCCACTTTAAAATCTGACACCAACTTCATAGATGTCCCAGTGTATAACATATCATCAACGTATAAGCTCACCACCATAAATGCTTCATTTCCTTGTCTTTTTGTGTAGAGAGTGGGCTCATTTTGACTGCGTTGAAATCCCAATTTAAGAAAGAACATATCTATCTTGCTATACCAGGCCCTTAGAGCCTGTTTCAGTCCATATAGTGCTTTCTTTAGTCTGTAGACTTTGTTTGGCATCTTGGAATTAATGTAGCCTTCTGGTTGGTCAACATATACTTCTTCTTGAAGTTCTCCATTCAAGAATGCAGACTTGATGTCCAGTTGGAATACTCTCCAACCGTGTTGTGCAGCAACTGCTAGTATCACTCTGATTGTCTCAAATCTGGCTACTGGCGAAAACACTTCATTGAAGTCCGCTCCCTGTTGTTGAGCATATCCCTTTGCCACCAATCTAGCTTTGTGCTTCAGAATACTTCCATCTGTATGATATTTGGTTTTGAAGATCCATTTCAGTCCAATGGAACTCTTTCCCTCTAGCAGGTCCACTAGTTCCCACATTTGATTTTCTCTGATGGCACGTATCTCATCATCCATAGCCTCTTGCCATTCTTCCTTCGCTATTGCCTCCTGTGCAGTAACTGGATCCTCCACAAGAAAAGCATAAGAGGCAGCTGAATAGATATCCTTTAATAATTTGAGTTTTACCGGTGGTGACTCCGTCTCTTCGAATTGTTCATCATTTCGAGTTGGTGTTGATAGGTGTGAACTTTCAGGACTTCGTGCTTCTGCTTCTGACTCTGGTTCTTTTCCTTGTTCGATTTGCAGCTGAGGGACTGCTATTCTTTGATCCTCACTATCTTCCCAACTCAGATTTTCTTCAAAAATAACATTCCTACTAACAAAAACTCTTTCTTTGATAGGATCAAATAAACGATAAGCTTTAGTGTTAGTGCAGTAGCAAATAAATATATATTTCTGTGATTTACTCTCAAGCTTATGTCGATCAACTGTCACTAAAGCATAACAGACGCATCCAAATACTTTCAAGTGACTCACACTTGGTTTGATACTTGTCCAGGCTTCAAATGGAGTTTGATCCCATACTGCTTTCGTTGGAGACAGATTTGAAATGTATACTGTGGTTGCAACTCCCTTAGCCCAGAATTTATCTGGTAGTCCTCTTGCTTTCAACATGCAGCGTGCCATTTCAATCAATGTTCAATTTTTCCGTTCAGCTACTCCATTTTGCTCTGGAGTATATGGTGTTGTAAGCTCATGCTTGATTCCATGTTTTTCACAATAGTTTTGGAATTCTGCTGAGAAAAACTCTCCTGCTCTGTCAGTCTTCAAAACTTTGAGAAGTTGACTTGATTGTGTTTCTGCCATAGCTTTGAATTTGGCAAAGTTCTCAAAAGCTTCTGACTTGAACGTCAAGAAAAATACCCAACACATTCGTGAGTAGTCATCAATCAATAACATAAAGTACTTACTTCCACACAGTGAGTCAGTCTTCATTGGTCCACATAAATTTGCATGAACAAGCTCTAGTTTATCTGTTGCTCGTTTTGATTTCCCGACTGGAAATGGTTTCTTGGCTTGCTTGCCAAGTGCACAACTCTCACAGACGTATTTTAGCTGTTTAATTGGTGGTAAGCCAATCACCATGCTCTTATTGCTGAGTAGTTGAAGTCCTCTCATATTTAGGTGGCCATATCGATGATGCCATGTTTCATTGTTAATCTCTTTGTTACTCATGAAACACACTTGTTTAGTATCTGAAAAATCAACAGGAAACATATGATTTGAAGTCATAGAAACTTGCAGCAGAATCTCATTTGAACCTTATCCTTTAACCATGCATGATTTTCTATTAAACTCAACCGAGTGTCCACTTGCAACCAATTGTCCTACACTTATTAGATTATGAGCCAAGGAGGGAACATAGTGAACATCCTTTAACAGTTTTTCCTTTCCATTTATAGTACCAATAATAACTGTACCTTGCCCTTCAACTTGTATTGGTTTGTTATCTCCAACCCTCACCTGCGTTTTCTGGCTTTCATCAAGGCTTTTGAACTTGTCCTTTCTTCTAGTCATGTGGTTTGAGCATGCGTTGTCGAGATACCACACATCAGCACTTGTGTCTTGTGTGTTTACATATGTCATAAACAGGAAGTCCTCTCCTTCATCACTTCTTTTTGAGAATTGTGCTTCAACAGGTTTGGACCAACAGTCATTCTGAAGATGACCATATTTCTTACAGTAATTGCATTGGATGTTACTCCACGTGCCTCGACCTCTTCCTCGAAAGCTGCTTCTCCCTCGACCTCTGAGGAAAGAATTGCCTTGCTCCCCCTTCACCTGAAATGCTCTCTCCTCTTCTTTTGCCAGATTTCTGTTAATTCTATCTTCATGTGCTTGAAGAGAACCCATTAGCTCATCAATAGTCATTTTAGAAAGATCTTTTGACTCTTCTATAGCAGCTACAACATGATCAAACTTTGTATGTAAACTGCGTAATACCTTTAGAATCACTGTTTCGTCAATGATTTGATCACCATATGTTCTCATCTGACTTACATTGGATGATACTCTTGCGAGATACTCCTGAACTGTTTCATTAGCCTTCATTTGCAGGTTTTCAAATTCACGTTTCAAAGACTGTAGCTTTACTAGCATTACTCTGGAGGAGCCTTTGAACCCTTTTTGCAGAATCTCCCAGGCCTGCTTTGCCGTTGTTGCTGCTGACATTCTTGAGAACAAGCTTTCATGCACAGCCTGTTGTATAAAGAAGAGAGCTTTTGCGTCCTTCTTCTGATTCTCTCTTAACGTTCCTCCTTCACTGGTTTCTGCAGAGTAACCAGTCTCCACAAATTCCCAGAGATCTTTAGATTTGAATAGAGTTTTCATCTTGATGCTCTAGTACTCAAAATTTTCACCTTGGAAAATTGGAATCTGAGGTTGGGAGATGTTGAGTGCTGCTGCACCATTTGCTATCATGATGGCTGAGTGGATTTTCACACAGGACTAAAAGAGAACCACGCTCTGATACCAGAATGTTAGATCAAATTGTGTGATAAAGACGAAACAAAGGATAGAACAAAAGGGAATGAACATGAATTGCATCCACTGTCGAAACTTTATTGATTAACTGGAACTTAAATAAGAAAAGGTTTACAACTAATTTGCTTAAAACAAGGAAATGCACTCCTATTGAAACTCTGCTACTTAACAGAAAGAAACGTCTAAGCAAGATTCACTAAATCTGCAGCTAAACGGTTTGATCTTCTTCTTCCTTTCGAATCACTCTTCCAACAAAAAACCTTTCAGTTTGAAAGTATGCGGCTTCGTCACCTTGACTTACCAAAAGTCATATTCGTGGCATGGAAGGAAGAGGGTCTGCATGCGAACTTGGGTACAGTCGAGCGAATAGAGCATGTCCAGCAATGTTTGACAAACTAGAATGATGAAGTGTTTGGTCGTATTTCAAAGAAGAAAAAGCATTAGAGGCCGAGCTCTAAGAGGTTAGTCGGGCAGGTCCTAGACCGTCTAATTTTGACCATATAAAATGCATAAAAATGGACTTGAAGGAGCTTGAGAATCGAGAAGAAGCCATGTGGAAACAGCGAGCGCGGTTGGACTAGTTAAAAGAAAGGGATCACAATATAAAATTTTTTCATGCTTATGCCTCCACAAGGAGGAAGAATAATCGGATTGTTCGGCTTCGTGATAGTTATGGTCTGTGGCGGGAAAAAACTGAGGAGATTGCGTAAGTGGTGATAAACTATTTTGAGAAGCTCTTCGCATCTTCAAAGCCCCTAAAGATGGATGATGTGTCAGTCTTGGTGAAACGATGGGTAACTGACGAGATGAATAATTTGTTGTCGATGGAATTTGGTCAAGAGGAGATTCTGGCAGCTCCGAATGAGATGAACCCCACAAAAGCTTCAAGGCCTGATAAACTCATTGCGCAATTCTACCAAAAATTTTGGCCCGAGGTCAGTTCTGGTTTTTCTAAATTTTGCGTAAATGTACCGAATGGTGGTGTTACTGTGCAGGAAGCCAATCGTACTTTTATTGCTCTAATACCGAAAGTGAAGAATGCGGAGAACATTAGGCAATAATGGCCCATCAGTTTGTGTACTGTGTTGTATAAATTAATATCGAAATTAGTGGCAAAACCGTCTGAAGAGAATTCTTCCGAGCACAATATCGGAAAAGCAAAGTGTTTTTATCCATGGGCATCTTATTTTGGACAATGTTCTGATTGCGTACGAGTTGCTCTATGGCATTAAAAATAAGCCAATACAAGAAAATGGATCCTTAGAAGTAATTTTAAGTACCTTATAAAACCGCTTTGAAAAAAAATACAAACGGTTATTAACTGCTTTAGACAACCGCTTATAAAAAGACTGGTCTCAAAGAAATTTGAAGCAATCGCGAACTATTTTAGTTTTGTAGCGGTTCATTTTTGAAGTGGTTAACCATTTCAAATATATCATATTATATTCAGTCAATGAAACCAGTTAACTGTTTTTGTTGTTCATATACTAACTAGTTTCATAATCCGTCAAACGGACGGGTCATTATTTCATAAAAATGTTAATGATGAAATTGAAAAAATGTTTGACAGGTAATTATTTCATGAAACAATTAATTATCATAGAGAGTAAATGAAAATGTTAATGATGAAATTGAAAAAATGATTAAATATGTTTTAATACAATAAATGTGTATCGTAGAAATATTTTAAGAAATATAACAATATATGTTGGGCAATAATCGATAACATTTGCTATGTTTAGAGTGTTGTTTATAGTATTATAAGAAAAAAAAATAAAAAAAGATATGTCAATGCTAAATGAATAAAAGGTCCAATCACAAGTGCAAATAATAATATGCACTCTAATTTGTAAAACGTGGATAGCTTTTTAAATATTTGTATTTTACGATAAGTAAAGCATTTTTCCATTTTGACTTATTTATTTTAAAATCAGTTGGCCTTTATTGTCCAAGTAAATTAACATATCATTTCTAAATAACAATACACATAAAAATTTCATCATTCACAAGTGATATAACTCATAGAAAATGTTAGGAAAAATTAAACAAATTGATTGGTTTTGAATGAGAATAAAGAAAAAGAAAAAAAATCCTGCCCATAATACTTTTTCGACCTCCCCAAATCCATGTACTTGTATTTAATGAATCAAAGCAAGGCTCGATTAGGATACCAACACCAAATTAAACATGAAACGTTTAGCGTACTAAAAATGGTCGAAAGAGTGAAGAGTAATGCGAAAGACTGGTATATAAAGGTCAAATTGCCTAACTCCTAGGGTTAATCGTATAGAACTTTAAACAGAATAAGACCAATCTTCTTGATGGATAATCGCATTATGATATACAATAATTTGGAGGAACCTTACATTTAAGTTATAGTAATAAGAAATTAAATATTTAGAATTTGAAAATGAAAATAAAATTTAAGTATGTTCAAAACAATAATGTAAGTGAAAAAAAAAGTATTATACAAGTGAAGCAAATATTGAAGACATTAATATTGAATTGAGTGAACAAATTGAAAGCATTAGAAGTTGAAAAGAAAATTTAAATCTAACCCTGTCTATCATGAAAATATGGTAAATATTATTTTTTACTTTGCATTATTGTGAACCATACTTTCTAATTTCTTCCCAACCCAAATATTATTTAAATGCATCTATTTCATTTAAGCTTGCCCCACTGTTCTTTCCCTTTGGACAAAAATTTTATTCATTAGTTTAGGCTAGTGGAGATAAGTCCATTTTTTTAACTTGTAAGATAACCCACTTCTAGCCCACTTAAAATCCCCAATACACATAACACCCACTTTATCTTTGGAAACTTCGTTAGAGATGGCTTTTTCTCTCACTCTCGTCTTCTCCCTCCATTACTCTCTCTCCCCCACCACATGTGATGTTCCTCATTCCATCCAAAAACTTCATTGTCTCATGGGCTTCACGGTGGCACGGCTTGTTGGTGATTGGCTCTGGCAGGCTGTGGACCAAAGTGGGCAGGATCTACATGCTGGGGTAATTTCACTTCAACTCAATACTTCATTCTATTGATTTAAGTTAGATTTGAAAACAATGTACCTGATTTAAGTCCTCTTTCCCCTAACTTTAAGTTTCTTTGAAGGCAATTCTTCAGGAAACAAAGTTCTTTTGGTAGATCGGGTTTGAAAACTATATTTGTTTCTTGAATCTTCTTTTTCTTTTGACTTTTTTCCTTCCATCCTTTTGCAACATGACTTGCACGGGTCGAGGCATTGGGGTATCCTTCGTCAATGGCATTCTGATCATGCATGCAGCAGTGTCTCTGTAAAACGCATTTGATGGCAATGGCGTTCGAAGACCTAGGGTTTTGTAAGGTTGTTCTTTTTTTCCTTTCTTCCAATTTTTTTTTTCTTTTGGAAAACCTTTTTTCCCCTTAGTGAATAAACACGGTTGTTTACTAAAGCAGGCATATATATAGGACTAAGGTATAGAGCCACTAATTTTGTTTTTCCTAGAAACCATTTGTCCCTTCTTTTTATCTCCTCCTCTGTTTTATCTCTTTCCCGTTTCCAATCTTGCTCTAAGGAGGCCAAGCTGAACCTAGCTCAGGAACACAAACGGCAACAAATAAGAATGTAAGCATTTGTCCTTTGATTTTTATTTTTATTTTTATTTTTATGCAATAATTATGAATTTTTTTATGCTTGCAATATTTCCTTTTTAACAACACTAACCCTCTAATTTTTTCTGTCTTTTATTTTGTGAGAAGGTTGGCTCATGACTGTCGACGAACATAAAGAATGACAGAGAGTGAGTGGTTGTGAAAGGCAAAGGGGATGGGTAAATGAGACTTAAGATCATTGGCTATTCTTGGCCTCAAGGTATTGTTTTCTAATTCATTAATCACTTTTCATACTACTTTTATTTTTCTCTGTGGTTAGTTGTTTAACATAATCTGCCATGCCTAGAATGTTAACACAAAGTTGTAATCACTAAGTGTTACTATTTCTAAAACAAAGGGATTGGAAAAAGTGCAATGTGGTTTAGCTTTGTAAAATAGTAACAGTAGATGTAAAATTGTGAAGAGACTTCTATTATCTACGTTGTCAGAACTTGACCAAGCCTATTTTCCATGGTTTATCCATCGTATGGATGGCAGAGTGGACGTCAGGCGGCAACGTCCATTGTTTTGTTCCTGCACGAAAGGTCGTTAACCTCTTCTGATCTATTTTTCTTAATATGTGTACGCTTTTATCTAACTAAATGGAAAGATTAACTTTTGTTTCTCTATTCCATGTTTTCCAAAACACAAGCATTCATGGATAAGATTCAAGAAGCCAGACCTAAGGCAAAGGTAATTTTTAAAAAAAAAATATTTCAGACCATGTGGTGTTACTTATTTTGGTTGTTTTTTGGGTGGGTGACATTTACTTTCCAACTATAGCCTATTTTTTAGCCTAGGATGTTGTTTATGAGTTTGGGAAAATGCAGTGTGGTTGTTTTCCCTTGTAGAAAACATATTTAACATTGAATTTTTGGAAAATAGCTTTTGAAAGGTTTGATAACTTGAAAACAACATATATATTCGATAAATGCGCAAGGAATAGTAGCATGTCTTGATAGTAGATGAAGGAAGAAGTAACCAGGTCCTAAAGATAAATAAAGTGTAGAAATTAAAGAATATGAAAGACATGGACTCTATTTAGTAACCATTAAAACCAAAAAGAACATCACTAATTTTATGTAAAAAAAAAAAACAGGTGGCTTAAAATATTCATGGTTTTGGAACAACAAAAAATATAACCACATTTCCTTTTCCATATTGGAACAGTAAGAAATTTTTTAACTTCGACCGTAACATGTTTATGGGTAAACAAACAAACATGGCTGCTCTTTTTGGCTCTGTGGTTGGTTTCTAAATATAGAAAATAAATTTCATACGAAAAAAAGTAAAATTCATTAATTTTCTAGAAAATAAATTCAAAGATGGTCATACCCAATACTATAGGACTGATTTTTGTTGGCTCTATGGTTGGTTTCTAGAATTTAAACAATAGACAAGTATAAATGAAGTTATTAATTATATGGAAAATAAATTCATATATGCATAAAATCCAATTAAAGAGATTTCATACCTGGTATTGTATGATTGAGTTTTGGCTTTGTGACTGGTTTTTGAAATTGGTAATACATATTACAAAAAAAAAATAGTAAAATTTATTAATTGCATTATTATAAATTCATACATACATAACATTGAGTGGAAGAAATTTACACTTGGTAGTGTAGGGCTGATTTTTTTCGCTATGGTTTGTGTGAATTGTAGACCACCAAAAAAAAAAGAGAAAATTTTAAAAGATCTTAATTGTACATGCATAACATAGAATGGATCAATTTTTGTTACTATCGTAGGTGTCACATTCAGAATATGGAATTGGTCTCTATTTGTCTTGCTGCTTGTTGTTTATGATTCTAGTGGATGTGAAATGTGTTTTCTTGCTCCTGCCATGAATCCACAATAAATATTTTTTAAGTATACTAAAAAGGTAGATTCTGCTAGGTCACATTTTGATGCCATGAATGTATTGTCGAATTTGTTAAATGAGCATAATAAATACCTAAATTGAAAATAAAAATAAAATAGAATACCTGTTGTGATTTGAGAATTTTCTGGTGCAATTCTTTTGTGCAATCTACTGCTGCAATGTTTTGCATGAGTTGGAAATATGAATATACAGAATATTGAAATGATTACCACAATAAAAGAGAACAAAATTGGATTTCATTCTGCATTGCAGCTTTTGACATTTTCAAACCATAATACTCACTAATATAAATTTTATAAGCTGCATATTAGTATATCTCAAATGCCAGATTCCTATATTTTGCTCTTTTCTGAATTTGTTAAACTTTAATGATGACTGTACTTATCTCGCATTGGATGCAGGATATGAAGGTCTAACATAATGGATGGTGGGCATGAAGCAGTTGCTATTGAAACAAAGTGGTTAAGAGGTATGTAAACAATTAGTACAAGAAAACTTGAGAAAAGGCGCATGCATGAATGAATGAAAATTTTAGATAATTTGGTTTGTGAAATATGTTGAGTTATGAAACTGACGGGATGATACCTTTACAATTGCAGGCTCAAGGCTGAAAAACTAAAAACTGTTGTTGTGTGCTTACCATTCAAAGGCTCGAATCAAATTTCCAGTCCTGTTAGTATCGCTAAAAGAATATTTAGGAGATGAAAAATGCTTATATATACTGTGCTAGATTGCAACTAACTCAAATCTGTAGTGGATTATTGAGGTAGTGGGGTTAATTGGGTTATAGGGTAGTTTATAGTTACTGTCATTTAACTTCCTCCACTAACTACAAATCCGGTTGCAGTTAAGCATTATGCCCATCCCTATATTTAAAAGTTTGATAAAATATACCGGTCATGTCAAATTGAATCAATATAGGCAAGGCACGTGGCATGGATGTAGGAATTGGTCAAAAAATAACCGTAATTAGGAAAAGTGGGTTTCGATGGTATATATTTTTCTTTAACACATATTGTAATTATAATTTATATATGTGACAAAATCTATTATAGATGAGAACTTGACTGTGAAAACATGAAGAATTTAAAATAAGTGTTAATTGCCTGCAAGTGGATATGAGTTTAGTTGTATGATTGACACATCATATAATTGGGGTAAAAAAGGAACAGTACATATGAAAGGCCAGATGGCATAATTATAACAATTAAATGAAAAAAAAATGAGAGTAGGAAGTACCTATATTGCCATTCTTTTTGCTTTCATATCTATTAATAAATTCAATAATTAAAAGCGGTTAACCGCTTATATTGTTCATATATATGTTGATTTAATAATTAGTAGTGGTTACCCGCTTCGGCCTATAATTTAGCTAAATTTTTTATATAATTTTGCAGTTATTATAATATTCAGTTGCTGCCAATGCAAAAAGAAAAAAAAAAAAAAGAATCATTGCAAGTACTGAAGCACCTAAAAATTACAAAACACTTGATTTTCACTATTGCTTCTTTCGATTTTTTTTATACATCGTAATAAGCGTGTACAAGATATCCAGTAATCACTAGTAAACTAGTACTAATGGGTTTAATATAGTACAACTTCCTTGAGTTTGCACAGGGCACGAGCCTCTACCTGCTAGGTACCATACCCAGACAAATTCTCCTATAGCCGTGGTCTTGTAGTTGAAACTATATTTGAGGTCAGTCAAATAATTCCCCTGTCTCTGCTTGAATTAGCCCAAAAAGTGCCATCAACAAGTAGCAACTCCTCAAGAGATTAGGTAAATTATGAATGCAACATATGCGGCAGTAAATATACACAGCAAAGAGGTGGACACAACACCGGTTACTTTAGAGGAGAAATCCAATAAAAGATAACCATTGATCAACATCAAGAGCATAGCCGCTAACCAAAAAATTATCAGCATAGAAAGAAAAAGCAAAATCCGAAGCTAAGGACAAGTACAAAAATTAAATTCATATCAAATCACTTTGATGGGGGAAAATATTGGAAATAGTTGTATAGTTTTATAGGCACCATAGATATGTGCCATTTCTCCATATGCTAGCGTAAACAATTATGTGCATCAAATTCCTAAGCACAAGATGACATTCAAGAATAAAAGAGCGGCTTGAAACAACTACACTTAACTGGCAGTAATTTGTGGTTCATCAACCTATTTGCGGAAGCGCCGCAACACTTGATAAGTGATAGTGTGCCTTGAAACAACTCTATTGAGTACTGCTTCAGAGCTTCCGGACCTGGCCTTTCTTTCTGTTATCAACATCCCAAGACTGAACAAGAGCCAAGTGCAAGTAGACATTATGACGCATAATAACACAACCAACAAAACCCACAGTATACTTAATAATTTTGGAGCTCAGTTTTGGAATCAAAATAACTATTTGAATAAGTCATTAGTGCGAAGAGAAATGCTTTTGAAATGCAAAGAAGTAAGAAGGGCCAGGTGAGAAAAAAAAAGCAAGAACTTTGTCTCTAGATGGTATAGCTCCTCACGAAGAAGCAAGTCGGTTCCACTAGGTTCTGTATCACCGAACATCAATGCAATCAAAAGTGCAATTGTTAAAATTAACACAAACAAAACTACTTCCAGTGTTCTCACACCAAAGTTCTCAAGTAACAGAAAAATGAACCTGTAACAATGAAACAAAGGAATAGTCAAGTGTCGACATGCCAAGCTTTTAAGCCGGATTTTTTAGCAGCAGAAAGAAACATACAGGTTAACAAAACAGAACAGGATTGAAGTTTCAATTTCGACTGGAAAATCTATTACCCGGAGCATCTCATACAAAAATTACTTTAGAAATATAGTAAAAGTTCACTAATAAAACAAGCAACAGTAAAAATTAGACAATAAAACAACCTTGGCGCTGTCGATCTTGATGGTGGACTCGTCGGGGGACAAATCCATTCATCTCTCGCGCTCGTCTTCCTGAAGCTTGAGTAAGATGTAACGAACTGGAACCTTTTGGATGCACTTCATGAGATGGGTAGAGAAGCCGCTGATCTTGTTGCGTAGGTGGTTCGATCTGATGATGGGAACCTCCTCTACGACCTTCTTATCGGTGTTGAATCGAGGGTCATCCAGGAATTTCTAGACTCGCTCGCTCTTGCTGCTTCTCTGCGCTGCTAAAGGAGGAACAAACAGGAGATGTAAAAAGAGGAGTATTTGTTGCGATACTAGAATGATATTTTAGGGCGACGGCAACCACATCTGAGAACGGCAAGGCGACGTGATGACGAGGCGCAACTAAGAGGCGGTAAGGGTTTTCGTCTCTTACGAGTGGGACGGAGGAGGGTTGAAAGTTGTATTTACATCTATTTGCCTTTTTCCCCTAGCTTTTTCATTAAATTTTCATTTTGACCACAATTTTCTTGCAACTTTTGAAACAGTTCATGGTAGCTGCTTCTGAGGTAAATGTGCCAAACAAATTTGAAGCAGTTTTTAATAGCTGCTTCAAGTCTTATGCTTCAAAATATCTATTTTTTTGTAGGGAGCGATCGGGTGGTGAGGGTTACTGTGCGGTCAAGTTGGACATGTCCAAGGCCTATGATAGGGTCAAGGAGGCTTTGTAGAAAAAATGATGCAACACCTAGGCTTTATCGAATCTTTCATTTCAGTGAGCATGGGATGGATTACTTCAGTTTGCTATTCCGTTTTGGTCAATGGGGCTCCCTATGGTGATATTGTGCGTCAGTGGGGTCTTCGTCAGGGAGACCCGCTGTCTCCCTACTTATTCATCCTGTGTGCAAAAAACTTATCGGGCTTATTGTCTGCCACTGTAAGGGAGAACAAGATGGCGGGATTAGTAGCGAGTAGAGGAGGCCCACGAATCTCCCATCTCTTGTTTGCTGATGATTCCTTATTATTTTGCAAGACTAACCAGTGTGAGACTGAGATTGTGCTTGACCTTCTCCAGAAATATGAAAGAGCATCTGGACAGAGCATTAATTTGGATAAATCTGGCCTCTTTTTCTCACCAAACACACATCCACATTACAAGCAGATGATTATGCAAAAGTTTGGAGTGTCCGCTGCGACAAACATGGAGAAGTATTTGGGTCTTCCAGCAGTGGTTGGGAGAAGTAGGAAGAAGGCTTTAAGTTACCTGGTGACAAAGCTTGACAAAATAACGTCTGGTTGGAAACAAAAGTTCCTGTCTAAAATGGGTAAGGCCGGAGATACTATTGAAGGCTGTTGCGCAAGCAATTCCTACGTATGCCATGAGTGTATTTCTAATCTTGCCAAGCCTATGTGAAAAAATGATGAGGAAGATGAATAGATGCTAGTGGAGTCACCACAAAAAAAATTCGGGTATGCATTGGTTTACCTGGGATAAAGTTTGCCATTCCGAGGAGGAAGGTGGTATGGATTTCTGGAGAATGGTAGATTTCAACTTGACTTTGTTGGCAAAATAAGGATGGAGGTTTTTTCTGAAGCATCAATATTACACGAATTTGAGTTTTTTCAATGCTGGCAAAGGGTCCTCCCCCCACTGACGTGGCAAAGTATACTGGAAGGAAGGAAGGTGCTTATGAAGGGGGTTAGGTGGAAGATAGGGGATGGCCGAAGTATTAAAATGTGGGGAGACCCCTGGTTTCTGGGGCAACCTGGAAGGGTGAGAGGAGATATGTGTTTGTGATCTTTTAGTTGAGGGTGGCGGGGGGTGGAATAGGCCTCTTTTGAATCAATTGTTTAATGAGGCGGATGTTGCGCGTATTATGGCAATTCCTTGTAGCTTGAGTGATCTATCGGACACTATGGTCTGGCACTATAATGCTCTTGGCAAATATTCCATGAAAAGTGGGTACCATTTCCTCCAGAATTATGGAGAAAATGTGGTCAACACATCAGAGAAGCGAATGTGGTTGACGATATGGAGGTCACGGGTCTTTCGAAAAATGAAAATATTCACGTGGTGACTGTGCAAAGGATGCATACCCACTCGAGCTGAGCTTTTCCGGAGACATTTATTTGTGATCAGATGTGTCCTCTTTGTAACAAAATGCCAGAATCAGTGATGCATTTTCTGAGAGAGTGCCGAGTAGTTAAGGCTACTTGGGAATCGCAACTGAAGGCCAGATTTCAACCATAAGAGATTGGTTCCAATGGCTGCAGGCGAGGCAATTTGATGATCAGTTGGGGAGATTTTTCATCATAGCTTGGACTATTTGGTTCTTCTGCAACAAGGCTGTGCATGACAAGGTTGGGTATGACCTTCCCTCTTTCAACTGGCATGTCGAAAAGGCTTGTAATGATATTCTATGCTTGTCTTCGCCATCGGAGGTTCCATTTTGAGCAGAGGCGCGGGAGCATCTTCAAGCTAATCAGGATATGCAGATAAGAGCTTCGGCTTGGTCTCTATTCTTCATTTTTTTAAGGGAGGTTAACGTGCTAGCTCACTCCTTAGCTAAGAAGGCTTTGACTCAGGATGGCTATGTAGTATGGTCAAATTCTCCTCCTCCTAAGCTATCATGCATTGTTGAGCGTGAGACTCGTGGTGTTTCGGTTTAATGCATACATTGAGTTTTTCCATAAAAAAAAGAAGAGCACTTAATTGATTGTACTTTCAATAAGCGAAATAAATAAAACAAAATATGAAAAATTTACATATACAAAAAAGAAGAAAAACACCAAAAAATAAATATAGGCCCATTTTTCTATAATATTTTTTTAATTATGGTTATTTTTATTTTTATTTTTCTTTTGATTTAATCATTTTAACTTTCAAAGTTTTAAAGAATATTTTTATCTTTATTCCTCATTTATATTTTAAATTTTAAATTTTTGAAATTTTTATTATTTTTGGCCATTTATATCAATCTAATAATTGATTTTATTTTATTTTTCATTTAATATACTTTTCTCTCTTTCTCTTTAATTGTAGTTTTATTATTTTAAAGTTATACTTTTTATTCTACTATTTATAATTTTTAATTTAGTAATAATATTTTATATTTTATTATTCCCATTGATGTATTTTTTCTATTATTAGTTTATATTTTTTAGTTTTATAAATTATTTATTTTATTTTATTTTATTATTTTACTTATTATTAGTTTATATTGATTTATTATTTAACTTTTTCTATTTATTATTTATTATTTTTATCACCATATTTGTAGTAAAATGTAAATTTTAGTTTTATTTTTCTAGCTATTATATTATAGACCTATGTCTAATTAGACATACTAATCTATCCTAATTTCTCTATATATGACTTGTAACCCAATAAAAAAGTTAACTAATTTGCCCCTGGACTAAAACAAACCCTCACCCCTAAAACCCTCCCTCTCTTACGCCTACCGCCACTACTGCCTTCTCCTCCGACGAGCCGTCACCATCTTCAAATCTTGTTGTCTTCATCCACTTTTCAGATCTCACAACCATTCACCTCTAGATCTCGTTGTCACTCGCCAAGTCTCTCCTCAGGATTGTATTGCCGCTCACATCCAGATCTTGTACTGTCAATCACCTTGAGATCTTGATGTTGTTGCTTGCTGGATCGCGCCAATCATTGCCTTCGAGTTGCATCTTTTGTTGCTTTCGAACCACAAAAGTGTCTGTAATAAAATATAAATGTGTTTAATATAGTATGTAGAAGTGTCTACAAAGTAATATAAAAATAGTTTATTATAATGTGAAATTAAAAGTATCTGAAGTTATAAGAATAAATGTTTGAATGAATATTAAAAAATATCTAAAGAAATATATAAAAGTATCTGAAAAAAAAATCTGAATGAACTTATAAATAATTTTTTATCTTCAGAAAATAACTGTTTGAAATAATAAAAAAAAAGTGTATGAAACTATAAGAATAAGTGTCTGATTAAATATAAAAAAATATCTAAATAAATATGTAAAAGTGTCTGACTAAATAACTTATAAACAATCATTATCTTTAGAAAATAATTGTTTGAGATAATTTAAAAAAAGTGTTTGACTAAATGTCACACCTCACTCAGGCCATATGTTTCTAATTTCACTCACAAGCCCAACTTCAAAATTTAGCTTCTAGTATTCGGCCAGGCAAACAATGGCAACATTAAGTCTTATTTTCTTAAGTTGAGAGGCCTGGGAGGTGGCCCAAGTGGCTTTAAAACAAGACCAACAATTACTTGCAGCAAAAAGGCAAGGCCCAATACCACTAACTTGCACAACAAGCAAGGCTTATATTGATTACTTGCATTCCAAGCAAGGCAACACTTAATGAAGTTTTAAGTGCATAATTGGTGTGCAATCAAGTGTGCTACTTATATGACAACCAAGAAGCCTCAATGTTGGTTTTTGATTTTGAAACCATAGGTATAATGCACATGATGCTCTCGGCCAACAACATACACATACTGGTGCACAACATTTCCATAAGACAAGGCCCATAACTAATCACATAAAAGTGCCAAACATTGGCCCATAACATTTAGTATCCAAGCACAGGCATAAAGCCATCCATAAGTCCATACATAACTTGGCATATAAACCCAACAAAACCAACACAAGTCTAGGCATCAAGGACTACACATATGTACACAAAAGAGTAGTCTACCTAGTGTCCAACATGGCTACATGCCATGAAACCAAAAGCTAAACATGCCAAGTATTTACATACCAAGACCACTAATGGTCAAACAGGACTTTGAGAATTCCATACAAAAGTACACACTGCAACACCAACCCAATTGCCTGATTCATTGTCATGAAAGCAAATATTATGATCAGAGCCAAAGTCCAAGTATCCATAGCCTCCCCTAGACAAGTCTCCAACTACAGCCTGCAAACTTAGCTCATAAGTCTCGGCTAACAAAGATATAAGACTTGTAATGAACCTAAAATGATAAGCCAAGCACACATTGGCACATACCTTGGAAACTAAGCAAATTAGTGCAAAACACAAGCAACAAGCAAGCTAGCACTACTCAGGCCGAATGTCCTTGCCTGAAATAAAAGGATGGGCAGTGAGTATAACTCAGTAGGATTCACTCATATATATTCAACTCTAAAAAGAGTCTATTTAGTTAAGCTGAGTATTCACTCAAAGCTTAACCTCCCATTAGCTAGCTTTACCTGCAAAACAAACACCAAGACAAGGAAACCAAGCACATACATATACAAGATAATTAACCATAGCAAATAATCCATAATACCATAAGTGGGGTTAGCAAGCACATGGAAACACCAAAGCACACAAGTACACACACACACTCCACATGTTTGCTCTCGGCCATAATGAACCATACATGTACCCATGTGCACAATGCACACAAAAAAAACCTTCAACATACCACTTCCACTTAGAGCTCCAAAATGCCAAGCAAATAGGCCACATTTACTTGCATTTCTAGTACATGTACAATAGTCAATTAGCTAATCAACAAGTAGACCAAGTATTTTCAATAGCCCATCAAGCAACTAAGGTCATTTGGCAAATTTTAACCATCACTTAGCCACTCTAAACACTTGAACCATGGTACATTACCAAGCAACATCAAGTGTTAGTGAACCCTACCTCAAGAGCTTTCGGTTTCAAACCAACTTCAAATGCCCAAGTGTTCTTCAATCACAATGCCTACCATAACAATACATAGGCATCAACAACACTTACTCATGGACTAACTACCATGATTTCAATGAAGAACACTACAATATACAAGCTCAAGCTCTTGGTCATAATGCCCAATTCCACATATTTGTGTTATCCATCAAATCTAACTCATTACATCAATAAAGCTCATGGCATCATGTAACCAAGTTACAATGAACTATCACTCATGATAGTCCATTACAACACCTAATTACACTAAGTGAAGAACACCTAATTACACTAATCCAAGCTCTCGGCCATAATGCCCATTTTCACACACTAATGTTCTTCATCAATGTAATCCATCATATAATCACCAAATCATCAATAACCCTTATTCATGGCACCATTACCATGTAATCAAACGAAGAACATAACATTACCTCAAAATGAGCTTCTCGGCCAAACACTAACTTCCACACTTTGATGTTCCTTGCTCAAAATTGCCTAGCATAAGATCAAATAGGCACCAATTAACTTGAATCATGGATAAATTTCCATGTACACAACGGAGAACACCAAGCTATATCAAATGATTCTTTCGGCCAAGACTAGGTTTTCACTTCAACATAACAATTGCTCAATTCACCTAGCTTAACATCGTTTAAGCACTCAATATCCTTGTTCATGGAAGAAATACCATGGATTCAAGGAAAGATAACAAGAAATACCTCAAACCTAGCTTGCCTTGGTTCGGTTCTTCTCCATTTCTCATGAACAAAGCTTGATTCCAAGTGATGTTGTGCCGAAACCAAGTCTTCTAGCTTGTTTCCTTCAATTGCTTCCTAGACTTGCTTGATTTCAAGCCAAATGGTGAATGAAGTTCATGAGCAAGCTCTCGGTCAAGAGAAAGCAAGGAAATCCCGAAATGAAACCAAAACAAATGGTGTTGACTTAATTCGGCCGAAAGACACTTGTGCTCAAAATGGCACTAACACAAGTCTTTAACTCCAACTTATTTGCATGGCTCACTAAAGTCCTCACTTGCCCACGGTTACACATGCACCATTAAAACATTGATTCAAATGACACTTAAGTCCAAGCATGGCCCATAATGCCAAGCACAAGACAAACACAAGTACCAAAGTACTATAATCACCCATGTGTAACCGGCCATGTAACTAGCTAACAAACTAGTTAGTTTAACTAGTTAACTAGTGAATAGTTCTTTAGTGGTAGACAAGACTAGACTAGCAATCATTGTTGTCTCCCACAATTTGGCTTAGTATGGCACTAGTCACCTTAAAAACTTGCATGGCCGAAATGATCAACTTAAAGTTGATAGTTCTAATTGTACCACTCATTTAAGTGTACAATTTGATCCCCTTTCTCTATTTTCTGTCTATCTTTCCATAGTCTAGTTTCTATGTGCAGTTAAGCCCTGAAAGTTTCCAGCTTTGCACATAGACCACTGTGCTAGTTTCCATAGTTCTCCTTATCCTTCCTTTTTGTTTTCTCTTGTTTTCTTTTGTTTTTCTTGGCCTAAGCCAAGCTCTTAGGAGGTACCTAACACTAAATATATAAAAGTATTTAAATATAAATGTAAAAGTGGGTAAATATTTAAAGAATGTTTAAGTAAAAGTATTTGATTCAATGAATAAAAAAGTATCCAAATAAAAATTTAAAAATATCTAAATTGAAATACAAAAAAATGTCTGAATAATAACTAACGAAAAAAATAATTTTTATTTTGAAAAACAAATCACAACCGCCTCTCATCTGTCAGTCTCTCATCTGCCTCTCATCAACCTTTTCTTCTCCACTTCCTTCTCATCTCTCATCTTTTTGCCACCACCGCCTTTCATCCAAAGCCACCGCATCCATAGCCGCAGCTTTTAGGTCTGTAGCTGCCGTCACTCCTGGATCTGCCTTCGTCGAACATCATCATCAATCGCTTCGCCTCTGGATCAGTATCTGCCTTTGCCGCTCGTCATCGTGTTGGCTCGTCATCGCGTCGAATCTCCGGCGATACTGTATTGTCATCATCTCATCGAATCGCCTAGACCTTACATCTCCGGCTTGAATCGCGTCGTCATCTTCTCGTGTCGTCGAATCTCCGGCTTTATTGTCATAATCGCGTCTAAGTCTGGACCTTTCATCTCTTGCTCGAATCGCATCGTCATCTCCAACTGGAATCACGTTGAATCGTCTGGGCCTTTCATCTTCGCCAATCTCGCCTGGAAACTGGATGAGTTGCCAGAGAAATAAAAATTGTGAGAAATTTTTTACGAGGTAGAATTATAAAAACACTACTATATCTAATTAAATATATGTGTATTATATCCATATTATTGAATTTAATTTTTAGACCCCTTAGTTTGCTTTTTTTTTTCAATTTGGTCATAATATATTATGCTGTTGCAATTCAGTCATTTTCTGTCAGTGTTTAACTATGGAATGAACAGATAAAAAATTATGCAACCTATTCATAGTTCTAGGCAAATCATGTAACATTTCGTAGTTTGAAGATGAAAGTGTAACATGGTTGATAGTTTGAGAATAATTGTGGCATTTTATTCAGTTTTTTGTTTTTGTTAAAGTTTAATTAATATAATATACTTGAGAAAATAGCTATCACTTAACGATTCAAATTTCAATTTGAGTAATAAGGGATTGAGGGATGGCAAGGACAATTGCTTTATCAGATGCTTGGACATCCACCGTGCACAAATTGCCACATTGTTGTGATTCGTGAAGGTGGACATGAAAACTTGCAACTGATTGAAGTTGTCACCCACCCATTGCAATGCAGTCAATTTTAGAAGCATTTAGCAAGAAATAGACCGTTCCAGGTATGAGATTCGGCTAGTGATTGCATTGTATCATTTGCATGTCTGGATGCCATTAAAGGGAAGTATTAGAGACCTCTTCTGTCTTATTTTGATGAAGAATGATTGGGTCAAGGGAGAAAGGAAAACCCCAAAACTTGATTCGCATCCGACACGAAAATATCGGGTTTTGGTCAGTTTTGATGAAGTAAAAATGTTCAATTCAACCCGACCCAATTGATTATGTGTTGTTAAAGTCATTTTCGGGTCAGGTTGAACCCGATAAACCTGACAAAGCTGAAACTGTTTACGATTTAGGATGTATGAGGGACAGCGCTGAGAGTGTGAGATTATAAACACCAGGGGCTTTAAGTGACAAGAGGTTGATACATAATGGACTCAAGAGCGTAATTTCAAAAGCCTCTTCCAGTACTGTTTGTCCAAGCTCTAGCTGCCTGAAACCTCATCTCTCTCATCTCTTCCTTCTGGCTTCTTGCTTTCTTTCTAAGCCTCACTTTGTTTTTGTCCGGCCATTGCTCTCGCCGCGTCGTGCTGCCGTCATCCTATCATCGTCCCGTTGTCCTCACGCTCTTCCTCATCTACGCCGTGTCATCCTTGTCATCCGCGAGGCGTCGTTCTCCTCATCCTCGTAGCATTATCCTCACCTCTTCGTTGGGGCTTCGATGTGTCTGTTGTTCTTTCATCGATTCTCTCTCCTATTCTGGCTTCTGGGTACGAGAATGTGCTATTTGTCTTATCGGCAACTCTGCCCATCAGGTGTCAGGGAAGCTGGTCTTGCGTTGCGTTTTGTAGAATGTCAAAAAATACCCTGCCGCCCGTACTCCCCCCAAACCCGGCTACTCAAATTAGAACCCAACCATGCCCTCAAAATCATGGGGAGAGTATGGGTTTAACTTATTTTACCTAATCCTACTCACACCCGCTTAAATTAGTATATTTATATTTAAAGTATGATATTATTTTAAAAATAAAATAATAATTTAACATAAATTATCTTATACTACTTTAGCTTATAATTTTTCAAGTATTACTTAATTGTGAATATGCATATTCTTTTGAAAATATATATAAATATATAAAAAAAATCTAAAAAAATCAAACGTATGCCTTAAAATAGGTTGATGGATAGTACCCGCCTACTCACATGACAGGTACTATCCAAATCCAATTACTTGAGGAGGGGCTTGGGATTAGGTATATCTGACCTAAACCCTACCCGTTGACATTTTTTGGACTAGCATGGACTCTCTTTAATATCCAATTTGTTCATTGAGAATTAGAATGCCCATTGTTCATAGGCCACCGATAAGCTACCTGAACTTCTATTTATTTTTTTTCTTTATTCTGGTTCCAACCAACGGCGCGCAAACGAGAAATCAAGCTGGCCCAATTCTAATAAACCCGAACCCAATTTATTTAGGTTTGGGTTAAGTTAGTTTAGAGGGAAAATTAGGTCTGGTTTGGGTTGCTGCAAAAGGAGAAAAGTGTGTATATTTTTTATTGGGTCTCAACCCAAACCCAAAATTTTAACCTGACTTTCACCCCTAAATGGGGTGATGAGTTATGTGAAAGATGAAAATTTGAAGAGGTGTTCCCGTAAGTTAGGGATCTAGAGAAGTTTGCCATTTTGTTTATCTTGCTGTGTGGATTGGTTTGGTAATTTCTCCTGTGCTCCCTAACCTTTTATTATTGTGCCAATTTAGACCCTAATCTCAATTTTTTTGTATGAAAAATTCCTAATCTAGTTTTAGTGTTCCATTTTTTATCTTTCATTAATTGTAGTCATTAAGTTAAAAGAAAAAAAAAACTAGGAAAATTTTTTCTTTACCAGAAACATTGAAACTTTTTCATCTAAAACTCCAACCACCTCCTACTACCCTCCCTCCCTCGTTCCATCCCCTCCTGCATCACCACTACCGCCAACTCCACCCTCCACCCCATGTCCACCTCCGAGCTCTCCATCCAACATGAATGCCATAAACCTTGAACCCAATCGAGTGCCCATTCACTTCGTTGTCATACCCAGTGAAATGAGTGAATTTCATTAAAGGATTGGTCGAAGTTGTTGAAGCTTAACTTGTACTTGGACATATCGACCCGAAATTGAAATAGGCTCAAAAGGCGAGACCCAGATGACTTCGTCGCAGGTCTCCGACGAGGAGGCTAACCTCTTCGCCATGCAGCTCGTCAGTGCCTCTGTCCTCCCCATGGTTCTCAAGTCCTCCATTGAGCTTGACTTGCTCGAGATCATGAAGCTCACCAGCCTCGTGCTCTCTCCTACCTCCAGCCAACGTTCCTGCCTTAGCTCCCCTCCACCAACTCGGAGGCCCTCATTCATGCTCGACTGCATTCTCCGCCTCTTGACTAGCTACAACGCAGTTACTTGCTCCCACTGGCAGCATCCTGACGGTCAAGTGGAGCGGCTTTATGTCTTTGACCCCGTCTACAAATAGTTGACCGAGAATGAAAATGACATTTTGGACAATCAAGTTGAGCAATAGAAAATTTCCTTGTTCCCATTCAATCTGCCAATCACTTTAGTATTCAAGTTTTCAACTCAACAAACACATCTTGGATTTCTTCAAAAATTAGACTAGACTGATTGATAATGACAGGGAGAGCTTTAACAGGGAGAGTGGCACCCCCTCGGCAATGGAGCTGGAGGCCGAGATAAAACTAATGGAAGAGGAGAAAGGGGCTAACAAAATGGATACTGTGACGACTATGACAGAGGACTTGTGGGAGCTTGTACGAGTAACAAAAACAACACTAGCATTTCAATTTCGTAAAAGGCAATTAATTTACTTTTCCAGTTAACCCATTGGTGGTGGGGCGGCAGTAAGGAAGAAGAGGAATTGGAGATAATGGGCAGTGAAAGATGGTGGCTGGAGAGGGATGAGCGTGTGGCAGGTTTTAGAGATGGTGGTTCGATTGTTAGATGAAAAACTTTCAAGGCTTATAAGGCAAAGGAAAAAATTTTAAGGATTAATATTAACTTTTTACTTTTTTTTTTTTTCTGTCAAACTTAATAACGCTACCTAATGGAAAGTACAAACACTTAAATAAGATTATGACTTTTTATGCAGAAAATTGAGGTTAGGTTAAGGGACACGAATACAATTAAATCGGATTGGTTTCGAATAGAATCAGACTTCTCAATTTTGTGTTAGACTCAGACGAGATCTGGGAACTTTGCCTCGCTTTGTTTGATTTGTTACGTGTGGATTGGTGTTCAACAAAATCTCACTTCTCCATTTTGTCTTGGACTTGGACCAGAAGTTGGGATGGTGATGGATATCTTACATGGTGAATATTTACTTCCATTCGATTAGATTTTTAACCAATTAAATGAGAATGAATAGGATATGAGTTTCATTCTCATAACTTAGCCGGGCTGGGCTTGTACAGTATCTACTGTTCTGAAGAACAGTTCCAAGCATAACTAATATTTGTATAGTACTCCATTTGTCCCAAACTTTTTACATCATTCATTTTTCAGTAATTAATCTATAATTTTTTATTTTTAATATTTTAGCATATAAATGAAAAACTTTTATATATGAATGATAAATTAAGACCTATAGTTTCTAAATATATATTTTTTAATTTTTTTCTAATAAATAATAATATAAATAAATTCAAGTCAAACTAGTAAAAAAAAGTTAATGGAGCAAAGAAAGTAGAATGGAGGTAATGAGACTTGATTTTATAATCTTATAACCTTAAAGCTATCCTTTAGAAATATAATCTATAACCATCCAAGTCCAGAATCAGTTAACGAAACACCTGCCCATATCACTTGAGCTATCCTTTAGAAAAGGATAAGCGCTATGTGCTTATGTTATGGAATTAGAGCCTATATATCCACATAAGGCTTCCCATAATTCACCCATGTGGGATATGGGGGTATTACAGTTAAGCTTAAAAACAAAAGAACACAAAAAACTTCATGAAAGAAAAAAATTCAAAGTATTTTGATTTATTTTAAAGAAATTTATTTTAACAAATTAATTGGTTACTTATTTGGGACCTATCTAAGTTACACAAAGCGTTCAAAAAACAGGAGTAGGAGCAAGAGTATAAAAGGATCATTTTTAAAATTTAAGTAAAACAGTTATAAAAATGAGAATAGGAGCAACAGTTGAAAGTAGGAATGAGAGAGCGAGAACGGGAGTGAGAGCAACGACCCAAAAGAGAAGAATTATATGACTTAGACCCAATGCATTATGTTTGGCAATCAAGCTTAACAAATTAATTTGTTACTTATTTGAGCCCAATCTTAGTTACACAAAGTATCTCGAAAGCTGGAGTAGAAAGCAGCGAGTGGGAGCCAGAGTAGGAAAGCGCTACTTTTAAAACATATGTACAAAGGTTGTAAAAATGAGAGCATGGATGGTAGTTAAGAGCGAAAACAGTGACCTAAAGGAGAACAATTATATAACTTAGTGCCAAATGCATTATGTTTGACAATTTGGCCCAACAAATTAGTTGGTTACACATGTAGGTCCTATTTAACTTAAACAATTAAAATTTAAGTAAATAACAAGGCTGAACAAATCATAGCTGGAGTGGTAGGTGAGAGCGAGACTGGGAGCGGCGTCCTAAAAGATAAGGATTATGTAACTTAGGCTTAATGCATTATGTTTTATAATCAAGCCTAACAAATAAATTGGTTTCCCATTTAAGTCCTACTTAAGCTACATAAGCATTTCAAAATCAGGAATGGGGAATAGGAGCAAAAGCAAAAATCATCAATTTTAAAATTTAAGGAAAAATGTTGTAAAAGTGAGAGTGGGAGTGGTGACCCAAAAGAAAAGAATTATATCACTTAACGCCCAATGTGTTATGTTTGGCAATCAAACCCAACAAATAAATTGGTTAGACATTTGGGCCCAATCTAAGGTACATAAAACATCTTGAAAGCAGGAGTTGAAGCTAGAGAACGTCACTTTTAAAATTTAATTAAGTAAACAGGCTGTAAAAATAAGAGTGAAAGCGGTAGTTGAGAACGGGTGTGGCGACCTAAAAGAGAACAATTATGTAAATTTGGGCCCAATACATATGTTTGACAATTAGGCCCAATAAATATGTTTGATAATCATACCCAATAAATTAATTGGTTGTCCATTTGGGCCAAATTTAAGTTACACAATGTTTCCCAAAAGTGGGAGTCAGGAGTGAGAGCAAGAGTAGGAAAACGTTGCTTTTAAAATTTAAGTAAAAAAGTTGTAAAAATTAGAGTAAAACAACAACTAAAAAGAAAATGACTATACAACTTAAGGTCAGTGGATTATGTTTGATAATTTTGGCCTACTCAATTAACTACTTTTTATTTCATATGTATATACAAAAAAGAAAGTAAAATCTTAAACCTGAGCTCTGCAAGCCCATTAGATATCCCGATTAAGCTCAACCTAATATCTATTAACAAATATATATTAATTAAACATTTTAACAAAACAAGTTAACAACTAATTTGAGCCTATTTAATTCTAAATTAAGTAATAGTGAAATGTTTGTTTTTTCTTAAAAAAAAATCATCATAATAGTTCCTTATATAATTGAATCTTATACCTGGTGAACATGGTAAAAGGTTGCACAATTAGTTACTTTTCCAGTAACTAAATTCTATTTTAAAAATCTAATGGAAGATAGGCATATTAATCAAGCATATACTAAATTGTAATTATTTTTTAGAAATCTTGAAATGTGTAATATTATTATATTAAAGTCTAATGCATTAGTATTATAATCATTATGGTTGTGTTATTTTTAATGTTCCCATAAACATATTCAAAGCCTAAGTTGGAGTATTTTTTTCTTAAAAAGTAAGACTACTTTTTAATGGAAAATAAATGCTAGAGAAAGAATAGCTTAATGTAGAAATGTTTACTTTTATTAAAAAATTATTAATATGCATTCCTATTTAATTTTTGACAACATTTATCTTAAAGAAGGTCTTTTATCATGGCTAAAAGCATTTATCATGTTACTTTTTTAAATTCTAAACAAATATAATATCGACAAAAAATAATACTAAATATATTCCCAAAATTGTTATATTAATTGTTTGTTTAATTGCACAATTAGCAATTCTATTTGGTTCACATAGCACCTTATTTTATGGATTATCAGTTTCTGGAAACAACTTTAGACAAATTAAACTATTATTTCTAATATTTTTTACTCACTATGTTTTGCAATTTTATTTTTTGATCTCGTAGCGACACTGGGCATTCAAACTAGTTCCTCAATATTCGAAAAACATATGCAAATAATTAACTATTTTTTGTTGAAGATAAATCCTATAAATTGTTAATAGTATAACAAAAATATAATAGTTTCTTATGAAACTTTGCCTTGACTGTCATTCGCATGCTTTCAACTTTTAAGCTTTTTCTTTTTTCTTTTTTAAATTTTGTTTCAAGTTTAGGCCAACTAAACATCAATCCAACATAATTAAGTGATCTAAGTTACAAAGCACACAATACCAAAAAAAAAGTGCAAAACCCTTCTTTATTTTGAAAAACGTACATTTTAAATTAACTTTTTACACAAATTTCTCAATTGGTGCAACAAATTTTGTCCCATCTTTTTTGTTGAAACAAAAAAGCAATTTTTTCGATGTACACTTTTAAGTATACATTTATTAATTTTAAAGTACTTAAATAAATAATTATATATAATGTTCGATGACTATCACAAACCTGTTGTAGTATTTTATTTGTATTTCTTCTCTTTATAAATTTTTATTGGTCTCTATCTCAATGATGAGCCTAGGCTCTCTCACACTCACATGATCAAGTAAGAAGGTTTCTAGCATTTTGCTATGGTTGGATGGGGGTTCAAAAGGTTCCTAACTATTGTGGTTGTCTAAGCATGTTTCTGTGCTACCAAGTATTAAGAAAATATTCCTCCAACCACTTAACTTTTTCTCTAATTCTATTTAACAACACAGCTTGATATACGGAGAGTAGGGATGAACATTTGGTTGGTTTGGCTTGGAACCAATCTAAATATAATGATGTAATCAATTTTTTGGCTTTTATGAAGTGTATCCAAATTATCTAAACTATGTGTAAAATTCAATCTGAGCTATCTGAATTACGTTTGAGTTTATTTATTTCCTTTTTCTAAGAACTAGGCATGTAGTAAATGAAAAATAAGATAAATATTAAAAATTTTACCTCTCATATCCAAAATTAAAGAATGATAGATAACATATAGTCCAAAATGGTGGGAAATAACTTCATATATGTAAGGTCAATATAGATAATGGTAAATATTAGCAGAAAATAATTTTATATATGTAGGATCACTATGGATAATAGTAAAATATTTATTACTGTTCAGTCTATTTGATTTCAAGTGTATAATCAAATAACCAATTTGATCATAACCGAGCATAAAATTAAGTTTTGGTCTACACTGACCAAATTAGACAAAAAAAAACCAAATAATTTATTCAAATGTAATCAATCCTTTTTATTTTTTTAGTTTTATCTGAATAATGCTCTCCGCTAACAGGGAGTTAGTGGGTAGATGAAAACATGAGCCCTTTGATCAAATGAGACAACTAGTTTTATGGGCCCTACTTTTATTTTCTTTATTATAAATGTTCTAACACTTCACAGTTTCAGTTTCATTTTATAAAGTGAAGAACAGTCAACTTTTAACTTCATTTTAGAGAAACACTTTTTAATTTTCATAAGACCTAATTATTACTGTTAGGCTAAATTAGTAAAAGTGAAAGCATTGAAATTGTGAAAGTTACAAAACCTCCTGTGATTTAGTATAACTTACACATTGTTCCTTTATTTTTAAAAACCTATACTTTACACCGAATTTCTTTATATTGTCAAATAACTTCTAAAATGCTTATTTAAACTGTCTGATAGTATATTTCAACAACTTTAAAATTTTTTGACATTTTTTTCATAGTTATCTAAGAAATAAAAAAAATACTTTTTTACATTTATGGAGAGAAAAATACAGTTATAGAGAAGAGAAATTCACTATTTAAAGTATTAATTAACTATAAAAAAATACTAGAGAGATTGAAAGCAATAGGAGATGACTAGCATATAGTTTAAATTAGGGAGTCTAAAGTTATTCTCGTTTAATGTAAAAGGAACAGAGGCAAATTGTGTGTTTTCAAAAATAAAAGAGGTGAAGTGCCAGTTAAGCCAAACTAGATGGGGCTATTGCAAGTTTCTTGAACTTTTAATGATAATGGGAGTAGTGAAATCTTGCCAAAGTTATAGAAAAAAATAAATCTTATGAAAGTCAAACAAAGAAAAACAACAAATAGTTGTTTTTGTTTCTAGTTAACTTGGTAGGGTTTTTTTTTTTTTTTTTTGCTGGACATAACCTTCAGTTGCTCAAAGAGGGCATGTTGGTGGGCCTAAAATTTATTGTCATCCAGAACAAATAAATCCTTTACCTTTCTTGGGGTTGCATGGTGGTAACAATGGCTCCTCACCAACAAAATGCCGTGATCAATACTAGCATTCCAACGGTCAATGGGCTCCCTGGAAGATTCTAAAGGTTCCTTCTGTCTCGACTCTCATACTCGTTTCTAGAATAATCTGGGTCAACATGTAATCTCTTCGAGTTCACCATTGGGCTTCCCAAAGATGATATCAAATTGATAGCAAAGTCGTATCAATCTAATCAGGTACACCAGCCTTGAATTTTGGAGAAAGTGAACTGGATATGCTAACTCAAAGATTACGTTAGAGCCCCGGGATGTATGTCCGGGAGTCAGTCTCTTGAAGGTACTGTGAAGTTGTAGTATGAAGAAGTATAATGGTATTATGTACATTAGGATTGAGAATGAGGTTTGCTTTATAATGTTGTGGACGAGATTGTGGGAGATCTTCTAGATAGGAAGGATCCCATAATAGAGGGAATTCAGTTGTCATACTTGTCAGCTTCCTTCCTTATCTTGCTCACTTCAAGCCTTTCGGGGCTTCTGGAGTGGGCCTTTTAAGCACATGAAGTTGATCGAGGTTCTTATGTAGTGGGCTTGTTTTCAGAAGCGTGTGGTATCCGTTAGTTTTAGAAATGGTAGAGAATTTCACTTGGCCATCATCCATTAATAATGAACTTGTACTTAACTTCACATTGGCTTAATAGAATTTTACATTACTCTCCATACTCCATAGGTTGTTTTCCGGATCCCTAGCAAAAGTTGGGCATCCACCTTCAAAGCACCCGTCTCTTCCTGTGCGCACACAATCAACATGGAATATCATGCATCAAGGACAAAAAATTTATTTCTAAAACATGACCCTTTTTGCCAAATGCTATTCCATCATCAACTTTAAACGTAAAATTTACATGGGTGATGGAAATTGATAACATTGTCTCACTCAGTTAGATTGGGAACTTGAATTACAGGACCTACTTTCTGCACGAAATCCAATGGTTAAGAGTTTCTACACGAAACTCCATATTACATCATTATTAAATAGATGGTTAAATGGTGAGCTCAACCCACATTGGCGGAGAAAAACGGTTGAAAGATTCAGCAGAAAAGTGTGGTTCAATGTGTCCTTCACCGAGATTGTAAACGCCCATTTCTGTACCTCCTCCTCGAGGAGCATCGTAGTAAGCGTCCATACAATCGCCCGTGAAGTAGATACAATTTTGCTTGCAACCTGGAAAATCTGAAGCTTCAACAGAAAAGGAAGAATTGAGGCCTAAGAACAATGCCCTGCTCCCCAAGTCTGTGACTTGATTCCATTGTCTGTTTGTCCGGCAGAAACTCACTTCAAAGACTTGGAACTTGTACGTTCCATAATCGCAATTGTCGTCTACAGTCGCCCCACTCCGTGATACCATCAGAAGTGTCCCATTGGATTCTACCAGATACAGCTTCTCAAGACCATCCACGCTACGTTCCGGTAACTTAGCCACCATTTCGGTTCGGCCACCTCCTATGTCGCATGCATAGACACTACCGTTCCATAAAGTCGCGTAAAATAGACCACCAAAGAAGATTATGTCATCAAAGGCAATAGGCAAATGGTCTAACAATGTCCAAGATGCATCACCATTCTGACACACTGCTATTCGTCCTGTTGTAGCAAGAACACCAACACTGAAATCTGATGTCTTCCCAGGACTGGAGGATAAAGCAATCTTATTGATGAGAAAACCAAGCTGGATTAGCCAGGACACAATCACGATCCAAGGGATCTAAGGAATTTGCATGGGGCAGCTTGATTTGGAACCCGAACAACAGATGCTGGAGATTCGTCTCCAAGCTTGTGTCAACTGTTAACAACCATCCAAGCGAAGAGAGGACCCTCTCGCCGTTGGCCTCCGACAGCTCCAGATAACATGACTTATCCTTTAGGACATTGTAGAAGCAGCGGAGATCGCTACCTTCTTCCTCTGCGAGCATCAGCCATGTAGATTGATAGTGCCCAGTGAATTTGTCTTTGGTCCCAAGCAACCGCCAAGAAGAACAAGCTGAGGCAAAGCATACAAAATCTTGGTATGATTTCAAACGCTGGAAAATTTCTGTGACAACCTCCGGAGGGAGCTCCGACCAATTAATCACCTCCAAAAGCACTTGGGGAGTCAAAGTGGCCGACAAGGAGGACCCGCATTTAGATCCCTGCTGAATCAAGGAAGGGCCGAGCTGATCATATGGAGTAATTACAAGGAAAACTAGTCAAATCAAGCACACAGAGATGCGACTTGGAGAGAAACCTGAGAAGACCGGCGAAGAAGCTTTCCCCATGGGACCGATTGCACCTGCACCATCCTCGGTTCCACAAAATCTACACCCATCTCAACTATTTGCAAGAGAAAACATAGGGTCAATATCTAGAAAAAAAGCTGGCTTTCACAGTTTTGGAGTAGAGAGCTAAATCCACATATTAGGCACAGAAAACTTTACCTAAGGCTTCGATTTCGTTTTCGAAATCGGCGAACATTGAACTAACGCTAGTTTCTTTCGGATCCAGAAACGGTGGGATCTCCGATTGAGGAAGAAAATTTTCCGAAGCTGTTCATGAAGCAGCTGAGATCTGGAGGACGGATCCAAATGCTGTTTCCATCTCCGGATTGAACAAGCCTTTCCATTTGCCCTAACACTATAGGTAGATTCTTAGGTAAACCGAGGTCTTCCGAGACCCAATTAGTTTGGACCAAATTACCCTTTAGGCAATTAGAGGATTCGAATTTATTTTGCATGTTTTTGTAGTGCACAATAATCATTTTAAACAGATGTGGAATTAAGTATTATTGTTAAATTAATTAAATGGAAAACGCTTTTGAAACCGATATTTGTCAACACTATTAAACGGGAAGGAGTATATTTTGGGGATTTCTATTCTAACAATTAGAAAGATTTTGCAGTAATTTTACACCAACACATATAGACCACCGGTATACATATTTTAGATATCAATCTGTATGAATTGAAAAACAAATTTTATGTTTAAATTATACATGTATGGATATTATTGCACAAATACATTTGTAATTGTCCGTACAGGTAAAAAAAATTGGAGATGAAGATTTGTTATATTTATTATATTTATTTCTCTCATATTTAGTATGTTTTAATATGTTTTGAATCTTAAATATATATTTTGAGTATGTTTTGTAGCTTAGAGCATATCTGGACTTAATTGATTGAAAGTAAATTTAATTTGCCATTTTACAAGTTTTAATTTGATTATACTCTTTCAGGATGTTGACAAATTGGTGATGTTCTGGTAGAAAAATTATATCTTGAGCTACAAAGATTGGAATGAAGTGATTCTTGATTTATTGGAAAGCTAATATCTGGAGCTATAAATCACATTCAGACCATGAAACCCAGTTTGCACGTTAAGAGGGTCAAATTCAGCTTCAAAATCACGATTTGCGAGTCACCGCTGGTTCAGAAGTAGTTGCAGTATTTTGAGCATATCTTTGGCTTTAGATATCCGTTTTATGCAATTCAGGTGCCGTTTCTAAGCTAAGAAATAGATCTACAATTTTTATGCTTTGAGTTTTGAGAAATAACGGCTGAATCAAGGTCGAATATCAATTTGAAGTTGCTGTTACTGTTCTAGAGCATTGCTTAGCTGACAACTTTAAAACCTTATAGTTATTTTTTGAACCTTTTTATTTATTTGGGGTACTTTTGTAACAATTTAGAAAGTTTAGGGAGTTTTTATGAGTTTATCCATAGGTTTTTGGTCTTTTGGTTCAAAAGCTTGCTGCCGCTAGACCCTCGGGGGGCTCCCTCTCTTTTTCGCTTTTTAGTTTTTTTATTATTATTATTCTTTTTTGCTTTTCTTCTAATTATGAATGAGTAATTTTCTGGTTCAATTCTAGGGACGATTTCCATCACCAATACCGATTATGAGAATTGATTTTTCTTACTTAAACTTTCTTTAAATTCAAGTATTTACTTCTTTTTTGTTCAGATTTATTGCAATTAATTTTCTTGTTATCGCTTGTTGGATTGGTTATGCGATTGCAAAATCTGATTGATTTTCTTTCAACCACTTAGGTGAAGAATTCAATTAGAAGCAAGTAAATTGATTAGAGATTACTTTTATTTCTGGTTAATTCATATGGAGAAATAAAACAGGTTAAATTGTTTAAACTTTTGGATTATTGCCTGTAATAAACTTTTGTTTATTGATCTTAATGCTGATTTTGAGATAATTAGAAATTGATTTTCAATATCTGGTTCTCAAAATTAAGAAATTAATCTAAAACTTTTTCTGATTAATTTTACTACTGAATTTTTAGGGTTCTTTTTAGCTTTAAGGAGAGTCCTGTTTATTTACTTGGATTGAAGAAATATTTTCTTTCGATGATCAACTGTGTGATTGGAATGAATAATCAACCTTGAATTGAGCATTTTTAGTATTAGTTAATTTCATTTTAATTCTACCGTTAATTTATTTCAGCATTCGTTTCAAGAAAACCCCCCGATCTTTTATTTTAGTTTTCTGACAGGAAGCTTTTAGTTAAAGAAATTTTTCTTGGAATTCGACCTGGTTTTCACTGCTAGACTACAAATTTATTTATTCTAAGTTGTTATGAATACCAGAATTATTTTTAGCGGTTTCGACGAACGACCAGCTAGTATGTATAAAATTGTACATATTAATAAATAAAGAAGCATATATTAAATGGTTTTTTTCCTAATTTAAAAAATAATTTCATTTGAATTGTATACACAAAAAAATAAATAAATGTACTTATCAATACAATCTTATACATTTACAAGAACATTACTTCATCTAGAAATTTTAATTTAATTTCACTGTTTGACTTTAAGTGTTGACATCCTGGTATCTATTGGCACTCATAAAGGATATAAAATTGTACTCTATTGGCACATAATGGTACATGAAAATTTTCAAATATAAAATGAATATAAAATTTTTAAATTTTGGAATCTACATTGAATGGTTTAAGTATAATTTTGATTTATTATCTGACATTTATTTCTCCAAATTTTTCGCTTATATAAATTGGTTAAAAGTAGTATAACTACCCTAATTTAATAAATTTATATCCCTAAGTTACTGTAGCTATAATGACAAATTTCCTGAAGTGTTTGAAGGGTAATTTTATCTTATATGTACAGGTCTATGAATACCAGGGTCCATGGTCAAGAGCCTAGCTTGTAGGTTTTCGTGAGAATTGTATTCTACCCGAAGTACAGGGAGTATTTCAGGAATGGATGTCCAGGAGTAGGAGATCCTTACTTTGCTATTTGATATCTTCTTCGTCCGAGGTTTCCTTGTTCGGGATCCTTAATAATTCTCTGCGAGAGACTCGTCCGAAGTTCCTGTGGGAGAGACTTATCCGAGGTCCCTTCAGAAAAGGGTTGTCTGAGGTCCCCTCGGGAAAGACTTAGCCGAGGCTTATTGTACCTGTAACAATGTTTTCCCTTTGGCTATATATCACCTTGATTTGTTAATCACATTTATTAGTTTGAGGGAGCATGAAACGAGCAATGGTGATAGCCGAAGGGCTACCATCCCTCTCAGTACACACCTCTTGCCAAAAACATAGCTGGAGAGCCTGATGTCACCCGAAAGAGGCACTGCCACTGACCTCGGAAGGAGCGAAGTCAAAGCGCCTCGAACTCGGGACTTCAGCTAATACGTCAGGAACTTCAAGAACGTTACCGGCTCCCTCGGGGGACCAAACGGATCGCCTTCGGAGGCGAAGGTCCAGCTATCCTAAGCAGGAGAAGAATCCCGCCGAAAGCGGAACCCCCGAACCAGGGAACTCCCCGAAGAAGGACGTCCGTACCAAAGGACGACCTCGCCAAGAGGACCTCGGGAGTACGGCAGGAGCATTTAAGGAGCCTCTGACATGTCGTCCATAAGCGCTACACGCCGCCTGGAACGGAGGTCTAACGCGCCGACGCCGTCCAAGTCCTGTCACGACCTGTCTCGGTCTCAGGCTCGAGGAGCCTACAAAACGGCTACCTGCCCCCTACGCCTGAAAGTACGGATCACATCCAACCGAATGCGTGTCACGATCTGAACAGGCTGGGCACCTCTATAAATACTAGGAAACAGGACTTGGCAAAAGATCGGACCCCCTTTTCTTGAGAAAACACACACAGGCAAGGCCATCTAACCTCCTAGTGTTCCTCCTCTATCTCCTCTCAGGGCACTGACTTGGGCGTCGGAGGCTCCTCCCCTGAAAAACACTCCGGGGACCTCCTAACCTTCTTTTCTGAGCATTTCAGGCACGCTCCTCTGTGAAACCTTTGCACCAGACGTTCTGCCTCTTAGGAAGTCCCTCCCGAAGTCACAATGTCACATGACGAAGATGCTGCTGGGCATCATTTGGCGCCGTCTGTGGGAAACCACCCTCAGGTCGCCGTTGTGGAGACTCGGCGTTCTAAGGACAAGGGACTTCCGAAGTCCCCGTCCGCGCCTGAAGTCCAAACGGCCACTGAGCAAACCCTACCAGGGACTTCCTCGCCTGAGGAAGAGTGTCCTCTAGTCGTAACCATGAGCTTTCTACGCAACTTCCAGCGTTCTATTGTAATTGAGGTGACACAGCAAATAGACCGAAGGTGGCCACAACCAACTCAGGCCCAAAGGCCCCCTCGCCAGTGCATCTTCGGGAGAAAAGCCCGAAGTCAATCTATCACAGTTCGGGGAGTGGGGACCCGCGCGATGAATCCTCGACAAAAAATATACCCCTCGGGGCACGGCCTGCGTGGCAAAGGGGGTACGAGCTTCCAAAGACTCCTCGCCAAAGGAGCTCGTCACCCGAGGTGAGGTCGCCATCCCCTCGGGTCCGAAGCCAGTCGACAAAGAAGCACCGACAGTCACCCTTCCCAGAGCACCAGGACGAAGGGCCTAGTGCCACGCTCCTCATGGAGAAATTGTTGACAAGGTTGAAGAGAGTAGAGAAACAGGTAGCTCGGAAGCCAGTCTGGACTAGGCTATCTGACACTTTTGCTGGGGATGAATCACCGTTCACCTGGACGGTGGTCGAAGCGGCCATGCAGAATGACTTCCGGGTACCTCGGCTGGAAACTTATGATGGCCGAACTGACCCCTAGGCCCATTTGACGAAGTACAAACGCAACATGGTGTTACATGGTGCTGATGATGCCACCCTATGCAAGTGCTTTGAGGTCACCCTCACAGGGCCAGCAATAGCGTGGTATAACTCATTGGCTCCCGGAATCATCAGGGAGTTTCAGGAACTATCCACCGCCTTCACTCAACAATTCATTGGAAGCAGGCTGACGGCGAATATGCCCGTCCAGATGTTCGACATAGCGCAGAGGAATGGAGAAACCATTCGCGATTATGTCGAAAGGTTCAACAGAGAGGCCCTAAGTGTCCCAGACTTTCGGCCCGAAATACGCATCCTCGCCATGACGCGGGGCCTTCAGCGGGACTCACAGCTCTTCTACGAGTTCTCCAAGGATCCCCCGGACACGCTGGGAGAATTCTACCAAAGGGCTGAACAACATATGACAGCCGAGGAGCTGAGAATGGGCGGACCGAAGCCTGAGCACATCCGTGCTGAAGGGTCTAGCCAGCAAACGAGGTATCCGGCCGAATAGGCAGGATGACCCCGAAGATTTAAAGAAAGGAAATCCTCAGCCTTCACACCCCTGAATACCACGAGGACCAACATCCTCATGACGATGGAGAGACAGGGGACCCAGATTCAGCGGCCGAGGGCTATGACCGCTGAAAATAAAAAGAACATGAAAAAGTTCTGCCAGTTCCACCGTGACCATGGCCATGACACGGAAGACTGCTTCCAATTGAAAAAATATATAGAGTCGTTGATAAAGCAGGGCCAACTTCGGCGGTATCTGCGAATGCCTTCTCCGAAAGGAATGAGGGAGGAAGAAGGAAAGGCCGAAGACGAGGACTACGACTCCGACAGACGGAGGAATCGAAGTCCAAAAAGGCGTCCTCCACCTCTAGCGGGAATAATACAAACAATCACGACAGGACTCCCTTCCTCGGAAAGAAAGAGGAAGGCTAGAGAAATAACAGTGATGGAATATCAAAGTCCGTCGAAGAAGCTGACCCGCAAAGATGGTTCCACCATCATTTTCCCTCATGATGATCCGCTGTTGGTCATGGCGAGGATAGGAAACTGGGACGTCAAGAGAGTGTTGCTTGACGATGGATCAAACGCCGACGTCTTGTTCTCGCATCTGTTACCGAGCTTGGGCATATCCACCACCGATCTCAAGCCTGTCACTTCGCCCACTTTCGGGGTAGGACCATCCGAACTGCCTGTCCTCGGATGGATTGACCTCCCCCTGATGATGAAAGGGACCTCAATTGATGGGGCAGATGAACTGTTTGCCTCCGCAATGGCAAGGTTCATCGTCATGGATGCTCCTTCATCATACAACGCCATCCTTGGAAGACAAACACAAGGAAATATGCACATTCGCCCTGATGTAAAGTACTTAATTGTCACTTTTGCTACCAAGGATGAAGATGCAGAAATCTTCATCGATCAGGGTGAAGTAAGGAAGGTGTTCGTCAAGGCGCGAAAAGCTCCAGCAACCAACTCTGCACAAACCGTAGAGGGAGAGGCTTTCCCAGACGGAAAGCCAAAAGAGGGAGGGGCAAAAGACCCCGCGAAGGTAGAAATGGAAATGGAAGAAGTGGAACTTGTCCCAGGCCGAAATACCCGAATAGGGAAAAACTTGGCTGAAGGTGACAAGAAAACACTTGTATCCTTTCTACTAATGAATAAAGACTTGTTTGCCTACTCACCGAATGATATGCCAGGAGTGGACCCTCGCATAATACAACATAGCCTTAAAATAAGTCCGGAAGCAAAACCTGTCCGGCAAAAGAAACGGGACATCTCAGTCTATAAAAATAACTTCATCAAAACCGAAGTACAGCGTTTATTGGACGCAGATATAATCAGGGAGGTCAAGTATCCCGAATGGTTAAGCAATATGGTTATTGCCACAAAAGAATGGAGCAATAAGCTCCGAATGTGCATCGACTTCAGAAACTCGAACGATGCTTGCCCAAAAGATTCATACCCTCTTCCACCAATAGACCAGTTGGTGGATTCAACTGCCGAATACGGGCTCCTAAGTTTCCTAAACGCCTTCAGTGGGTATCATCAAATAAGGATGGATCCCGAAGACGAGGAAAAGATAGCTTTCATCATCGAGGGCGGAACGTATTGTTACATCAGAATGCCCTTCGGACTAAAAAATGCAGGAGCTACCTATCAAAGGTTGCTGAACAAGGTCTTCAATGACCAAATAGGGAGGAACATGGAAGTTTATGTCGACGACATGATAGTCAAAAGCCAGATGCCGAAAGACCACGTTGCAGATCTGAGGGAAACTTTTCACCAGCTCAGAATCTTCGGGATCCGCCTTAATCCCGAGAAGTGCATCTTCGGCGTAACTTCGGGAAAGTTTCTCGGGTACATGGTATCAGAAAGAGGCATTGATGCCAACCCAGAAAAAATTAAGGCCTTGCTTGAATTCCGAACTCCCGCCACAGTAAAAGATGTGCAAAGACTCACCGGAAGGATAACCTCTCTTAGCAGGTTTATTTCCAGGTATGGAGACCGGTGTCGAGCATTCTTCAAAGTACTCACCAAGGCAGCAAAAAAAGAGGGCAATCTCGGATGTGATGATCATCCTTGGAATGAGGACTGCCAAAGGGCTTGGGAAGAACTCAAAACCTACCTAGCCCGTCTGCCCACTCTTCGGCAACCCCGCGAGGGAGAGCCCCTTGTGCTGTACCTTGCCGTTACAGAAAAAGTAGTGAGCTCGGTCCTTGTGAAAGAAGAAGGGCCGAAACAATGGCCGGTTTATTATGTAAGCAAGTCCCTGCACGGCGCCGAAGTCAGATATCCCTTGCTACAAAAAGCTATATATGCCTTGGTGCTGGCAGGAAGAAGACTACGGCCATATTTTCAAGCTCACCCGATCATCGTCCGAAGTAGTCTACCTCTACGGGACGTCATGAGGAAAGTTGATCATTCGGGAAGACTTTCCAAATGGTGCATAGAGCTTGGGGAGCATGACATTACTTATGAACCTCGGAAAGCCATCAAAGCTCAAGCTCTGGCAGACTTCATTGCCGAAGTACCCATTACCGAGGACAGCCATTCCGATTCTGGCGAAAGTGAGCCAGAATGGACTTTGCATGTAGACGGAGCCTCAGGGTCCAAATACCAGGGAGCTGGGATAATTATCAGAGGCCCCGAAGGTCTACAGGTGATGAAGTCCATTAAGTTCAGCTTCAACGTCACCAACAATATGGCCGAGTATGAAGCTCTCATAGCAGGGCTACGCCTAGCTAGAAAAATTGGTGTAAGAAACTTGAAAGCCCACAGCGACTCCCAGCTGGTAGTTCGGCAAATGGCAGGGGGCTATAGGGTGAAGGACCCAACCTTGGCAAAATATCATGAGCTGGTAACGAAACTTATTCAAGAGTTCGATACTGTGCGAATTAAAAATGTGCCTCGCCGGGACAATGCCGAGGTAGATGGCCTAGCAAAGTCAAAAACATGCACTGAAGTGCTGGATCACCCGAGCATAGAGGTACTGAGCATATTGACCTCGGGAGAAGGTTGGAAAGATCCTATCAAAAGATATCTCGTAAACGGCGAGCTCCCCGAAGACCCCAACCAAGCGGCAAAAGTGCGAAGGCGTGCAGGCCGATTCTTCTTAATCGGGGAAGAACTGTATAGGCAGGGATATGCAAATCCATTGCAGAGGTGTGTTGGCGAAGAGGATACTGAAATGATCCTCGAAGAAGTTCACGAAGGCGCTTGTGGTTCACACATTGGAACCGACGCCCTGGCCGCAGTAATACTTCGCCAAGGGTATTTTTGGCCTACCCTAAGAAAGGACGCTAGGCAGTTCGTCCAGAAATGTGGTAATTGCCAAAGGCATGCGAATATCCAAATGACACCCTCAGAATTGGTGACTTCGGCTGACTATCCCTGGCCCTTCGCAGTTTTGGGCATGGACCTCATTGGGCCACTCCCGACAGCGCCTGGGGGCGTGAAGTTCTGCGTAGTCGCAGTAGACTATTTCTCAAAGTGGGTCGAGGCAGAACCTTTGGCGACGATCTCAGCAAAAGATGTGCAGAAATTCGTATGGAAGAACATCGTATGCAGATTTGGCATACTGAGGGTATTAGTAGCCGACAATGGGTCCCAGTTTATAGACAAAGGATTCCAAGAATTTGTCAAAGAACTCGGAATACAAATGCACTTCGCTCCGGTAGCTCACCCCCAAAGCAATGGGCAAGTAGAAGTATCCAACAGGACCATAAAAGATGGTCTGAAAAAGAGGTTAGGGGAAGCGAAAGGGAAATGGCCAGGAGAGCTCCCAAGCGTGTTATGGAGCTACCGAACAACACCCCGAAGAGCCACAGGGGAAACACCTTTTTCACTTGTTTTCGGTGCAGAGGCCATCATCCCAATCGAGATAGCGCAACCATCGGTACGGGTGCAAGTCTTTGACGAAAGTGGCAACGACCTCGGTCTGAGAACCAAGCTCGACCTCGTTGGCGAACACAGAGAAATAGCTGAGCTGAGAAGAAAAGCTTTTCAGCAAAGAGTGGCCGCGGCTATATACTTACGCGCCAGGGCAAAAGGAATAAAGAAATGAGACCTCATTCTCTGAAAGGCTGAATTTGGACCCCGAAGACCATCCCATGGGGTACTTCGTGCAAATTGGGAAGGACCTTATCTAGTCCTTGCCGAAGTGCGAAAAGGAGTTTACAAGCTCGGCAATACCGAAGGCGTAGAATTAAAGAATACATGGCACTCGGATGCCTTGAAAAAATTCTATGCTTAGGATTTTGGTGAGAAAATTGTACAAGTTAGAAAATTTTTCTAGAAACAAAAGGATTCTTTTCACCAGAACAGTTGTCACCGAGCACGGCTTAAGAGAATTCATTCACAAAGGCTACCAACCCTCTTTGAAGTCAGAAATTTACTCAGAAGGAATTTCGCGAGGGTGAAGTACAATTTTCCGAAATCCCGTAAGCGAACGTGTTCGGGACAATAGGGAATGAAAACTCTTGCAAAAGACTTAGCTGAAAATTTCTCAAAAGAAAGAATTAGTCTTTATTAGCAAAGATGGAATTCGATTTCAAAGGAGGAAGTTCGCCAAAAGAAGAAATACAAAAAAGGAGAAAAAGAAGGCAAAGGGCCCTAAAACTAAGGAGCCTCAGCATCTTGAGAGCCACCAACTCCCGCGTCCTTGTCAATCACCCGTGGCGCCGAAGGAGCGAAGGGCAAGTTGAGGTGCTCAACTTTGGACCAAGTCCACCGAGGCCCCTCGGGAATGTTCAGGGCCGCCATAAAGAAAGAATTAGTCTTTATTAGCAAAGATGGAATTCGATTTCAAAGGAGGAAGTTCGCCAAAAGAAAAAATACAAAAAAGGAGAAAAAGAAGGCAAAGGGCCCTAAAACTAAAGAGCCTCAGCATCTTGAGAGCCACCAACTCCCGCGTCCTTGTCGATCACCCGTGGCGCCGAAGGAGCGAAGGGCAAGTTGAGGTGCTCAACTTTGGACCAAGTCCACCGAGGCCCCTCGGGAATGTTCAGGGCCGCCATGAAGGAGAGGTCCAGATTTGGGAGCCTCTGAAGGACTTGATGCCGAGCGAGACAAAAGCCATCTTGAAAACCGACCTTTGTCATGTCGTCGACTTTATCCTTCTCGACCCCTAAGGCGTCAAGTTCCTTCTCCAGATCTGCGATCTCCTTCTTCAATGCCTTCATCTTCTTCTTCTTTGGCTCCTTCTTTAAAGACTCGACCTCGGCTTGGAGCGCGGCCTTCTCAGCGAGCACCTTCGCCAGGAGAGCCTCGGACTCTGACATCTCCTTTTGGTATGCTTCGCTTGCCGAAGTTAGCTCCGCCACCTTGGAGCCGAGGTCGGAAATCTTCTGGGAGGAGTCCTTCAAGATTTTCTTTTTCTCCTTTGTTAACTCCTCCCGAACGGTAGCAACCTCTTTCTCTGCAGCTCAGGCCATCTCCGCGTTCTTGGCAACCAGGTCAGTGCACATGACCTGGGTTTTCTCTATCTTGTCCATAGCCCAGGCTCGGAAAGCTACTTGCTTCACTACCCGAACCCTGAGGAAACCAGCATACCCCAGCAGCTGCAAAGGAGTAAAAACAAAGTCAGAAAGGCAAAGGCCAAATACTTAGAAAAAAAGTAGAAATGAAAGGCAAAGGCCTGAGACATACCTGGGCAGCGTGCTCGGAAACTTTAGCAGCAAGGGACTCATCGTCCGGGCATGCCTCGGAAATAGACTTGAAGGAGGCCTCGGTAAGGATCCCCTTCGAAATCTGGTTGGCCATTCGATGGCAGTCACTGGAGTACATGTCCATGTCCTCCGTAAAGGACCAGAAAGGCTCCCTCGGGATTTTCCCTTTCGGAATATGGGAATCTGGAAGGGCCCGTTTCCGGGCGTGCTCGGCTACCCATGCCGAAGGTGGTATCTCCTCTGTATGGCAAAAACAAGAAAACTGATCAGCACAAGTAATCCTCAAAAAAGAAGAAGAAAGAGGGCACCTGAAAAAACTAACCTGGAGGCACCTCGACGACATCGTCGTCGGGGTACTGAGCTCCCTCGGCAGAAATCTCTTTGCCTTTGCCCTTACAGCGCTCCTCGAACTCTGCGGCAGAAGGGACTGACACCGACGCATCCAGGAGAGCCGCCGAGGAAGTAGGACTCCGGGAAGGAACCTCGGCCTACTGGGCGGCGTGAACTTCGGGCTCCTAGCGCACCTCTTCGGGAATTTCCGGAAGAAGAGGAGGCGCATCCTTCTTCACCCGTTTGACCGAGGATGGCCCACCAGCAGTCATTTTGTGCCTTCAGGAGGTGGCCTTCTTTGTCTGCCCCCCCTTCTCGGCTTGACCAACAAAGAGGGACTTGTAGTAAGCAGCGGAATCCTCGGCCATGTCTGAAACAAAAGGAAAACATCAGTGTGAGTCTAAGGCGTGCCTTTAATAAAAAGAACTTTGGAGAAACTTACGCTTACAAAGGGTCTCGTAAGTAATCTCCTCCCGAAGGAGTTTTACGAGCCAGGAATCTTTCCCTTCGATGGCAGGAGCTGGCATCTCGAGGTCCGTCTCATGCTCCTTCACCACCCCTAGCTCCCGAAGGACCTCTTCGGTCATTAGCCTCCACATGATGGGGAAGGGGTAGAGGGAGCGCGAAGGGACCTCGGAATCCCAGTCAGAAACGGCCCGGATCCATCTGTCGAAGTCCGCGAATCTGGCCGCCAACTCAGGAGTCAGCAGCCTCTTCGGGTCTACGACATCAGTCTCCAACTTTCCCTGCGCCCACTTGGTCGGAACGTACGACCAGCCCTCCTCCATCTTCAGAAAGAAAAATTTCCTTTGCCACCCTCGCCAGCTGTTCTTGGTAGCGAAGGTGAACATGAACTTTTTCCTCCCTGATCCCCGGGGTAGCATAAAGTAAAAGCCACCCTTCAGTACCAAATATTGCTTCTAGTACTGCATAAAAAGGATGAAGTGGGGTTCTATTTTGAAAACACCGCACATACAAAGGAAGGCGTTGAAGTAGCAGTACGAGTTCGGGGGAAGTTGATTTACGGTAATGCCATGAAATTCGTAGAAGGCGCAAATCACCTTCGAAGGAGGGTACCGAAGTCCGGCCTTCAGTTGGGCACGAAAAACGGTAACCTTGTCCTCGGCGTTCAAAAAGTAGAGTGTTTGGGGGCCAGGAAGTCTGGTGGTGGCATAAGAAGGAAGAAAAAAATTTTTGGTCCACTTCTCCAATTTTTCTGAAGTAGAACAGCAAGGGTGCTGAGTAAGGGGTTGCCAGCTCTCGGGCACGGGGGAAGCATGTGAAAGAAGAGTTGGCGAAGACATTTTCAAAGAAAAAGGGGACTTCAGGGAAGAAAAAATGGGTTCGGAAAAGCTTTAAAAAACACAGAAAGGGAATCAAAACCCACCGAACGTTTTGCCGAAATCTGGGTTTGAAGCCGACGTCGCGAAAAAGTTGCCGGAAAAACACTCCGTCAAAAGCACCACCGCAACAAACAAGAAAAAACACAAAAGCGGTCGAGAGCAGAAGGAAAGCAAAAGCAAAAGCAAAAGGAGACTATGAAGGAGTAGGGTATATATAGGCCGGGGGGGTTAGGCGAACCGACGCCATAAGTGCTCCGCGAAGGCGAACAGTCGCCATAACAGCCCCCTATGCCTCAAAAGGCGTGCCTGCCATGGCCGATGCGGTTCCCGCCAATGACAGCGTGCAGCGTGTCAGTCGATGCGCCAATCGAGGAGCACGCCTTCTGACACCCTTAAATCCCGGGCATGGGGCTCTAAACTGGCGTGACCAGTCACGAGACGTGACGTGTCACAGACCTGCAGAAAAGAAAAAAAGAAGTGGATTACCTCGAAAAGGCAAGCTATGGTCAAATTGCCTGTGACTTCGGGCAAAAGGTGCATCTTCGGCACAGGTATTACACCCGACGACCCGGAGGCCGCCCTCCGAAAGACGACAAGCCGAAGTTTCCACTTCGGCTTTCCGAGGGGGGCTTGTGATAGCCGAAGGGCTACCATCCCTCTCAGTACACACCTCCTACCAAAAATATAGCTGGAGAGCCTGATGTCACCCGAAAGAGGCACTGCCACTGACCTCGGAAGGAGCGAAGTCAAAGCGCCTCGAACTCGGGACTTCGGCTAATACATCAGGAACTTCAAGGACGTTACCGGCTCCCTCGGGGGACCAAACGGATCGCCTTCGGAGGCGAAAGTCCAGCTATCCCAAGTAGGAGAAGAATCCCGCCGAAGGCGGAACCCCCGAACCAAGGAACTCCCCGAAGAAGGACGTCCGTACCAAAGGACGACCTCGCCAAGAGGACCTCGGGAGTACGGCAGGAGCATTTAAGGAGCCTCTGACATGTCGTCCACAGGCGCTACACGCCGCCTGAAACGGCGGTCTGACGCGCTGACGCCGTCCAAGTCCTGTCACGACCTGTCTCGGTCTCAGGCCCGAGGAGCCTACAAAACGGCTACCTGCCCCCTACGCCCGAAAGTACGGATCGCATCCAACCGAACGCGTGTCACGATCTGAACAGGCTGGGCACCTCTATAAATACCAGGAAACAGGACTTGGCAAAAGATCAGACCCCCTTTTCCTGAGAAAACACACACAGGCAAGGCCATCTAACCTCCTAGTGTTCCTCCTCTATCTCCTCTCAGGGCACTGACTTGGGCGTCGGAGGCTCCTCCCCGGAAAAACACTCCGGGGACCTCCTAACCTTATTTTCTGAGCATTTCAGGCACGCTCCTCTGGGAAACCTTTGCACCAGACGTTCTGCCTCTCAGGAAGTCCCTCCCGAAGTCACAATGTCACATGACGAAGATGCTGCTGGGCATCAAATGGAGAGAGGCAGGCTTGCTGATGCACAAGGCCGGCCGGGAGATTTGTCTTGGGAACGTGATATACATTCTCACTACTAATTGGCTGCTTGATAATGTAAAAGTCTCATCCATGGTAATGTTCTCGATGACAGGCTAACTGGCTTAGCAGGTTGAGGTTGGCAAATAATAAAGAGACGGAGAACTACCAACGATCCCGAACCAGGAAACCTCGAGTGGAAAAGATATCAGTTTTCCGACTTGAATATTCCTCATGTAAGGATCTCCCGCTCCGGGACATCCATTCCCGAAGTACTCCCAGTACTTCAGGTAAAATATGATTCCGACAAATGACACCTCGGCGGTTGGCCCTCGAAGTTCCCTTAAAGGAAGACGGCCTTCCGAAATCCCCCTGGAGACATGATAAAAGCCCTTACTTCTGTACCCTAAAATGATGTCACCCTAACAGCTACTACAGATGTCAGAATAGCTCTTCATAGGAGTTTTCTTCGAAGCAACATCTGAGAGCCCCTGCCCTGACGTATGCGTGTCCTGCCTGGCCCTTGAGGCCAACAACGGAACGTAACGACGTTGGGCCTAGAAGGAGCTCTAACTCCGAAGCTAGCCTTTCTCAAGCCCTAACGCTCCCACTTTCTTTATAATCCATTAAAAATATAATTTTTATAATGTTACTAAATTTTTATAAATTTCTGAAAAATTTTTTATAAAAAATTAATAACATTATGAGAAAATTTACTTTTGTAATGGTGGAGTTTTGGTAATTTTATATTTGTCTACTTATTTATTAAGTATTTATTATTTATTGAAAAAAAATTTACTAATTGTTTAATTGCTATAGGTTAAACAATGTTAGATTTAAAGTTTTGAACAAGAATTTTAATCTAACATCGTAAGGGGATGAGTTCAGGGAGTTCTAACTTGGTGGGCTTGGAGCAAAACTTGTTAGATTTTCCAATAGACCTTGTAGACCCAAAAGCCCAAAAAAATTACCAAAAAATGACCATTACACTTTTATCTACCATTGATCTAAAGACAAGTGGTGCAATCTTATGTGCCTAACTGTCCTATAAATAACATTTACTTTCCACGTGGAGAGGAGGCCCTTTTTTTACAATCACCCTACGTTTTAGAGCTCTCAAACTATTTCATTTCTTTTTCACATTTTTATTTGCTTCTGATAGGCTTTTCATTTAATATAAATTAATATTTTGTTTTGCCTAGCATGTCATTTTTGCCTAGGCTATTATTTCTCATTCCGCCTAAGATCTTTTCTATTGCCAGTTCTCCTGAATTTGCCGGGTTACTTGCTCCTCCTCTATGTCGGCCCCTAATCATTTTTTTACCTTTCGTGTGTAATACTTTGCTCTCTTCCACAAATAACCCTCATTTATATTTTGGCGACTCTACTAGGAGAAGGGAAGTCATGTCAGATGGCAATGATGAAAGTAACACTACTTGCTCGAGGCCGTCTCCTATTCTTAATGTTCCATCGTACGTGGCTTGGTTATTGGAAATGTTCTAGATATCACAAGTGCACATGTTGAATATTATAAAGGAGAGCAATCAAGTGGTTATCAATGCATTGGCCAATCTATCATAACAACAAATTGGGGCACCAAGAAAAATGTCATAAGTTAATCCACCCTCGTCACTGGCAAATTTAAAAGTTACTGTAAGTGATTATATTATTTCTACTGTTATTTTTGAAGGTTTACCTATTGTTACTATGTCGGTCTTGTGGCCAATAAATCTTAGAATTGGAAGTTCAACTCCTAGCACTAGAGGTTTTATGCCTGGCACAAGTTCACAAGTTTTGCTGATGACTAATCAGTTCCTTCTATCGCCTATATCTCCTTATTTAACTCATGAAGGTTACTTTAATTACTGGAACAACGGCAAGAGTAGGAATCTTATCCTGAGATGAAGATTAAAGTTTCATATCCGCCACATGTTGCTGATAAGCCATACCCAAGAGATTATTTTAATTCAAGTTTACTTATATTCAATGGCAAGATGGGCAATGCCATTAAGCTTATGATGTGCTTTGTGAAGATGTGCCTTGTCTACAACCTGGATGATGATTTGAAATTAAAGAAATTCTCTAAGTCTTTGTTTGAGAAAGCTTGCACTTGGTATGCCAACCTCGCTCTAGGCTTAGTGGAAACTTAGGGACATATGTGCAAGCTATTCACAGATAAATTCTTTTCAACTCAGGAGAAAGTTAATTTAGTGGATCTTGGCTAAGAGCGCCAATATTGTTTATATACAATGATTTCCTAAAAGGGTTATTGATTGTAAAGAATCTTTTGACGAACAAGAACTTGTGAAGATCTACATTTCAGGTATGCTCCTTGAATATAGAATTCATCTTAAGAATGTACAATTGCCTTTTTTTGCTACTTTAGTAAAAGCTTTTCGGCAAACTAGTAACTCTTTTCTGATGAAAAAATGGTGAAGGTAGTTACTCAAAGTGCCCATCTATGAATGTCATTATGCAAGAGGGACAAAATGAAGGTGGAAAGAGATTTTAAAAAAGGGCCTCATCAAAATGTTAACATACTTCCACCTTTTCCTTGTCCCATGAATAAATTTTATGCCTTACTAGATGATTATATCAAAGATGATGTGATCCATAACACCCCAAACTTTATAAATCTTAATTTCAAAAAATATATTAATTTTCTGAAATTATTAAACAATTAATTAAAAATAATTTAAGAATTATGAGGTAAAATATTTTCTTTAATCTATTTTCCAATAATAAATTTTCTTTAATCTATTTTCCAATAATAAGAGCATTAAACGAAATCAAAGTAATTAAATGGCAATTCCAGGGTAACTAACATATAAATAATGTGCCAATTTAAACAAACCATTTGTTTCTTTTAGAGATGAAATAACACAAAATAGAAATCTAGTCTCAATCAGTATTTCGAGCAGCAACAGCATACCCTAAGTCAGTCTGTTTTACATCCTAAAGCTCATCAAATGGTTCAATGTACTTTGTTTTCTTATAATACTCACCTAAGAAAACATGTTAGAAAATGGGATGAGCATCATTTGCTCAGTAAGGGGGGAAGTATCAGGCCCATCACGTGGGTCCTAATATTCCTTCCACAAACAACAAACAAATAGTAAACTTTAGGTTACAGCAAGTTTACCAAAGAACAAATTCATACACGTCATAACAATAACATTAAAGTCCTACTAGCATGCTTGAACTAATATGCATATGCATAATTCATTTTACCAATTTAATCATATCTTATTGATCAATCATTTAATCTAATACTTGAATGCCGCTGAACAGACTTAGGGCGGTGAGTGTGTACATCACCCATTCTCGAGATAACTTTTAGGCAGTGCCACTAGGGATGCCACCAAGTTATAGCCTCTTGGGATACCTATGCAAAGGTAAAACCTCTTGTAATACTAGCCATAAACATGATTCCCCACCAGCTATGGTTAGGATGTGCACAAATCATATCTCTAAACTCCATATCAATGTCAGCTTATGACTAGGGATTGTCTTTCGCCACCCTAACATGCCTCTCGATTTTGAATCATTCGTTCTGAACCCTTCTTATAAAATTATGGCTCGTCAAGTCATGCAGATATGGTCCATTGCCAACATTGCATGCCTCGTGTTTTATCTTTCCCCTCAAATCTTTTACTTAATGTAATATCGTGTATGAAAAACATCAATCATATATGACTACCAAATGATGCATGACAGTAACTCATTTTATTTTAAAGCCATTTTAGTGGAATATCCTGATTCTAGTGTATCTTTTTTTTTTTTAATCTTTTTATCTTGATTTAGTTTTGTATGATGGCATGACAACCAATGATATTTTTTAAGTACATTTATGCTCAATGTCCATCTCCTCTCTCGTGAATTCTTTCCAAGTTAGTCATTTAGCTTTTGTGCGCCTAATCCTTTATCTATCGGCTTATAGTAGTTTATTACGGCCCTAGCATGTCACTAATGGTTACTTTTGACCTTATCATGCTGCTAGCGAGCTTGTCAGCCCTAAACATTGTACTAGCAGCGTTTGTCTTACAGGCCCTAAACATGGTACTAGTGGGTTTATTCCCGTGGTCTTAACATACTTCTAACTTAATTTTTGTTGTAAACAGTCCTAGCATGATATTAGTGCCAAACATACATCATATATCACATCATTACACCGATGCAACCATCCAATCAAAATTACATCTTAATGAAAGAGAATTAAAATAAAATAAAATAAAATAAAAATATTTAGAAAAGCTAATTAATTACCCTACCCATGTTGCGTACCCCAATTGTTTACTTAAAATTTATTATTTGAATTGATGCTTATTTTGGGCCTAAAAGGGCTTACGAGAACCAATTCACTTTTCCCTCTTACCTAGTATGGTATAACACAGTGAAACGAGGCAGTTTCCTAGAATGATTCTACAAAATATTAGTGAGGTAGAAAATTAGAAATTATGCTAAAATTTAAAAATTTCTTAAATGGTACTTGGAAGGTTTACATTCTTGATATCTGGGCTGAAATTTTACCTAATGGCCAAGAAAGATTTCGAGGAGTCTCTAGTGCCCTCGTGCCTACTCGAAATTGTATTGGAAGACTTTATTTATGGTGATCCTAAAATTGGAGCAGCCAACACACAGATTTATATGCTCATTTAGTGGCTGTGAAAATCGAACTTAGAAGGACAAAATTTGATTTCGATTACTGATGTGTTTTCTAGGTCTCTGGTGCTTCGGAAGTCCAAAGAAGCGCTAAACCTTTCGGTAAGGATTTCCTAGGCCTTTGTAACAATATGGACAGTACGGAGAAAAGATTTATTAGGGATGTAAGATTTGAAATTGGCAGCCAAAAGAATTTAAAAAGGCTATGGTGGCTTAGAAAGGCTAGGGTGCAAGTAGAGGTTTGATTACACCGGAAACAAGTGCACGAGTTTAAAATTTTGAATAGGGAAGAACATAACGATGAAATACATCATAAATTTATTGGATTTAGGTGCTAGAAATAAAAATAAAAGAGTGCTATTTGATGCCCAGCACCATATTCGTCGGGTGACATTATGACTTCGGGAGGGACTTCCTGAAGGGAAGAATGTATGGAGCAAAGGTTTCCCAGAGAAGCATGCCTGAAATGCTTAGAAAAAAAAAAGGTTAGGAGGTCCCCGGAGTATTTTTCCGGGGAGGAGCCTCCGACGCCCAAGTGAGTGTCCTGAGGGGAGATAGAGGAGCAGCACTAAAGGGTTAGAGGGCCTTGCCTGCTTGTTTTTTCTTAGGGAGAGAGGGTCCGATCCTTTGCCAGGGCCTGTTTCCTGGTATTTATAGGAATGCCCCGCCCGTTCAGATCATGACACGTGTTCGGTCGGATGCTTTCTGTATCTTTGGGCGTAGGGGACAAGTAGCCGTTTATAGGCCCCTTGAGTCTTGGACAGAGACAGGTTGTGACAAGACTCGAACGGCGATGACGCGTCAGACCGCCGTTTGAGGCGGCGTGTAACGCCTGTGGGTGACATGTCAGAGGCTCCTTAAATGCTCATGCCATTCTCCCGAGGTCCTCTCGGCGAGGCCGTCCTTTGGTGCGGATGCCCTTCTTTGGGAATTATGCCCGTAGTTCGGGGATTTCCCTGGTTCGGGGGTTCCGCCGTCGGGGAGAGTCTCTCCTGCTTGCAATAGTTAGTTCTTTGTATCCGAAGACGATCCGTTTGGTCCTCCGGGGGAGCCGGCAAAATCTTTGAAATTCCTGACGTTCTTGCCGAAGTCCTGAGTTCAAGGCATTTGACTTCGCTCCTTCCGAGGTCAGTGTTAGCGCTTCCTTCGGATGGCGCCAGGTTTCCCGGCCACGCTTTTGGCAGGAAGTATGTAGTGAGAGAGGTGATAGCCCTTCGGCTATAACTATTGAAGGATTTAGACTCACACAAATAAATTTAGATTCACCGGTATGCGTAGGATCATTTTTGTGTCTCGATGGAGTTTCCCTTCAATTTAATGAAACTAGGCAAGATTAGGGCATCAATTAATGTTCTAATAATCTAGAATAATCAGTAATCAAAGCATGAAGGGTTGGACTTGTTGGGTTTCGGGAGCCAAACAGCGCAGCGGAATTTAACCGAAACCCTCCAGGATCCAAGTGAAACGGGGTAAACCGGGTGTTCGAAAATTTTCATACCTAATTTTCGGTTGAGATCTCTCACTCAACTGTAGAGTCGAATCACAAAACCTGAATAGTTGACGTGTTCAAGCTCTCTATGGTATCCACACGAGCCTCTCGGGATCACCACGCTTCCACCACGTCCCGGCAGATGCGTTTCTCTTGCGCTCGCAGTGCTAGCTTGCGTCCTCCAAGGAATTGCAAGAGAAGAGTGCGACTGTCCTTTTGGGAGGCTAGGGCAAGGAGACCTACGAATTTCTCACTTAAAAGTTGTATTTATAGTGAGACTCAACTTCTAGGCCTAATGGGTTTCAAAGCCCTAATCCAATTAGGATTTAATTTCGGGCTTAATAATGGCTCAACTCTTGGGCCCATTATTAATACGAAATTAAAGTGAAACCATAACCCAAATAATTAGCCCATGCACTCTAATGATCCAAATAGCTCTATGTGTGCGACCCAATAGGCTCTTACCACGTTGGCAATGATCATAAATCACATTTATGATCATAAGCAATGAGCGGTGTCTAGCAACACATCATTGCTACCCAAGTGACAAGATTGTCGATGATTCGACTAAACCTTTATGATCATCACCGATATATGCCATTGTCCCTTTGTCCAAGATATCAAGACTAAGCACGAGACATGGAATGTGTCACTCTCGTATAGCCCAATCTTTGGTTTCTTGATTACCGAGTAGACTAACTTAAACTGATGACATTGATATCGCATATCAACTTATCCGAGCATGGCCATGCATTTTTCTAAGTCTCACTCTATCAAGGGGCCCGAAGATATCGCTCCCGTTACATAGGAGGGACAAATCCCATCTTGATCATACAAATCCCTCCGCATGATATGTGACATACCTAATGACCTCCTTCAAGTTCACTCAGTTACGAGCAACAAAGGAAAGTATCAAAGTATGTGACTCACATGTAGGGAACCTTGATGATCTTAGGTCGAAGGACTACATATACCCTGATCACATGGGAATCACTTATGACACTCATATAACGATCCATGTAGTGTTCTCATGGTGGGTCGGTCCAGTATACAAGTTCTCCAACTTGTACCCATATGTAGACTACATATCTCATATTAGTCTCCACATATGCTAGTCGTTATGTATTATTGCAACCCGCTCAACAATAATACTAGACCAGGGACTTTTAAGAATATCATTATTCTAGGGTTACAATTATGTTTGTTAAGTTACGCAGGAACAAAACAACAAACATAATTGCTGGATTAATGCCTTAATAAAATATCATGACTCAATGTGCAAAAATACAATCATCTCATGATTGGCTTTTAGGCACAACACTAACAGGACTTACATGGTTTGATGGAGGAATAAGTGAACACAACAATCGGTGCAAAGATGACTAAAGGATTGTGGATGGCCTTCTTGCTAAAATTCAATTTTTGTGTTGTCGTGGTGGTGATTTGTTGAAGAAGAAAAGAAGAAGCGAGGTAGCAAGTTGTAAGTTTTAATTTAGGGCCAACTAGATTCTTGACCAAAGGGCTTACGGGAAAAAAATAAGAAAAGAAAAGGAAGAGTTATAGTTATATTAGGGCAATATTGAATATGATTGGAAAGGAAAAATATAAATAAGTTAAAAATAGGAATTAACTTTAAAAATTGTAAATTTTAGGGGTTGTGTATGCGGCTATAAATTTTTATAAATTATAAATTAAGGTTAAGTGAGAAATTATCTTTGCAACAAAAGTACTAACCCAATATAAACTATGCACTCGCGTTAGCTAAGTTTTTGGTACCCTAAGCAAACAAATTCAAAATTGAGTGAAACAAAGTTATATTTTTAGGCCAAGTTTTTGGTAACCTAAGTAAATGAATTCAGAATTAAGTCAAACAAAGTTATTTTAACTCATTCTCATAAGGAGATTCTAATGGAACTCTCAGGTTTTTCATTCAATGCTTAGTTGGAAAATGGACAAAATGCCCCTAGCTTAAAGAAGATGACTCTAAGCTTCTAGCTTGGAATTTGATTTAGTGACCACCAAAGGAATTATCTAATAATCAAGATTCTTAGTTTTACATTGATTTTTCTAAATTAATATGTAAAATCATGAAAATATCCTTAAGGGAAAAATGGTAATTTTTGTATTTAGGGTAATTTGGTAATTTTTTTTTCTTAATTTATAGGGTTATTATATGATTCGTCTACCTTAGGTGCCAAAGTTGCCAACAAACCAAGACAAGGTTGATCCAAAATATTGCATATATCATCGTCAAGTTTGTCATCCAACCTCTGAGTGTTAAAATTTGCGATGCTTCTTTCACAATCAACTAGACAAAAAGGAAGTTGTCCTCGAAGGTGGATAAGTTCATGAAAACCCTTTGCCTACTCACAACGTGAGACATGGGCATGTTAATGCTATTGTTGTTCATATTCACGCTATTGTTCATTCTTTGTCTTATGAAGAAAATCTTCCTCTATTGCCTCCGCCACCACCAAGAGAGCAAGATGAGCAATAAGGTAATATCTCTATTTCTAATGTTGCACAATCTCTCATGCATACTATAACCTTCAAAAAATTCTTTGATCTACTTGGCTTTGATTCTGAGGCAAAACAAGCTGCTATTATTGCTATCTCTTGTATTTATATGGGAAAGTATGAGATTTCTCATTTAAATCATCAGTAGATTGCCACCTAGATAACACAACCCACCAGTAAATCATTTTTTCTAATGAAGATTATTGTGTGGAGAATCATGATCACAATAGGCCTTTGTATATGGAGTCTTATCTAAATGGTTTTCCAATGAAGAGAACCATGTTGGATTAAGGTGCTTCTATCAATGTTATATCTGATGCTCTAGTACATCTTCGATGTAAGGCATGTTGAGCCTCCAGTAGACCTTCGTTTGAGTAATAGTTGTAGCACTTGAAGAATAAGGGTTAAAAGCTCCCCGGAGTATGTTTTTTGGGGGAGGGATCTCCGACATCTAAGTCAGTATGCAAAGGTAGAAGTTGTTAAGAGTAAAGAACAGAAAATGAGGGTCTTTCTTGTGTCTTACTTGGGAGCCTCCCTCGAGTATTTATAGGAGGCCAGGATAAGGAGGTCATTATGCTCAGCCTGAGTAGATCAGGACGCATGTTCGGCCGAATTTGGTTCGTACCTTTGGAAAGAGGTATCTCCAGCTGGCCGTAAGTGGTTATACCCAGAGGGTTGGGGTGTGTGCGAGGTTTCTATTAGTGATCCTTCAACTGTATTTGTCCTTTTTCCCCTGGGACCCTTCGGGGATCTGAGACCCATTTGGATGTAAGATTTCCCCCGAATGTGACTGGGGAAAGCCCATCAACTACGTAGGCTGTTTTCAAGAGGTATTCCTTCTACTGATGGTGGCAAGCTTACGTTTCTGAGGTTGGTCGTATCAATATCCGAGGCTGGTGTAGATCCTTATCCTAAGGTTGGTTGCCTCTTCTTCCGATGGTGGTGTCAGGTCTGCTAATAAGAGGTTCTGTGGGCGATAGCCCTTCGGCTATCACATGCTTCCCCCCAAGGAGCCGAAGTTGTATCTTTGGTTCTAATCGATTGAGGTTCCCCTTAGTCCAAAAACTTCTTTTGGTCGAGGTTGATCCTCTAGCCTAACTCCGTTTCCTCTTATTAGTCTAGGATTTATGGTTCAAGATCCCCTCTTTTGACGATGTTGTACTCTCGACATACTTTTGGACTTTTTTGTTTGCGTTTCATTTTGGCAAGGTTAAACCTTTGGGTGAAGACGTTACTTAAAGCTAAATTCCCATTTTTGACGAGGTCACACGGTGAAGACGTTACTTAAAGCTAAATTTTCACTTTTGACGAGGTCACACCTTCGAGATGAAAAAAAGTTGCCCTTTCCTTAAGGTTCTTATTCCTGCCACCTGAAAGTGGATCGTACTATCTTTTCGGACGAGTGATTGTGATACCTCGGTTCATGCAACATAGATTTAACTAATCAGGGGGCGTGCCCTTATTTCTCGTGCTGTGTGGCACGTGTCACTAGATTATTGGCTATGCTTCGCATCTATTAGATTTGTTATGTTTCTTTACCTGTAGATGGTCATTATGGTGTCATTCTGTCTGCCCTCTTCGAGCTATATAAAGCCATCTCTCCTCAAGGTTTTCTCACTTTTTCTTTTTGCTTTCTCTTGCTCTATAGCTTTCCTATTCTCTTGCGATGGTGTTTTAGCGGCAGAGTGATTTCCGGTAGCTTTTTACGACAGTTTTCTTGTGTTGAATAGGTTGGTATTTTCTGAAATTGGTTTTTTCTTCAAGCCTTTCTTCCCTTAGTAATTCTAAGGTTAGGGTTATAGTCACCGAATACGTCTCCTTCTTGCGCCGAAGTCCACCCTATTCCCAAGAGTTGGAGTCCACTTAACTCTCACCTGAGTTGTGCCACTTCAAAAAAGCTAAAGAAGTGGACAGCTAAGTTTTATCTTCCTTCTTAAGCCAAAACTAGGCTTCTTGGTCTTGGCGAGTTGAGCTAACTTCCTCTGCACAACGAAGTCACCATTTTTAGTTTACAACTAAAGGTAAGTCTTCAATATCCCCCCCCCCCAAAGACGGTGAGCAACTTTTGCTAATTTCATGGCATAGCCATTAACCAGTTGCCTCCGAACTCATACTTTTACTTCAACGCCTTTCTTTGCATGTATGGGTCTTCAAGATAGCCCCTCACTTCATTTTTTTCATTCAATATTATAAGCTTCATCTGGAAAGACATGCCTGCAAAGTGGGCTTTTGGGACCTTTGTTATCGAGGTGATGGACCCATCAAAGTTGCTTACCCTCGAACTAGAGTCCCAGTTTGAGGAGTTTGATAGTCGCATTTGGGCAATAGTTGATTGGACAGATCAGGCTTTTTCATGTCCACTGTACCCTTTTCTAATCAGATGGAACTTCATTACCAAAAAAGACTTTGGGAACTAGGGGTCATCAAGGAGCATGTTACTGACGAGAGCATGCCAAAGTCAGCAGTAGACGAAAAGAAGTCATGGCTAGTTATGCTCATTTGGGGTGAACTCTCCTATTCTGCCCTTGTAAAGAGTAAGCTTAATTCAACTTGTGTATTTTTGGATTTTTGGTACTTACACTGATATTTTTCTTATTGTAGAAATGGGTGATAAATCCACAGCCTTTTACAAGAGTTTGTTCTTCAATCAAACCGAGAAGGGGAAGCGGAAGTAGAAGGCTCTAAAAAGGAAGAAGGGACTAGCTGGACAGCCTTCAATGGCTCCAAAGACTAAGAAAACAAAGGAGGACTCTTTCCCTCTTCCTTTTGAAGATCTGACCGAAGCCTAGGATCATTCTGTCGAAGGCGTAAATCCTATGTTAGAGGCTGCCATCCTATCGATTCCTCCTAACATTACTGTAGAGACCTTGGGGACTTCGCTGGGGGTAGTTTCGGCTAAGAAGGTATAAGAAAGACAGGTAAAAAGGCAAGGAGATCCCTGCCGAGGTCCTCGACATGAGTGACTCCGACGAGGAAGACGTCAAAGTCTTACTAGGTTTGTCTCTTAGTCATTCATCTATCAATTTCAGATTTTTCAGCATTTTAGATTTTGTAGATGAATGGCTAGGAGACAATGTAGTAAGAAAACTTCGTCGTGATTTTGCAGAGGACAGGGTCCAGATAGAGTGGATGATAAACCATGCTCGGAAGTGGGCCGTTCGGGATTTGAAGCTCCTCAAATACAAGGTGTCAAGGGGACCCTTCTGGACTTTCACCGAATACATGCACATGTTTTTGGAGGACTGCCAAAAGATGGTCCCTCAAATGGCAAATGGCATCATCACAAATGCCACATTTCAATCTTTGACGGACAATAGTCCGAATGAGGAGATTCTTGAAGCTCAAAATTTTGAGCACCCTACTCAGGTTATTCTTCGTCCTCAAGTACTTAGAAAAATTTTAGGCCTTTAAGTTGTTGTAACTCACATCAAGCCTTCCTCTCGCAGCTGCTAGCATGCGGAGGTTACCTTTGGGCATGGGCATCAAAGTAGTCCTCCATCCAAAGTTAGTTGGAGGAAAACTTGGCTAAGGCCAAGGAGATGTTTGTGAGCTTATGCCTTAAGTATGGCGAGCTTAATAAGATCGCCAAAGAGGACCTTGCCAACCTTCACTAGAAGGTGCTGAAGAGCCAGAGGGGATTGCTCGAGGAATGTTCATAAAAAATTTCCAACCTCGGGGCGAAGCTGGTAGAGCAGAGTTCGGTTGGGGAGACTCTTCAAATGGAGAAGAATGACGCCATTGTTGATTTGACCAGGGCAATGGAAATTAATGCTGAACTTATTGCCGAGGTCGATCAGCTGAAGAAGTGGAAGAATAAGAAGAATAAGAAGAATAAGGCAGAGAAGGAAATGGAGGCCCTGAAGAAAGAGATGGAAGTTTTAAAGGCTGATAAGGCCAAGGCAGACGAGGCAACAAAATCTTCATTGCAAGATGGTTTCTACCTTGCTCGCCATCAAATTCTCTCATGTTTTCCCAACCTCAACGTCTTCTTCCTCCGAGTTCTGGACATCCCCGAGGGACCTGTTTTGCCATGGTCGAAGATAGAGTTCCTTAACCTTCCAAAACTACCTTCGATGGACGAAGATGATGATGTCGAGGAGGTCGATGCCAAAGATGATGATGCCGAAAGGCCCGTAAACGTATAGGGCACTCCATAGGGTTGCCCCCTTATTATTTTTGTTTGTACTTTTTTCTCTGTACTTGGTCTCTATAAATGGAATATCTTTATTCTCTTTAAATTTTTTTCGCTAAGTCCATAAATAATGTAGTACTTGAAGCTATTTCAGCCATTGGCAAATTAATTACTTATGCTAGCATCGTTTGCTCTCCAAGCCTTTTCATCTTTTCAGAGAAATGACTAACTCCATTTGACTTATTCACCATTTTCAGCTAATTTACCATCTTCGGCACAACTTAGCACGTTAGGCTGTGTATTACCCTTGTCAGAAATACTATTATGGATTTAAAACCTTAACCTTTTTTAAAGGTAATATTTTATCACTTATTGAGTCCTGAGTATTTCTCTAAGTGTTTTAGAATGGAATTCAAGCAATGTTTTTAGGAAACTTGCTATGTTCAAAACACTTGGGTATTTTTGGAAACTTCCACATTCGGTTAATCTCCTTTGGGAGGCCATCCCATAAGACTCCTAACACTTTAGGCAACTTCGGAAATCACCACATTCAATTGATCTCTTTGGGAAGACTTCTCATAATAAGGCTACTCCTTTAGAAATTGCTAAGTTCGTAGAACTAAGTCTAGAATTTTTTTCAAAGTGCCTAAATGCCATGTGCTTTTCAACTCTTCTCCTTCAGTATTTCCAAGTTTATAGAATCCTGGCCAAACTTCATTTAGGACCAAATAAGGTCCTTCCCAGTTCGCCTGAAGTACACCATGATATAGTCTTTGGGGTTCCAGTTCAGCCTTTCGTAGGACAAGGTCTCCTCTTTTGATACCTTTAGGTTTGACATGAAAATTTGTTAAGATGGCTATCCTCTGCTGGAAGGCTTTCCCTCTGAGTTTGGCCATTTCCCTATGCTCTTCGAGCATGTCAAGTTTGGTGCGTAAGTTGAGGTTGTTTCCTTCTACATCGAACACCTATATCTTGATGGGCCGTTGCACAACTTCCACAAGAATAAGAGCCTCGGTGCCAAATACGAGTGAGAAGGGTGTTTTACCAGTAGCTCTTATTGGGGTTGTTTGGTAACTCCATAGTACACTCGGGAGTTCTCCAGCCCATCTTCCCTTGGCTTCTTTCAACCTCTTCTTTAGACCATCTTTTATTGTCCAATTAGACACCCTACTTGTCCATTGCTTTGAGGATGGGCAACTGGGATGAAGTGTATTTTTACTCCGATGTTTGTTGTGAATTCCTATAACCCTTTGTCAATGAATTGGGAATCATTATCTGCTACTATCACCTTCGGGACACCGAACTTACATGTGATGTTTTTCCATATGAACTTTTGGTTGTCCTTTGCGAAAATTGTTGCAAGGGGCTCCACCTCAATCCACTTAGTGAAATAATCTACTATAACTACACAAAACTTCATTCCTCCAGACACCGTCAGGAGAGGACCGATGAGGTCAATACCCTAAACAGCGAAAGGGCAAGGATAGTCAGCCGAAGTTATTGCTTCCAAGGGTGCACTTTGGATGGGTGCGTGTCGCTGGCACTTATCGCATTTTTTGATGAACTGCCTTGCATCCTTCTTTAAAGTAGGCCAAAAATATTCTTGCCGAAGAAGTACCCCAGCAAGGTCGTTAGTCCCAATGTGAGATCCACAGGCTCCTTCATAGACTTCTTTCAGGACTGTCTCAATGTCCGATTCACTAATACACCTTTGCAATAGGTTTGGGTATCCTTGTCGGTACAATTCTTCCTCAATTATGAAGTACCTTCCAAAGCATTTACGCACCTTCGACACTTCCTTGGGATCCTGGGGTAAGGGCAAACTGACCAGATATTCCTTTATAGAGTCTTTCAACCCCTTTTTTGGTGTGGTGAATGCCATTATGGCTATGCTTGGGTGGTCAAGTATCTCGGTGGACTATTTTGACTTCGCTAGTATGTCAGCTTTGACGTTTTCTTTCTTAGGTACCTTTTCTATCCTTACTTTGTCAAATTCTTGGATCAATTTCTTGAAGAGGTCATGTTATTTTGCTAGGTTAGGATCTTTGGCACTGTATTCTCCCATTGTCTGCCATTGCGAGTCACTGTAAGCCTTCAGATTCTTTACACCAACTCTTTTTGCCAATTGCAATCCAACCACGAGGGCTTCATATTCAACAATGTTGTTGGTGACTTGGAATTCGAACTTAATAGCTTTTTCCGTTTCCATCCCTTTGGGACCTTGGAGTATTATCCTGGCCGCCTAGTGCTCTGATCCTGAAGTGCCATCTACAAACAATGCCCATTCGAGCTCCTCATTTCTAAGGCTGTAAGAGATGTCCTCAGTTTTTGGCAATTCAGCAATAAAGTCTGTTAAAGCCTGACTTTTATGGCCTTTCTCACTTCGTATGTGATGTTGTATTCTCCGAGCTTGATACACCATTTGGATAGTCAGCCGAAATGATCCACCTTTGTCATGACATCCTGAAGAGGTAGGTTACTTTGGACCATGATAGAATGTCCTTGGAAATAAGGCCGGAGTCTCCTACTTGCCATGACTAAAGCATAGATGGCTTTTTTGTAGTAGAGGGCACTTGACTTCGGCACCATGCAAGGATTTGCTGACATGATATATCGGTCATTGTTTGCCTCATTCTTCTTCCCTCACCAGTACTGAACTTACTGCTTTCTCGGTGACTGTGACGTAAAGGATAAAGGGTTCTCTTTCCTTTGGTTGCTGAAGTGTTGCTAAATGGGATAAGTAACTTTTAAGTTCATCTTATGCCTTTTGGAAATCTTCATTCCAAGGATGTTCCTTGGAGCCGAGGTTGCCTTCATTTTTCATAGCTTTGGTGAGCACTTTAAAGAATGGTCGGCACCGATCTCTATATCTAGAGATGAATCTACTAAGGGCTGTTATTCGCCCTATAAGCCCTCTGCACTTCCTTGGTAGTTGTGAGAGTCCGGAATCCCAGTAAGGCTTTAACCTCTCTAGATTGGCATCTATACCTCTTTCGGATACCATAAAGCCGAGAAATTTGCCTGCAGTCACCCCAAACACACACTTTTTGAGGTTAAGATGGATTCCAAATTTTCGATGTTGGTGGAATGTTTCCCCTAAGTCTATGATATGATGACTAGGTATTTTACTCTTAACTATCATATCGTCAATGTACATTTCCTTATTTCTCCCAATTTGGTAACCGAATACCCTATTCTGCTGGTATCTGCTAAAAGCATCAAAGAAGCTAAGTAGACCATATTCAGCAGTGGAGTCTACCAATTGGTCTATTGATGGCAGAGGATACAAGTCCTTTGGACAGGAGTCATTAATATTTCAAAAGTCGATGCACATTCAGAGTTTATCGCTCCCTTCCTTTGTGGCTCCAACAACGTTGCTAAGCCATTCAGGGTACTTGATCTTCCTTATTATGCCTACTTCCATTAGTCGTTGGACTTCGGTTTTGATGAAATTGTTATGTGCCGAGAGGCTATGCTTTTTCTTCCGAACAGGCCCTATCTCAGGTCGTACTTTAAGACTGTGATAAATTATAACCGGATTTATTCCGGGCATGTTCTTCGGGGAGTAAGCAAATAGGTCTTTGTTCTTTAATATAAGATATACAAGTTTTCCTTGTCACCTTTGACCAATTTTTTCCCCACTCAAGTACTTCGGCCAGGGACTAGTTCTATATCCTTAATTTCTATTTTTTTCAACATCACCTTTTTCCAATTCTATTGCATCTTCGATAGTCGTGCTCTTTTCCCCCGAAGTCTGCATGTGGACTTTGGCTGGATTCTGCCTTACTTTAACAAACATTTTCCTAACTTCAGCTTGGTAGATGAATATTTCTGCATCACCCTCCTTTGCCTCGAACATGACAATTAGGTATTTCACATATGCTCGGATGTGAAGGTTGCCCTGTGTTTGTTTTTCAAGGATGACATTGTACAAAGATGGGACATTTATGATGATGAACCTCATCATAGTGGAAGCAAAGAGTTCCTCCTTGGTCTTAACTAAGGTACCCCTCAGCATCAATGGCAGGTTATTCTATCCGAGTACAGGGATTTTGAGGGAGGAACTCCAAAGGTGGGTGAGGTCACGGGCTAGAAATCACCCTTAGAAATTCCCAAGTTTGCCAATAGGTGGGCGAACAAGATGTCGACATTTGATTCGTCATTAATGAGCACCCTTTTCACATCCCAGCTTCCTGTAGGGTTTCGGGAGCCAAATAAGCGCAACGGAATATAACCGAAACCCTCCAGGATCCAAGCGAAATAGGGTAAACTGGGTGTTCAAAGTTTTTCATACCTAATTCGGTTGAGATCTTTCACCCAACTGTTGAGTCAAATCACAAAACCTGAATAGTTGATGTATTCAAGCTCTCTATGGCATCCACACAAGCGTCTCGGGATCAACACGCCTCCACCACGCCCCGGTAGATGCATTTCTCTTGCGCTCGCAGTGCTAGGTTGCATCTTCCAAGGAATGGCAAGAGAATAGTGCGGCTGGAACTTTTAGGAGGCTAGGGCAAAAAAGCTCAGAATTTCTCATTATATGATGTATTTATAGTAAGACTCAACTTTCAAGCCTAATGGGTTTCAAAGCCTTAATCCAATTAAGTTTAATTTTGGGCTTAATAATGGCTCAACTTTTGGGCCAATTATTAATGTAAAATTATTATGAAACCATAACCCAAATAAATTAGCCCATGCACTCAAATAATCCAAATAGGCTTTATGTGTCAAGCCCATGACTTACATTGGCTATAAGCTGGGAGCCCTAGTAGGTATTAACATAATCAGTTATTCGCATGTGAAAAAAATGTGAGACTTTCATGGACTTTAATTTCTATGAGAATTTTTTTTTTTAGTAGTAAGAGGGACACTAGGAAACCCTCAAGCACACTTGTATGTGCATTTATCTGAAATTGTGGGCTTTGAAGCCTTGGATTTTGAATAAAATTAAAGGTACCAATTAAAGTACTCATGAGAATTCCATGGAGGTGGAAAATGCTCAAAAAAATGAGGCAAGACACAATATGATGCACTAAGGGATTTTTGGGTGCACCTAAAGTGTTCTTGGCCTTAAGTAAAATTTGGGACCTAAATTGACCAAGTTAAAAGTTGAGATGGGTTCTTAAAACTTGCCATAATAAGGGATAACCAGGTTAAATGAATAAATAAAATAAATTAGGGTAGCCGAGTAAAGTTTGACAAAACTTTGGCAAAAAATTTTGCTTGGCCAACAAGGCCAATTTGGCCGCCTAGCACCGCTTAGACTTAACGACGTCTTCTAAGCTTCTCTGATAAATTAAAACCTGAAAAAATAGACCACAATCTTTAATGTTAGTGCCAAAACAAATCAAAATGAAAATAAAACAAAGTGAGGCAAGAATCGAAGGTGGAAGGCATGGAAGGCTTCACAGAGGCATGTACAGTGCAAGACAATTTGCTTCCTTTAATTGCCGCCGTTTTCTAAGCAAGGTAAGGGTTTTTTTATGGCAGCTCCTTGCTTCGAATTATGGTAAGGAAGGTGCTACCTTAGGGGACGGTTAAGGATGAGTCAACCTAAGTGCTATGAACATGTTCTACGACGCTTTGGCGTTACGGTAAGCTAGCTAGCTTGCACTATGGCAAGCATTAGGGTAAAAGACTAAGTAGGGTCGAACTTCTTCTTTTACCTGGAGCTCTATATTAAACTTACTCTAAAATAAATGATCATATTTTAAAAATCTAAAAAGGAAAATGCTTGCTAAGTTAAAAAGAAACGTGTGTGTGTGTAATGCATGCTTCTGTGATTGTTCTGCGGGTGTTAACTCCCAGGATTATTATGTGAGTAAATTTTATTTTGTCATATATATATTGTTTTCCCTATGTTTTCATGTTTTTGTTGCAGGGCCGCAAGAACAGAAAGAGGTTTATTTTTATATATCTGTATACATATACAGAAATTATGTGCTATATGTGAAATAGGCATCTGATGCCGTATGAAATCCTTATTGAGTACCCAAGTATGCATTCTCTATATCTATCCATTTTAGGAAAGGACCTAGTAGAATAGAGGCTAACGACCTTCTGGAGATATTTGTTCAATATGGTAAAGGCTCGAACATACGGCAATGAGAACAGAAATTTATGTTAATTTTTAATGAATTGGGTTTATGTGTAGGCTATCATGGCTGCCGTGGGTTTAGCTGCGTTTGCCTCTGTTTTGGTTTGGGTAAAGACTAGAAGGGTTGTTAGGCAACTTTGGCCTAAGTGTTTTGTGAAAATGGAGGTTAAAGTAACTGTTGGTATGGAAACTGTCTAAACTTAGTTAACGGCAAGCATGGTTTTGTAATAATGTAACGAAAATGGGTGTTTGTAGTCTTGGCCACCCTAGGAGTTAATTTTTGCCTTGTAAATGCTTGTATATATACTTGCTTACCTAGGTATTTTTTAGCATGGCATAGATCTTGGAGTCACACAAAAAACAAGAAATTCAAAGATATCAGAAGAAAAGGTGCATGCTAGTATTTTGTAAAATAGTAATTGTAGTACTTAGGAAGTGTTCTTTTTTACTTAAGCATGAATCGGGCTAGCACTCCAGGAGGGGCCAAGGTAAGCCTCCTGGATACACACGAGCACACATTGACACTAACTTTCATGAACGAAACCTAACACACCCACTATGTTGCCTAGGCACCCAAAGCTACTCATCCTAATAACCTTACCTACCTAAATCATAAAACTTGTTAGTAAAAGTAAGTACTCCCTATGCTTTTGCCTATAAACACTCATCTAGAAACAAAAAAAATTGGTTAAATAACATAAATAAAATTAGCCCTGCTCGATTAAAGATAGAAAATGAGGGTTAAGTACCTTGGATAGCAAACCCTGGGCACTTTACTAAGTTCAAATTACCACTAAACCCTTTAGGTCCTAAGTGGGGTGAGTTTGGGGTCTAACAATATGTGCGACCCAAGAAGCTCTTACCACGTTGGCAATGATCATAAATCACATTTTTTATCACAAGCAATGAATGGTGTTTAGCAACACATCATTGCTACCAAAGTGATAAGATTGTTGGTGATTCGACTAAACCTTTATGATTATTATCCATATATGTCATTGTCCCTTTGTCCAAGATATCAAGACTAAGCACGAGACATTAAATGTGTCACTCTCGTATAGCCCAATTTTTGGTTTCTTGATTACTGAGTATACTAATTTAAATTGATGACATTGATATCGTATATCAAGTCATCCAAGCATGGTCATGCATTTTTTAAGTCTCACTCTATCGAAGGGCCCGAATATATCAATCCCGTCACATATGAGGGACAAATCCCATCTTGATTATACAAAACCCTCCACATGATATGTGACATACCCAATGACCTCTTTCAAGTTTACTCAGTTACTAGTAACAAAGGGAAGTATCTAAGTATATGACTCACATGTAGAGAACCTTGATGACCTTAGGTCAAAGGACTACATAAACCATGATCATTATGAGAATCACTTATGACACTCATATAACGATCCATGTAGCATTCTCATGGTGGGTCGAACCCAATACACAAGTTCTCCAACTTGTACCCATATATAGACTACATATTTTATATTAGTCTCCACATATGCTAGTCTTTATGTATTATTCCATGATAATATAAGACCAGAGACATTTAAGAATATCATTATTCTAGGGTTATAATTTTGTTTATTACATTACGCAAAAACAAAATAACACACATAATTACTAGATTAATGCCTTAATAAAATATTATGACTCAATGTGCAAAAATATAATCATCTCACGATTGGCTTTTGGGCACAACACTAACACTTCCAATCCTTGCCATGATTAGGAAAGGATCGTCATGTGGGAACTTCACAACCGACCCATTACTTTGAGTTAGCTTGTTCAATGGGTTGTCGAACTCTGTTACTGCAACCTCCCTCATTTTCCTTTTTATTTCAGCAGAGGGTAGTCCAGTGGTTATGGTTTGGATAACTCCAGCCAAAGGTAAGGGGTTCTTTTTCGGGCTTCGGTTAGTTTGGCGCTTGTCGAAGTCATACTCCTCATCTTCTGCTTTTCTTTCATCACCCACTTTTTCTCAAGCCTTTGGCGACGACATCCGCAAGTGGGGCCAAAGTTGCATGTGTTTAATTAAGAACTCAATGTACTTCTTTAATTGGAAGCAATCCTCGGTGTTATGCCCGTGGTCCCGATGAAACTGGCAGTACTTCTTCATGTTCTTTTTGTTATCCAAGATCATGGCCCTCGGACGTTTGGTTGAAGTTCCCTATCTTTCCAAGGCCATGAGGATATTTGTCCATGTAGTGTTTAAGGGGGTGAACGTCACTGGCTTTCTCCCCCTAGACTTTCGAGGTCTGCCTCTCCCCTCAGTCTGATACTGAGGTTGGTGACTATGACCTTTGGATTAATGATGCTCAGACTTTAGGCCTTCTATTCACAATTCTTCAGCTGTTATGTGCAGTTCCGCTCTTCGATAGAATTTGTCAAGGGTGTCCAAGGGATCCTTGGAGAACTTATAAAAGAGCTGTGAATCCCTCCTCAGCCCTCTGATCATTGTGAGGATTCGGATCTCAGGGCAGAAGTCCAGGACACTAGGTGCATCTCCATTGAATCTCTCGACATAGTCTCGAATGGTCTCTCCATTCTTTTGGACTATATCGAACATTTGAACAGGCATCTTCTCTGTCAGCCTGCTCCCTATGAATTGCTGGGTAAAGGTGGCGGACAAATCCTGGAAGCCTATGATGGTTCTTGGTGCCAAGGAGTTGTACCACGCAGTTGCTAGTTTGGATAAGGTGACTTCAAAACACTTATAGAGGGTGGGGTCATCAGCCACATGGAGGACCATGCTCCTTCTGTATTTTGTTAAGTGGGCCTAGGGGTCACTTCGCCCGTTGTAAGTTTCCAAGCGTGGTACTAAAAAATAACTGGGCATTAGTGCTTCCATTATTGCCCTAATGAAAGGGGACTACTCTCTAGTGAATGTCTCCGATAGCCTCAACCAGACGAGCTTTCAAGAGACCTATTTTTCCACCTTATCTAGCCTTTCTAGGATTCTTTCCATCAAGAAGGTAGTACCGTCTTCTCCCCATTGCCTAGTAGCCAAGAGCAGGGGAGAACAATGTCTTATTCTCGGTGAATAGCTTTGCTAATGAGGAGACAAGGACTTCTCCCGGGAGGAAGGGCTTCATCTTTTGGAGGTCCTTGGTTCTTTTGATCTAGACCTAGTTGTGTACCCGCCCACAAGATGGGGGGTTATGTTACCACCTCACAAAAATGGGAGAATTACAAGTGTGACATAATGGTCAAAAAGTCATTATATTATGTAATTCTCTTCATAGTGATTTAAGTGTGAGGGGTAAAAGGTATAATGAACACCTCCTTAAAAGGGTTCTAAGTTGATAACTTGGCCCCCAAGAAAAGTCTTAAGGATTGCTTGTTTGTCAAGCAACCTATGAACTTTTTGGTAATATTTTGAAAATTTTGGGTACTCAATTGTAAAACTTTCACAAAAGAGCTTTGAAGAGTTATGGGAAGGATATGAATGATATGAAAGTGCTATTAGAGGATGAAATTGCTTATGAAAGACAACAAGGGAAAAAGAAAACACAAAAAGGCATAAAGGACCTAAGTGTTCTAATGTGGGCCTTAGGATGTATATGTCTTTGACTTAAGTCAAATGGAGCAATTTGGAGTTTTCCCACCTAGGGAGGGGCGGCCATGGTTTGTAAATTTGTCAAAAATGTTGGGCATATGTATACCAATAAGTTTAAGACAAAGAAACCATGCTTATGGGCAAAGAAAATGACATAAAGCATGATTAAGGCTAATAAGGGTGTTTAGTGCCCTAAAGCTAATTGAAGAGGCCTAACTTGAATTTTCTTCTCCCATATTTGACCCACACAGCCACCACCCCCCTCTATACTTCTTCCATAGCTCCTTCATAGCTAGCTAACCTCCATGATTGAAATAGAAGGCAAAAAGAAGCAATTGAAAGCAAACTAGAGCTATTGCTTGGATACTTCAAGGATCAAGCTTGATTTTTGGTCTACCTACTTTGGTAAGGTCTCTTGCTCTCATGGGTTGTTTTCTATATTTTCAAGTAATTGTGGAGCTTAGGCTAAGCTTGGAAGAGAGCCATGAGCTTGATGAACCAAGCTTAGTGAGGGTAGTGCACTTATTGAAGGTTTTGTGATCTAGTTTAAAGTGCACAATGATGGCGTGAAGTGAGGGTTTCTAAAGCCCAAAGTAAGGGTTTCTAAAGCCTAAAGTTAGTACTAACTAGTGATAAATTCCTCCTAAGACCAAGCATTAGCTTGAGGAGGGTTGTCATAGTGATTTACTTAAGTTTATTGCATGTTTTATGGACTAACCTATGATATATGTTGTTGCCACATTTCATGTGTTTGTTGGTTGTGAATGGCTGCTGCATTCGGTTGTTTTATCTTGTATATATGAATTGTGATTTTTGTGTTTTAGTGTCTTTGGATATAGGTTTTAATGATGGTTAAATTGCCTATTGAATCCAAGTGCTACCCTTACTAAGTTTCTCAATGAAATTTACTCCCCTCAATTCTGTCATTTCAGGTCCAGCTGAAAGATCACCTTTAAACTAAACTTTGTGGCTCGATTTTTTCCTTGAATTTTTAGGTACTTAAACTTCCATATGTCTAGTTATGATCTGGAAGGTTTTGTGATTTTAGGATCACATTTGGTATTTTAGTGATGGTGCTTATTGTGTTATGCAGCAGCTGTCCAGCATCCTGTTTCTGGAGTCCACTGTATCTCAGGCACTCGTGTAACTTAGGGTGTGTATTTACTTAATTTAAGACTATTTTGTAGTGCATGTATGCATGTACATGTATTTTATGTAAAATGAGACAAGTATGTGAACATTTGAGTAATGTTTTGACTACGTATGTGATGTGGTGCAAAGCTATCTAAGTGTGAATCATAGGCTGCTTACTTGTAAACTCTTTTTTGGCCATATAAAGTTGCTAGATGCAAAAGGATGTATTTCCTATGTGCATTGGACATGTATGGGATAGCCTTGGAGGGCTTACTCTTTGTGAATGAAGTGTTTACACACTTATGAAATTTTGTATGGCCAAAATGGTCATAAAGTAACCAGAATTTTGACTCTGAACTCAAAGTTATATATATCCCCATGTAGAAGGAATCTTGGTATAAAATTTTGACCACACCTAGAGCCCAACTAGAGGTTGAAGTAGAATTTGGAATTTCTGAATTTAGAGCCTTGTAGCCAAAGATATGAAATTGCAAAGTTGTCTAAATTGCTGTTCATTTGGTCAGAATTTTGTAACCAATTTAAAAAATTCATAACTTGATCCATAGGTGGGCTATTGATGTAAAAAAAAATTTCTTGGTTTGCTCTAAGTCTTTATTTGATATTGGCACAAATAAAATAGGGGGTACGTGGCTAGAATGATATATTTTGTTAGAGTAAGTTATAGGTGCAGTGGCTAATCACTAGAACTTAACAAGATTGCCTAATGTGTGGTAGCCAAAATTAAGACTTGTACTAGTGTTTTCTTTCTTTGCTACCATGGTGTGCATGACATGTGAATATATGTTTTACGGTTGAACCAATATGCATGTATTTATATAGTGCAGAAGAGGGCCATTTGGGTATGCATACTAAAGGTAGTGTTCTGATGGCCTATAGAACATTACCAATCTTGGGAGTCTAAATGCATAATTTTGGCACCATAATTGAACTATCCTAGAGTGGGTAACAGGTTCTCCATTGAAGATTCTTCATGGAAGCTCCTATTTGGGGAACTTCGGTAAGATGACCAGTGCCCTCTTTCTGGATGTGCCTTTAGGGAGGGGGTCATTACATGAGAACGCGGATAAGACCATCTTTTCCCAAGTTGTTGCATCATTTTAGCCACTATGGAGTGCTAAAAGTTGCACAGAAAGCCCATGGTGACCATCAGAAGACACTCGTCCTCTGGGAGAAAAGGCTCCGGGGGTGCTTGGTCATTTGCCACCGGAGGTTCAGGCACGAATTGGGACTTTGGAATACCTTGTCCTTAGAACGCTGAGTCTCCACGACGGTGACCTGGGAGTGAGTTCCTATAGACGGTGTCAAATGATGCTCTAGCATATCTTTGATGTAGGACATGTTGAGCCTTCAGTAGACCTTCATTTGAGTAATAGCTGCAGCACTTGAAGAATAGCGGTTAGAAGCTCCTCGTAGTGTGTTTCTAAGGGAGGAATCTTTGACGCTCAAGTCAGTATGCGAAGGAAGATGTTGTTAAGCGTGAAGAAAAGAAAATGAGGGTATTTCTTGTGTCTTACCTGGGAGCCTCCCCCGAGTATTTATAGGAGGCCATTTTGCCCATCCTAAGTAGATCAGGATATGTGTTTGGTCGAATTTGGTCCGTACCTTTGGAGAGAGGTATCTCTAATTGGCCATATGTGGTTATGCCCAAAGGGTAGGGGTGTGTGTGAGGTTTTTGTGAAAGATCCTTCAACTGTATTTTTTGTTTTTCCCCTAAGACCCCTCAAGGATCTGAGACCCCTTCGAAGGTAGCATTTCCCCCAAAAGTGACTGGGGAAAGCCCATCGACTGCGCAGACCATTTTCGGGAGGTATTCCTTTTGTCGAGGGTGGAGGCTTACATTTCTGAGGTTGGTCGTATCTATTTTCTAGGGTGGTGTAGATCATTATCCCAAGGTTGGTCGCCTCTTCTTTTAAGGGTAGTGTCAAGTCTACTAATAAAAGGTTCTATGGGTGATAGCCCTTCATCTATCAATATCATTATCTACTTTCAAAGCAGTAAATATAAAGATTAATTGCCTTGTTAAGCAGCTGATCACTGTTAAAGGTTTCAATAAACAAGCTGCGCCCATCATGGGCTATGTGATTACCGAATTGAAAGTGGGGAAAGTGTGATGCTTGGTCCATTTATATGTTATGGATTCGCCTGCTAGTTATCACTTCTTATTAGGCAGAAAATGGACGCATACTTATCATATTATTCCCTTATCTGTGCATCAATGTGCTAAGGGATTTTGGCATGACAATGAAATTTTTATTCATGGTGTGGATGCTCCTTTTGAACTCCATGAATCTTACTTGGCCAAAGCTGCATTTTATGATGTTTTCATCAAAGAAGGTGAAAATGTGGGAAGAATATGAAGGTGTTTCTTCAACGACCAAAGCTCCAAAAAGTGTAGGAAAGCGCCAGTGCTAGGAAATGGAAGATGTAAAGATAGACTCCTATGTGATGAATGATGTTAAAAAATTTTATCGCTTATGTGGATGCATAGGGTCAGAAACTTCAATTATTCTTGATCCCACATCATGTGAATTTTCTATTAAGTTTGATGTGCTTGAAGTTTGCATGATTGAGGAGGCAAAATCTCTAGTTCCTGGTTCATCGTTGCAAGAAATCCAATAAGCTCTAAAGCCAATGCAAGGTATTCCAAAACCTTAGATAAAAGAGCTAGAGCAAATTGATGTGTGCATAGATGGGGTTAATATTAAGCCTTTATTTGTAAGCAAAAGATTAGTAAATGAAGTGAAAAATAATCTTGTATGTCTACTTAAGGAATATTAAGACGTATTTGCTTGGAGTTATGAGGATATGCCTGACCTAGATCCAACTTTAATTTTTCATAATTTGAGCATAAGGCTAGATATAAAACCCATAAAGCAACAACAATATGTGTTTCACTTGGAGATAGAAGTAAAAATCAAAGAAAAAATCATAAAACTCTTGAAGACTAGGTTCATCAAGCCAATTCAATATGCAACTTGGTTGGAAAATATAGTGTCAGTATTGAAAAAAAAAAGATAATTATAAATCTGTGTTGATTTTAGAGATCTGAACCTAATGGTGATTTAACCCTCCCATATATTGATATATTGATGGATGCAACTGCAGGGCAGGAGCTATTTTCTTTTATGGATGGATTTAGTAGTTATAACCAGATTATGATGGTGCCTGGAGATGCGGAGAAAATGACTTTTCGAACTCCATTTAGGAATTTTTATTGCAAAGTTATGCCTTTTGGCTTGAAGAATGTAGGATGAACTTATCAAAGAGTCATGACTATTACGTTTCATGACATGATGCACGATATAATGGAGGATTATGTGGATGATATTGTTGTCAAATCCAAGAAGAAGGGTGATCATGTTGCACATCTTCATCGTGTGTTAAAGCGACATTGCCAGTACAAAAAATGGTTAAATTCGGTGAAATGTGTATTTGGCATTGCTTCTAGAAAGTTCCTTGATTACATGGTTCGTATAATGGGGATAAATGTGGAGCCTGTGAAACTTGAGGTTATCCATAAAAAGCCACCCTTCATTTATCAATCTCAATTGAAGAACTTCATTATGAAAATTTCTTATGTCCGGTGATTCATTCTGGCACTGGTAGAAGTTACACATCCTTTTTAGCTTTTACTCAGAAAAGATGTATTTTATGAGTGGGGAATAACGCAACAATGAGCCTTTGATCAGGTTAAGCAAATTCTCATTTCGCCAACAACTATGATCATGTCAATAAAAGGTGAACCTATGCATCTATATTTGATTGCTACATCCAATTCTTAGAGTGTTTTACTAGCATAGGAAGTTGATAGTCAAGAAAGCCCATTATACTATTTAAGTCATGCTTTTCATGGTAACGGGGGCAATTATCCTTTAATTAAAAAATATTGCTTGGCCCTTGTCTTCACCACTTAAAAGCTATGACATCATTTTCTTGCATATAAGGTTTTCTTAGTTACAAAATCTAATCCATTGAGGTATTTTCTCACTCATCCAGGTTTATCTAAAAGGACAGCCAAGTGGCTACTCATGCTTAACAAATTTGATATCACTATTATAACTCTAAAGGCAATTAAATCCCAAGCATTGGTGGATTTACTTGCTTACTTCCCACCCTCTACTCCTAATAGAGAAATAGTCACACCCCTAAAAGACATAACGAAGAGAGTTTGCATAATGGAAAAAAAAATGAAGGAGAATGGTAACTTTACTTTGATGGATCAACAACAATGTCATCGGGTAGCACAAGCATTGTCTTGGTTCCTCCCTATCAAGATCTTCAATCTTATTCTACAATAAAGCATGAAATCATTTCATTATCATTCAAGTTGGTTTTTCTTTGCACAAACAATCAGGCAAAGTGTAAAGCTTTAGTGCTTGCCTTATTTGCAGCATTAGAGATTGGTATGATGAATTTATGTGTGCATGGTGATTCAAATCTTATTATCAAGAAAACTAATGGTGAATTTGTAATCAAAGAGCCTACATTAGTGCCACACTAATCAATTCTTTAAAAGTTGATTAGGCAATTCACATAAGTTAGATTAGAGCATACCTTCACGAGCATCAAACCATCATGCTGATTCATTAATAACTCTAGCCAGTAAGGCTATTTTGCCAGTATAGGAGGATACTGTTCAATTTCCTATTTTGCAACATGCTCATCCAAGTCCTTTCTATGAGATTTTCCACTCACTTAATTATCAAGAGGGTGATTGAAGAATAGATATCAGAAATTACCTATTGGAGCGTACAACAAGTAATGTTGGAATGTTGAAGACATTTATACTAATGGGTGATGAACTTTATTATCAAGATGCAGATGGAGTTCTTTCACATTGCATGTCAACTAAAAAAATGAAATTTCAATTAGAGAAGGTTCATGAGAAATGGTGTAAGGAGAAAAACATCTCTTTTTATCGCCTACTACAACGCATGGGTTATTATTGGCCTAAAATGGCTAAAGATGCTAATGACTTAAAGAATTCATGTTCTACTTACTTTCATTTACAAGATGTATTGGAATGTCATTTTATCACTCAGGCAGGAGATTGGTGTCATCATTGTATTGATTATCTCCAAAATAGAATCCTTTCGGCACAGTATAAAGATGCTCACCAGATCAAGAGGCGTTCTAAGTGATGTTTTTTTTTAAGGATGACATATTATACCGAATCTCTTTCATGGGCATCCTTTAAAATGTCTTACAAAAAAAAAAAAGAAGCCAAGTCTTAGTGGAGATGCATGCAGCCTCATGTGGAGAACATTAAGGTGGCCAAAAGTTATATTATCAACTGTTAGACACAAGTTATTACTGGTTTACCATAGAAGATGATGCACTTACTTATGCCTGAAATTGTCTTCAATGTCAACTTTATGGTGCCATTATCTATGCACCGATAGTCAAATTGTATAGCATGACCACACCTTGGCCTTTTCATACTTGGGCAATGGATCTTATTGGACCTATCAATTCGCGATCGAAAGGATATGTTTGGATCTTGACAGCTACTGAATGTTTTACTAAGTGTATGGAAGCTATAGCTTTGAAGAAAGCAACTGGCATGGCCATAGTAACTTTCATCAAAGAAAATATAATTTGTTGATTTAGAATTCCAAGAAGAATACTCTCTGATACTGGTAAACCATTTGTCAATTTTTATGCATATGGGATACTGGCAGATTATGATATTGATCATGTGAAGTTTATACCATATTATCCTAAAGGTAATGGTCAAGCAGAAACAACAAACATGACCATACTCAAAGTTTCAAGTAGAATGGTTCATGAGGACCATTCTTTATAGGTTGAAATGCTTTATTTAGCCTTGTGGGCCTATCATACTTCAAAGTGTACTCCAACAAAGGCTACACCTTTCTTACTTGTATATGGATCTGAAGCTTTTATTTCGGCAGAAGTAGCTATCCCATCGGCACGTTTGGCACTTGATTCTAGCCTTAATAATATACTCAACTTTTGTTGGATTTGGAAGCTCTAAAAGAGTAGAGAGATAAAGCCAAGTCAAATCTTCTTATGTTATTAGCAATGTTTAAGTACAACTTACGATAAAATGGTGAGAAAAAGAATGTTTAAAGAGGGGGATTGGTGTTGTTTGCTGTTGAGCATATCAAACGTGGTTTTCCAGCTCCAAAATTTTCTCCAAAATGGGAAGGACATATATTATCCATGAGGTCAATGAAAGTAGATATTGTCGACTTTTGAAACCAAAGACAAGTGCTGTAACATCTCCAATCAACTTCTAATTCATGAAGAAGTTATATTGAATCATTTGATCAAGTTTGGTGCATAACTTAAGTATGAGCAAATTTCAAAGAATAAGAAAAGTTCCATCATCATTTTAGCTCTCTTTCAGCGAATGCAGTGAAAGCAATATCTATTGAAATAAGATATCAATCTCTTACTTCCCTCTTAATGAAAGCATTGGAAAGAATTTTATAACTTTCTTTTAGCGAATGTAGTGAGGCATTATTCATTAAAATGAGTTGTCAATCTCTTATTTCCCTCTTTAGTGAATGCATTTGGAACGTTTTTATAACTCTCTCTTAGCAAACACACCGAGGGCACTATTTATTGAAATAAGATGTTGATCTCTTAGCTCCCGCCTACCGAATTGATTAGGATGGTGTCTCTATTGTTTTCTTTGAATAGATTGACAGCTTAAGTTATATCAAGAGCTCATATTGGAGTTTTGCCAAAAAAACCAAATGAATGGTTTTATTATTTAAATTATTGTATTCATGCCAATATTGAAACAAAGAAAGCAAGTGCCTCACACTCAATGAAAAAGATAATTTGTTTGATAAATGTCAAGAAAGACAAAACAAAAAAAAAACGGCTAGAAACTTGTTTTCTTAAGAAGAAAGTAGGAATATGCCCCTGAGATAAATAATCTCCTCCATGGCCACTAATTTTGTTGCTATTTGTTTATCCTGGTCTTCATAAATTTTGTTTGTTTCCACTAGGGAACTAATCTCATTTTTCATAGATGCCAATTGAGCAGTTAAGGGAGCTTTCTCTTCCTCAAGATGTTTGAGCTTTTAAGATGTTCGTTGTTTCTCATCCTTTATCTTTTGCAACTTAAGCTGGCAATCCTCTATTGAAGCTGTTTTTCTCACTTGTTCGATGATAGGTTGCAACTTTTCTAACTTGAACTTGGAATCTTCAAACATTTTCATGGGCCAAATAATGTCATTTTGTTTATTTTTGGCTTATCATGAATAGTATATGCATAAAGAAATCATCTTGGCACATACTTCAAAAGCCTCATTGACTTCAAATATTTCTTTAGCCGATAAAGTGCAAAAATCTTTCTTTAACATTGCTAATGTATTGGCCAAAGTGTTAAGCATTTTTTGCAGATTTCTTTTGCTTCGAATCTTGCTGGTAGAAAAGAAATCACCTTCTACATTCTACATCAAAGATGACCTATAGGTAATGATGTTGCAACTTTGTCACTTGAATATCATAAAACTTGACAAGATCAATTTCTGCAATAGAACTTGTGTCTTCTGCCGAAGCTGGGGGAAAAGTAGTGTGGGGTAGTACATCAACATTGTGGCCAAGTCGTGAGTCCATACCAATACTAGTATTTGACTCGGGCGGCAAGTTTGTGTACTGTTAATTTACCTTTTTCCAATGTAGAAGAATTTTAGCTAAGTTTTGTGAGTGATTTGCTAGTAGTGATTCACCTTTTACTCACTCCATGTTTCAATCTCGACCTTGAGGAGCCAATCTTAAGGATAGATGATAATAACATACATGGTGTTTGTGCCTGTGTCTGTTTCAAAAAAGAAAGGAGAATATTTGTTTGTTTGAATGAAATATCAATAAGTAATGGTGTAAAATCTTTTTGGCATACTTGAGTTAAAGCAGCACTAGGGGACATATCCTCACAATCATCCATGGGTATATTGGTATTATATTCTTTAGTCTCCAAATTAGTATTAAGGCTAGTCTCAAGTTTGGGGCAAGAAACCTCAATGTTATTTTCATCAGGTTCTTTTGACCTTCCAAGCTTATTAGAGGTTTCAGGCTCATTTTCAGCACCATCTACTTTAGTTTTATCATTTGATCCTTAGGCCTAAAATATACACATGTATAAGGGCAAGAAAAATACAAGCCTATAAAAGTGTTAGGGAGTTGCATCAATTACCTCTAGATGGATCACCGTCTTTTTGGTTTTCTTAATGACTGGCCTTTCATTTGAGCTTGCTGGGAGCATTCCCTTTATTATGGAATAATTATAGAAAGATATCATGATCATCCACAATAAAGAAGGACTTGGTTATGGTCTTAGTCTATTTTTTGAATTCCAGAAAAGCTTCCATGGTAGAGGAGAAGTGAGATAACCACTATAGACTCCAGTAGCTACGCCTTTTTATGCTTGGAAAGTATACATTTTTCTCATGTGGCTTATTCTTCAAGGCATTCATAGTAAGAAATTGAGTCTTGCTTTGTTGAATTGTCATATCCTTGAATAGCCTACTAGCATCACGTGGAATTCCTTGGTCATACCCGAATTATTTGGCCACTCGGTGTAGATTATAAGCAACTAGCTCCTTATCGTTTGGATAGTATGGCGATGGGTGGAAGTTCATCAAGCTGACCAACATGGTCGGGCTTGGCCATGTGAAGAACAATAGAGCATTGTTTTACCATTTTTCTTCCTGCTCCTCAATAGTACTTGTATTTGCCATGTAGCTTTATCTTGGATAGAAAATTGTTAAGGAGACAAAACCTTTTAAGTCAGTCAAGTAAGGCTGGAAGACAAAGGCTGACTCTTCATCAATAGAGAACAAAAGATTGCTTAGAGGATGATTGTTCCAAGCCAAAGTCCGAAAAGGATTTTCTTCTATGCCGATGACTACTTAAGGGCTACAAAGTCTGAAACTTTTACTGAGGAAAAGTTGCAAGAACGCAAAGTCTATTGATGTTACCTGGTCAAACATGTTGAGGTTGCATTAAGGCATAGAAATTACCATGAAAAAAAATTGAACAAAACGCTAATATTTGCTCATAGAATGAGATGTGGCATGCAAGTGCTCATCAAGTTTCTTGTATAAAGAGCCCAAGTACAATAAGCCAAGTGCCAGCCTTTTCCTCTATGCTAATTTGATGGTGAGAAGCAAGCTTATGGAAAAAACTCCATCTTCAGCGGTGCCAGGCTGAAAAAACCCAAAATGCAAGAAATACTTCTAATTTGTAACCGCAATTCACTCTCTTATCAGGAATTATATAGTTGTTGTTGGCTGGCTGCCCAAAGTAAAAATTCAACCATATGTCATAAAGGCAAAATTTGGCCCCAATTTTTGTTGCCTTCCTGGCCTCACTAATATCCTCCGTTAAGCTCTTGTAAAGGCGTGCTTCATCATTGGCCAACTTATCTGGCATGACTTATGCACCAAAGGAACTCAAGGCAAAGAGAACTTTTACATCTTCTAAAGTTGGTGTGAATTCCCCTCAAGCTGTGATGAATGTATAAGTATTAGTACTCCACCTCGTAAAGAGATTCCTCCATATTGAGACCTCATTGGAAACGTGGCAATTCAAGTTCCATGATATTCTGATGGCACAAATGATATAAGCATCTTTCAAAATATTGTAGTACTTCTTATTGTGATTAATTTTATCGATCCATTCCGACTAGCTGCTGACATATCCATCTGGCACACCAAGCCTGGTGTTTGAGGGAGGTACTTCTTTTCTTTTATTCTTTAATCGTAACACTGACTCTAGCGGAATAAATTTAAGCGGGTCCAAACTATCTTGCACCATGAATTTCCAAGAGCTTGGAGATAGATTTTCTCTCTACTTTTTCCAGTTAATCCAAAAGTTATCCTCAAGAATTGCTGGGTCAATCTAATTTGTCTCATCTCCTAGTAGTGACAAATGCCTATTACGATGAGCAAGTGGTTTGGGCAAATTCTTCCATACTTCTTTGTTCATCTCTTTTTTCCTTTTGCCTAATTGGGTACATGATGATATCTACAATCAAGTAAGTACAAAATATAAATTATTGATGCTCTATAAATTCATGCAAAATTCTAAGTTCAATAGTTATGCCAAACACTAATAACTATTGCATGCTTAAGTATTGTTCTAATTGTTTTATATTAACATGTTTCCCTATTTCAATCTTTTGTAAAAAAAAAAAACAGGGAACAAAAAAAATTGGTTCTAGATTAAGATTTACCTTGTAGCTCCTAAGTTGGCCTTAACATTGCACGGAATGAAAGGATGTAAGTGGCTTGGCTGGTGTCTAAGAGGCAAAGAAGCAAACGAGAAACAAAACAAAGAAAAGCGAGATTGGAGAGAAAGGCTAAAATAAAAGGTTGGAATCCTCCCCTTTTTATAGAAATACATGTGCAAGGTAAAGATCTTTCATTCCCTTTCTACAAGAAGCATACTATTGAATATGGAAACACCTAATAAAAATAAGATTTAGGCCTTTTTAAACATGAGATGTAAACCCTGTCTAACAAGGAAATATAGCCATTAAAATAAGATTTGGCCATTAATAAAAAAGAAATCAAATAAGGAGAGAAAGATTTTTTTTACTTAATTAATGTTATTTGTTTTACCTTTATATTGTGATTATATATATCTTTTAATTTATAATGATGCAGATTTCAATCATTACTCATAGAATTAATAAAATTATTCCATGTCCATACAACAATTAAATGGTAACGTCTATCTTATATCTTTAATGCATATGAATCATTTCATGCTCTATATGCAGCAAAGCAAAATATAGTGGTGGAACTTGGTAATTTTATATTTATCTACTTATTTATTAATTATTTATTATTTATTGAAAAAATTTTACTAACCGTTTGATTGTTCTAGGTTAGACAATGTCAGATCTAAAGTTTTGGGCAGAAATTTTATTCTGACATCGTAAGGGGATAAGTTTAAGAAGTTCTAACTTGGTGGGCTCGAAGCAAGACCCATTTAATTTTCTAACTAATCCGGTAGGCCCAGAAGCCCAAAAAAATATTCTTTATACAAAGATGACCGTTACACTTTTATTTACCGTTGATCCAAAAACAAGTGGTGCAATTCTATGCACTCGACTTCCTTATAAATAGCCTTTAGTTTCTTTAGAGATGACTTTATCTTTCTACAATTACCCCACTTTTTACAGCTCTCATACTATTTCATTTCTCTTCCAAATTCTTATTTGCTTCCGCCAATTTTTTCATTTGATATAAGTTAATATTTTACTTTGCCTGACATTTTGTTTTTGCTCGAACTATTATTTCTTATTTCACCTGAGATCCTTTCTCTTAATCAGTTCCGCTGAGTTTGTCAGGTTGTTTGCTTCTCTTCTATGTCGGCCCTTAATCATCTATTTTCCATTTTTTGTGTAACACTTTACTCTCTTTTACAAATAACCTTCACTTACAACTTTTAAACTAAATTATTATACCTATATAATATTCCCCCTGTCCCATATTCTTTACAACATTTGACTTTTTTGCTTAATTTGACTTGAATTTATTCATATTAATATTTGTTAAAATAAAAATAAAAAAAATATATTTAGAACTATGTTTTAATTTATCATTCTTATATAAAAATTCTTCATTTATATACTAAAATATTGAAAATAAAAAATTATAGATTAATTACTAAAAAGTAAATTGTGCAAATAATATAGGACGGAGAGAGCATTAACTTTCAATTGAAATTAGTTCAAACAACAAAAAAGATATAAAAATAAAAAAAATATTTTAAATTAAGTTAACTAAATCTAAAATAAATTGACTGTTACTCCAAGATACAATCTTGCCCTGTGCCACCCTCCTCCGTCATGCTGCCTCCATTTCCACCTCCTCCGGCGGACACCATCCAGCGATGCCGGTCCGTGCACAGTGTGTGCGGTGACTATGACTAGCATCTGCTGTTTGGGAGAGGCAGCCGGGTAAAGTGCACATTGCGTGGGACGAGGCGTACACGACAGAGTCAAGTGATGTGGGTAGCACAATCATAAATTTTGCAAACAGGAGACCTAGTAAAAATGAAGTGGGCCATCTTCTTTAAAAAAGTAAAAAAAAAAAAAAAAAAAAAAAAAGGGAGAAAGAAACCAGCTAAAGGGGTTTCTAGCCAACTGTGAGCGAGCAGCGGGAAGAAATTTAAAAAAACAAAAAAAAAAAAAAAAAAAAAGCAATCCCCAGGCTGACTTAGTCAGTACTCAATCGAATTTTGTTTTTCAGTTTTTTGGTTCAAATTGGCGCGTCACAAAATCTCCGAGACAACTGGCAGTGATAGATAACTAGATATTTTATCTATATAATATTCACTTTGAATTGAAATTGGTTTAAAATTAAAAAATATAAAAATAAAAATAAATTACTTTAAAATTAATTTAACTAAATCTAAAATAAATGGATTGTTACTCCAAGACAAAATCTTGGCATGTGCCACCCTCCTCCGTCATGCTACCCCCATTTCCACCTCCTTCGCCGGATACCATCCAGCGATGCCGGTCCGTACACAGTGTGTGCGATGACTATGAGGAGCATCTGCTGTTTGGGAGAGGAAGCTGGGTAAAGTGCACATTGTGTTGGATGAGGCGTACACTACAAGAGTCAAGTGTGGTTGGCACAATCATAAAATTCTGCAAACAAGAGAGTCTAGTCATCCTCTTTGAAAAAGTTCAAAAAAAAAAAGAGAACAAAGAAACCAGCTAAAGGTGTTTGTAGCCAGTCATCCTCTTTGAAAATGTTCAAAAAAAAAAAAAGAACAAAGAAAGCAGCTAAAGGTGTTTGTAGCCAATCTGTGCGAGAGCACTAGAAAAAAAAAAACAATCCCCAATCTGACTTACTCAGTACTCCATCTAATTTTGTTTTTCAGTTTGTTGGTTTAAATTGGCGCGTCGCATATCTCCAAGACAACTGATAGATACCTGGATCTTTATCTCTTTAGAAGCTTAGAACAACTACTTCCAATGGCGATGGCTCCTCCCCCCCCCACAAGAAAGATCCGAAATTGTGTTCTTCGACGTGGAGACGACCCGTCCCGAGCAGGGCCACGCCCACGCCCTTCTCGAATTCGGAGCCATCGTAGTTTGCTCCAAGACGCTGGTGGAGCTCAGCCGCTACTCCACCCTGATCCGACCCGACGACCCGTCCCTCATCTCCTGTATGCGCAGCCGCTGCAACGGCATCACCCCGGACACAGTCGGCCCCGCCCCGTCCTTCTCAGACATCGCCGATGTAGTCTACAACCTCCTTCACGGTGAGTCACCAGTCTCTCTTAATTCAGTTGCTGACAAGGCGGAAAGAGTATGTGAGACGTGAAGATTTTTTTTTAATTAAACAATCGATCGCTTTTCTTCATATTTCTTTTTGTTGATGAAAGGAACTGATTATTTTGATTCGTGTTGCTTAAGTTTCTGCGGGCTTCTTGAGAAATGGATGGGATAAGAGAAAGATTAGATTCAAATCAGATGAATTGAGGGCCATGTGTGCTTAATTGTATTGCATCACAATTTTCTCGAATAAATCATAAACGTTTTTGGTTTTGTTGAGTTTTAACTCTTTGTAGTTTAGTTTGTTTCCAGTTTGATTTTGGTCTGAGAGAGAACTTTCTAGTTTCAATCGTAGCCGAATTTTGAATTCATGTTTTTTGAGCAATGTCTAGCTAAAATTAAATGTATTGAACTGTTTTTTCTCCCTCTTTTTTCCTTTTGTTTTGTAATTTTTTTTATGGATTATGAGTCATGGATTTTGCGCAGGACGAATATGGGCGGGGCATAATATCCTGGAGTTTGATCGTCTCCGAATAAAGGAGGCATATGAGAAGATTGGCAGGCGGGCACCAGAGCCTAAGGGCACCATTGATTCATTGGCATTGTTGAGTGAAAAATTTGGAAGGAGAGCTGGCGACATGAAGGTAAAGTTATCTGTGATTTTGAATGAAAGACGATGCTTCGTCCTTAAGATTTTTTATTTCCTGTGTACTTATTTGAGGGTTTGACCAAATCAGGAAATAAGACACACCTATACTATGGTGGAAAGAGCTGTTGTTTTATTTGAGATCTTTTCTTGCCTCCGTATGCTTTTCAGGTTATGGTTGAATTGATTGACAGGACCATTGTTTAGTTTTGTTGGAAGGAATTCTTCTCGTTTCTGCTTCTTCTTCTTAACCTCAGACTCTTATTTGATTGTGGATTGCTTTCTTTTCTCTTTCTTCAAGCAAAAGTTTTCCTTTCTGGTAACATGAGAGTTTTTTTGCGCAGCACAGTTGCAGTGGGAACAATTTCAAGTTGTGTCTCAGTGTATTAATTTAAGCATGTTAATTTTTACTTTTCTGCAGATGGCCACTCTGGCAAACTATTTTGGGCTAGGAAAGCAGACACACAGGTAATAAAAAGTCTTAGAAGTAGTTTATGTAGTGCTACAATTGGTAGAGAAGGGTTTTTGTCTTTGTCAGCACATTGTCATCATTTCTCCTGCCTTCTGCAGGAGCATGGATGATGTGGTAATGAATCTTGAAGTTCTCAAGCGCTGTGCAACCATCTTGTTCTTGGTATACCATCTTACCATGCCATCCCTTAGCATAATTTGATTCCTTGAGTTTCTAGTGTTCATATTTGAAAATGAATTTGTAAGGTGATCAAAATTCAGAGCCCGAGAATAGCTAAAAGTGTCACTGCTGGATGGACACAGGGGTTTGATGGGAGTATTCATTGAATCAAACATAAAAGATCTTTTACTTCTCTTTCCAAGTCTTTCAAATATGGCATTCTTGTTTAGCTGGTATTATGCTTCAATTGCTAAAATCACTATGAAATTAAGACACTTTCGCTAGTAATTGTTGCACAATTTTGTTAGTCAGCTGTGGAGTATCTGATTCGTAAACTAATTGCTGTTTTGTTGTATATATGCTCCCATTATTTTTTGTTACCGAGTAATCAAATTTGATCTTTTTCCCTCCTTTTCTTGTGAAGTGAATGCTAAGTGGCATTTGAGGTGCTTGACGGTTTCAAATGTTTTAGTCAACTAATTGTTTTTGGCTAATAAAACTCGATATATGCTCCCAGGAATCAAGCCTTCCTGAGCCTGCTGAAAATATTTCAGTTAATCCTTCTTCAAGTTTCGGGCAACAGCACCCTATCGTATCTCTCCTGACTTGCACCACTGCGGAGGGGTCTCCTGATATGCACTACACTGGAGCAAATGTAGAGGGTTCCAGTGGCTTTGTTAGATTTCTAGTGCCTGAAGACATTTCCACAAGTTCCATTGGCTTTGTGCAAACGTTCCATGGATCATCAAGAATAAAATTATCGTACAATGATGTTGCTTTGCAGCTGGTTTGCTCCCGTTTGAAAGTACAGTTCGGACCTAGGATAAAGTTTCTTGATCATAATGAGCTACCAAAGTTGAACATTGTGGTTCATGCGTCCCAAAGTCTGTGTCGAGTTCTGGATGCATTTGACGATGTTGCACGCCAGTTGTCCATGGAGCCTGGAAGCAACTCTAAGTGGAAGCCTGTTGTGACTCGTAACGATGGCTACCCAACTATAAGATTGAAGTAAGTTCTTGTCCCTATACAGTAACTGATGTGAATGAATCACTTGAGCTTCTAAATAAATGAGTTTCCAAACTATCCATGACAATAAGTTTCATCGGTGTAGAATATAAACTCATTTGGTTGTTTGATATTTCAACCAGCATACCAACTGTGGTCAACGGGGATACAGCTCAGTATGCAACAGAGATGCACCAGAAAGATTGTTCTGGGACCATACAGAAACTTATCTTCAGGAGATTTGATGTCGAAGAACTGAATAGCCTATTCTTACCCGGTAAGTTCGTCGATGTATTCTTCTCCTTGGATCCATATGATTATCAGCGGACGGCAGGCATCCGCTTGGTGGCTGAAAAACTGATCATCCATTCTAATTAGGAAGCGACTTGAACAAGATCTGGTTCACATACCTTTTAGGATTCTAAAGTTGGTTGTAGTGTGTTGTTGTTTATCTTTACTTACCTAAAAGTATATTTGCTTGTAAATTGTAATTTGATGGCTTCGCGGTGACAATGACAGAAACTCAGGGTGCTTGCTGCTGATTCCTAAGTTTATTATAGAGGATTTATATTTTTGATTGCGATGATTCCTCCGATTGGTCGTATTCCAAATATTCACCAAATAAAACCAAATATCATAAAACAAAGCTCAGGAGATCTCGAGATTTTTACTGTATCTTTTTTATTTTTCTATCAGCTACTCTATGACTGTGGCTGTGCCAACAAATTATTTGTATATCTGTTGGCAATGTTGTGGCAAGCCAGAGATGGAAAAGGCTTTACAAAAGTCCCTTAGGTTTAGCTGCAATTACAATTTCAAACCTATTATTTAACAAATCTACACTTTGCCCCTGAATTGAGACATTCTTTTGGGGCGGTGTCTAACATTAATTTTGTGGCTAAATTGCCTCGTTTATCTCTAAACTAAACCTCACATTATAAATTTGTCCTAATGAACTAATTAATATGGCAAATTTGTCCTTATAAGTAACCATTTGTTGCAAAATTGCTCTCCCAACTGCATACTTCTTTTAGGCATCCAATTGACAAACATAAGGAGCTAAACTAGAGTTCAACTTGGTAGAAAACAATAAAATTGGATATAGAAATTTTCTACGGAAGTGATTCACATATTAAAATTTCCAAATCTACCTAGACTGTACTGACCATTCACTTATAGGCATTTAATCCGATGATAAAAGCTTGCTATATAAAATAAACTTTGAATTAAAAATAGTTTAAAACATTATCTTGTAAACGTTAGCTATAAACTTTTAAGTTCGTTAATTGGACACCTAACAAAGCCTTGTACATTTGGCAACACAAAGTAACTTTAATAAGAGGTTTGCTACATTAAGGACAAATAATGAAATTTAGCCTTGCTTTTTCAAATTCTAATTTTAAGCGAAAAAAGGAAACTTTACCCTTGAGGTTTGGCTAACCTACAGGTATAACCCTTTACTTTGGAAAACCGACGTTTTACCTCTTGCAAAATGCAGAAAAGAGGTAAGTACAACTTTTTCCCTAGTATTCTTTGGTTATAGACTATGACCTCGAAACTTTCACATTTGACAAGCTAGCCCTTGTCCTCAACTGGCCTCTCCATCTGGTACAAGAACGGATGAATAGCAAAATCAATCGATATACTGCCTTTCAAAATACAAAATCAAACAACACAAGACAAAACCACAATTAACTTAGAAATGCCAATAAGCAATTCCCGAACTCATAAATCTTCCAACCAAAAAAATCAATCAAAATCAAGCCACAGCATGCGAAGAGATGGACAGGGGCTCCTGTGCCTACAAACTCTGCATACTTCCTCCCTCTTGAAACCTAGTGATCCTCTTGACCGGAAACTACTGGATGGGCTTCTCCGATCTCGACACTGGCTTCACTGCTTTGGCCCCGGGATGCCTTTCGTCAAGCCGCCTGTTGAATCGTAGAGAACAAAATGCATAGAAAATAAAGAAGATGATGGTGGAACTCATATACAGTCGCCTGATGTTGTTGTCATTGCCTTAAGTTGGTTGGTCATGGAGGAGGATGGCAGTTCATGGGCTCAGAAACGTCGAACTGGAAGCCCTGAGGGAAGTGAGATCTAGTAGTGGTTTAGCTGGAGAAAGAAGAAGAATCAAGACCAAGAGGGTGACACGTGGGCTCCTCCCCATCTGCCTCCGATGGCTTTGCGATTTGTCCGAAACTCCAATCCAAATCTACATCTTCCCGAACAAATCAGCCCTTCTAACAAACCCATCACAGAGGCTGGTGATTCATAAATTATTTTTTAAAAGAATAATTGATAAAAATTTAATTTAAAAGGTTGGAAGAGAAGAACGAATAATATGAAATGATAGTGAAAGTGAATAATATATACTGCTTGTATTTACTATACATACAATAGAAGTCTATTTATATACAAGAATCAAGAATAAAAAGGAAAGAGAGAAACAATAATAAACTTAGGTAATTACATTTATTTAGGGTAAAATCTAAATCAAATCCATTGCTAACACCCCCATTAAACTCAAGGTGTTACCGTGGATGCCACTTGAATTTGAACATGAGTTCTTGAAAGCACTCAAGAAGATGAGTCTTGTAGGCATTTGGAATTGCATTTCGGTTAGCACAATGAAGAGGTGTAGCAAAGGGGCGATGAACTCTTGCATCTTCCAATAACTAACAAAGCTAGAGCAGCTCAGAGTTAGATCAACAAGAACTTGAAATTCAAATTATGTACTTGAGCAAGCTACAACAAATTGCTTCATACTCTAATGAGAAATGAGAGTCTCCTTAAAAGAAACAATACCAGAGGTCGAATGATGATCTTTAGGATCCTTGGCCCAATTAGCATTAGAGTATCTCAAAAACCAAAGATGAATGTAAAAAGAAAATTTAATCCATGAAAGAGAGTGCCTTTCATGTATTGAAGGATTCAAATAATGTCGAATAGTGTGAAAAGCAAGGAGCAGCCATGAATTGGCTTACCAAATGGGCCACATGAGCAATATCCACATAGTAAGCTAAACAGAAATCCCAACAAATTGAAGATATATCTGGGCTAGATTGGGGCAAATGAAGTTTTGCTATATCTGAGGCCAACCCAAGCAAGCAGATTAGATGTAATGTTTCACTTGAGATAGATAATAACCTTCAGAATCAAAAGAAACTTCAAGACCAGAATAGTAACTAAGTGGTCCAAGATTCTTCATTTCAAATTGTTGATTGATATATTGTTTTATCTCAAAGACACTACAAGAGAAACACAAAAAACTAACTAGTGAATTGGTCACCAATTGGTCAATATTTCACTTTTTGGAAACCAATTGGCAATTGAATTGTTGGTCTTTAAAAACTTCATCGCCAATGTCCTAGCAACTAACTAGAAAACGAAGTTAGTTGCTAGTCAGTAAGCACCTTTCCAATGACTGGGTAGCAACCAATTTTAGGACAACCTAAAATTTAGTCGCCTTTTCAGTTAATTTTTTGCATTTCTCTTATTGTGAGATACAAGCTTCATCATCACTTGCGATGATCATATCATCTTGATAAAGAAGAAGGACAATGCCATGATCTATATGCTCGATAAAATAGTAGGATCATGTGAACTTGAATTGAACCTATGTTCAGTGATAGTAAAGTTGAATTTTGCAAACCAGGCCCTCAAGGCTTCCTTGAGTGCATATAGAGCTTAATGAAGTTTTCATACCTTGTGAGAAAGAAGAGAATAACCTGCTAGAGGTTTTATATAAACCTTTTTGTAAAGATCGCCATTGAGAAATAGATTTTTCTTATCCATTTGGAATAAATGCCACTGTTTTATGGGTGTAATGGGCAACAAGCTCCAAGGAAAAGTCAATTACAAACATACGGAAAATTTTCTTTATAATCGATGCTATATTCTTGATTCTATCCTTTTGCTACTAAGCATTCCTGATAGAATTCCACTAAGCCATCTAAGGTGGTCTTAATTTTGCGAACTCATTTGCTCTCATTCATAGGTTTGCCTGAAGTTCGACCAAACAATTCCCAAGTATTAGTTTTCGCCAGGCTTGTACTTCTAGCATAACTTGCTGCCAAAAAGGGTCAGTACTAGCCTTATGATAAGAGTGAGGTTCATGTAAATTAACAATGATAGAAAAACAATGGTAATCATTAAGACAGTGACTGGTTCCCTTACCTAGGTGGAACAATAAAGTGGTGGAGTTGATGCAAAATCAAAATCAGTAGATGTAGGAGCATATTCTTATAAATAGATGCATCTTCAGGAGTAGAGTAATTGAGCTGGTTCAAACTATCAGTTTCAAGGAACAACGTAGCATAGAGTGTCATTAAAAAAAGTATTTGAGTACTTTTGGTTAGGTGAAATTTGGATAAAGAAGAAAACAAAGTATTTTCCCAAAAAGTGACATGAAGAAATACTTGAAGTTGGTTTGACATTGGGTCCTAATGTCTATAACCTTTATGTTCAGTTCCATAGCCTAGGAAGTAATAGAGACATGCACAAGGTTATAATTTGTTGTGTTCATGAGGACTTCATCATCTTCTATGGTTCATCCTTTTTAATTGGATTTGTTAATGCCTTTATTAAGTTTTAGACCATGTTCTCCATGAATTTGCTTGTCATGTTGGATCCAGTTATAAAGTAACTTTTCTTTAGCTTCCTAGAATTGTACTTTATCAGATTCGTTAAGTTTATGCTTAACCGATGATTTCAAGTTTCATGGTTCCCTTGAATGCTCGTTATCTTTTTTTTTTTATTTGATAAATGTTGTTTATTGAAAGCTCTAATTGATAGCATACATGGACTCAAATTTGAATTAGAAAAGTCTATTTGGGTTGGAATTAAGAGATAAGTTAGTGATCATGTAACGACCCCAAGGCAAAAGGGGTCCTTCTAGGAAAACTATAAGACCAGAGTCTCTCACTAGTTACAGTTGGCTAGCTAATTAATTACTCATTTTAAAAGTCTTTCATGCATCCAATTATTAACCTAATTGTTAATACTCTTTTGTGACTTTCATTTAGGTGTCTTAGGCTAGATTAGGTAAATATTGGTTAATTAGTGTCTAGGGGCATTTTAGTCTTTTGGATAAAAAAAATTGTTGTCTCATGTCCCAAAATTCTTTTTTTTTAGTCTTTAAATTTTGTTTAGGTCTTAATTAACTTGTTTGTATTTTTTGTATCGAATGTGAGCCATTTGGGGTAATTTGGGTTAACATTATGCTTAATTGTGAAAGTCTGGGCTCTAATTGAGATTTCCAGGATGTTTTAGGGTTCAATTGAAAACCATGCAAAATTCTGGGTTTAATTGACAAATCTAAATTTTTTATTGGGCTCAATTGAAAATCTATGATAATCTTGATCTCTAGATGGAGTTTTCACTTCAAATCTATTTCCATGCATTTGTTTAAGTACAATGAAGGGTTTGGCATCATAAAAATGTAGGGGGACATGGATAAAAAAATGAAATAGGGTGGGTTTGACCCTTAAAGTACTTAAAATAGGCACTAATAGCACCAAATGTGTATATGATTGTACATGCACTTGGAAATTTTACTAAATTTTCATATTAGCTAGAAATAAAGAATTTAACTGTCATCATTACTTCTAAATGAAATTGTATGTGAATATATGTGTGATGGTTGAACCAATATACATATATTTGCATAAAGACCAAGGGGGCCACTTGGGTAACTTAGTGAGAGTTGTTATGCTTGGCATACAAAACATGCATAGCACTTGGGACTTGGCACACTAAATATGTTACTGTATTTGAGTACTTAGAGTGGTAACAGAATTCTTGCTCATAACTAATCATTGAATGAACTAATCACAAGTACAAAACTAATACAAACATGAAAAACATAAATCAATCTTGATCGAACACCAAATAAGATATTTATAAACAAATCAAATAATACATTATTCGATTTTTATGAATTTGGCTAAAATAAATATGAATTTTTATTAACTAAAAAAATGAACGAATATGAAGTAAATATTAATACTAATAAAAAATGTAAACTTTATTTATAAAAAAATGGAAATATATTACAAATTAGAAATTAATAGTAAATTTATAAGTATAGATATCATTCAAAAGTAGCAAGTTTATTAGAAATATATTACATATTTAGGGAAAACTGGATTGGAGGTTGTACGAGATGAACTTGTAGTTGATTTGCATGATTTGGAAACCTTATGGGCAATCAAAGCAGTTGACTCTACTTGTATAACATAAGGAGGCTACTATTAGGCCAAACCTTTGAGGGGTCCTTTCTATTTTTCCTATCTAGGGTCATTGTGGGGGATAAATTGCATGGAACCACTTTCATCATTATTTGGATTCATGTACATTTTAGTTGCAATAGATTATATTTCAAAATGGGTAGAGGCAGTTTCACGTTGAAATAATAGTCATAAAACTATACTCAAATTTTTTAAGGAAAATATTTTGAGTCGATTTGAAATTCCTTAGGCCATAATAAATGATGGGGGCACATTTTTATAATAGATCATTTGAAACTTTATTGATTAATTATGGCACCACACATAAGGTTATCACCTTTTATCATCCACAAACAAGTGAACAAGTAGAACTAGCAAATAGGGAGATAAAACAAATCCTTCAAAAAGTTGTAAACGCAAATAAAAAGGATTAGTCATTGAAACTAACTAATTTACTTTGTACTTACTGCAATATTTTTAAAACATCAATGGGTATGTTTCTCTATAGGTTAGTTTGTGAAAAACCTTGTCATTTGCCTGTGGAACTTGAACATAAAGCTTACTGGGGCTATAAAAGCTTTTAATTCAAATCTTGATAATGTTGGTATGTTGTTTAGGTTGCAAATAAATGAGCTTAAAGAGTTGAGAAATAATGCATATGAGAATTTGAAAATATATAAAGGTAGAACCAAAGCTTTTCATGATAGAACAATCTTAAGAAAAATACTTGAAGTTGGTTAAAAGGTTCTGTTTTATAATTCTCAACTTAACATACTTCTTGGAAAACTAAGATCAAGATGGAGTGACATTTTTATTATGAAACATATCTATCCTTATAGGACTATTGACATTAAAAATTCTAAAAATGGTAATGTATTTAAAGTAAATGGACAAGTAGTTAAACCAATTTTGGAGAATGTTGATTTACGGGAAAAAATTGTTCAACTTAATGATCCTCAAAGTGAACATGGTAAGTAAATGTTAATATATTTTTGTTTTTTTAGATAGATCATTTATTTTCTTTTCATTTTCTTTCTTAATTTTTTTCCTCTTTTCTTGGTTAGGTGGCAGATATGGTACTCTATGGCTCTTAAATCGATTATTTCAGTCTATCATAATAACTTATTTCCCTTTCCTTTTCTCTTAATTTCTTTTCAACATGGATACTGTTATTTCTACTTTGTGAAAATAGTTTCCCCCTTTCTCTCTAAATGTTCTTAAGATGATTTACCAAGTTAGATGTAAAAGATTAAGAGTTTTGATACACAAAGGCATTCTTGAAGATGTACATTGGTTAATTGAAGCTAATGTCTATTTGGTTGTTGAAATCCCAAAAGCATTCATGTCCCACATGTCTGGCTTAGCCAAAATTTCTTATGCCAATAGGCGAAGGGCAAAAAGGTTATGAGTCTACCATAAATGTAGTCAGTGGACTTGTAATACTAGATACTATTTTTTTGAGATGATGTCTGATAATCAAAAAGATAAAATACAATTTATTGAGAATGGCCTGAGTAAGCAATTTTTAGATAATATCCGATTGACTCTTGAGACTTATTATTGTGGATTAGTACAACATAAGCTTATTGGTTTATGGAATACTTTTCATAAAGAACAAGAGAATCTAACTTTAAAAGACCATGTTTGCCAGTTTGCAAGAAAGCTAGATGGGAAGCAAATCCCCGACTCATAGAAGGCATTAAAGTTAGCACTGGACATAAAACCAAAGGCAGATGTAACCACAATTACCGCTACTATACAAGTACACTGTTATTTTTGAAAATTTTATTTTCTTCTAATAATAATCTACCTACTCATGTGGATGTTATCATTGCATTATTCTTTTATCTTTATAAATGCAAGTTCTTCTTTTCTTTTTCTACATGGTTAAGGATAGAAATAAAGGGAACATCAACCTGTAGATTCTGAAATATATATGAATTTTTTGGATCTTTCCCTGGAAAGGGTAAAGTGTTTCTCAAAGCAGCAAGCTATTTGGGTAGAGTCCTAACTAAGTGAAAAATACATTTGATATATGAGAGAGGTAGCGTTGGGTTGATGGGAGTAGTAGCAATAGTCGCATTTCTAGAGGGTACCTAAGTTTTGGGTATCACTCTTTTACCTTTAAAGTGGATTAATGGAGGCACAACTGGGGAAGAATTAGTGATTTCAAATATGCAAGAGCACTTGTTGCAAATGCTTTACTTAATATGTAAAAGAAACTCATTGGATTCTTAACAATTTCTTTGCAAGTTTGTTATCTTTCACAGATCAAGCTATTCAGGAAAATTTTCTCTCAAAATTGACAATATATATCTTAATTTTTGCATTAATTGCTAAAGAATTACTTAACAAAATGTAAGCTTTTATTCCAGAACCAAAACCAGCAATAATTCAGATAAATTGGGCACAACAATTCTTCCCAAGGAGCTCCATCTCATAAGTATCCTTCACATTGCTAGTCATTTTATTTTTGTTAATTTCTTTTTTCCTTTATAGGATGTCAATCCTAATAAGTGATGAAAACACTGTTGAAGATAGCAACCTGGACCCGTGGATTTCTCTATAGCATTTTGTCTTTTAATTTTAGTAGTGGCACTGTCTTCTTATTGAGCTTATTTTGGTTTAAGTTATTTCAGGATTTTCATTTTCAATAACTACCGTTTCAGATAATTTCTTCTTCACTCTACCTAGTTAGCGGGAGGGATAGTTGACATATGAATTTTTTTAAGGTAGCTTTTCTCATGCTAATATTAAAACCATTGGACAAAGTGATTAGTTTCGAATGGCTGAATAAGGAGTAAAGTTACTCTTGACATGCATCCTCATAAGTTTGCTAGTCATAACATTTTTTAAGGGGGTAGGTTTCAACCCTGTTTGGATGACATATCTTATAAGTAATTTATGTTTTCTGTCTAAAAAATTTTTGTGCTTGATGATAGAATTATTGAAATAATTAACTAAATTAACTTTTACAAGCTTGAACTTTTGTTTAACATAATGGATTAGTCAAATTTCAATCATTTTTCTCTTATTTGAATGACTGAGAAGTGAATGAATCATTGAAGAATTTTTTTTACTATAGTTTTTATTCTCATTACTTCAACAATGTTTTATTTATGGTATAGAGATTCATTGAAGAAAATATTGGATGAAACTTGAGTATTGATTCCTTACAATGCCTTACCTGCATGTGTTATCAGTTTTATTTTTTTTTATTTTATATTTTTTGGTAATGTTGATTGTTGATTTCATTTTTCTTTTCTTTATTTTGTTCATATTCATGTTCATGTTTACTTATCATATTTGCATATATGAGCAATTGCTTGTAAGGACATTTAGGATGAATTAAGGTTGTTTGTTTACATTTAGAAACTCAACTCATGGAAATATCATCAATGGATGTATACCTTGTAAGCTTGAAATAATTGTTAAGTTTTGAAAGTAGTTAAAGTATGTTAGCCATTACCTTAGGTATAAAAATAACACTGTGAGTATTTTGAGCCTCTAGTGTTTATTAGGATGTGTAAATTCTATTGTTGAGAGTACTTACTTTGTGTTTTATGATTGACCTTGCTTGGATGGATGGCCTTAAGGACCCATGTAACCCAGCTCCTTGTCTGTGAATGTAAGGAAAAAGATGGCATTTTAGAGCTAACGAATTACAAAATGGCTAACCTTGTACATTATCCCTTAGTGACCCATTTGAGCCTTATAGCCTTTTTTTTTTTGTTTGAACCCCGTATATTCAATCGCTTCCACTTCATTTTGATCTTTTGTTTTCCTTGGAACTAGTAATGCTTATGTGATTTTGGGCATTAGAAAGTTAAAGTGAATGTGTTTTGCAGTATAATAAAGAATAAGTGTAGTGTTGTACTTTAGGAAATACTGGGTTATCGTGTGCTTAAATTATCATACTGGAAGGTTTTAGGATGAGTTGAGTTTTAATCATAAAATTGAGTTGCATATCATTAGATGGTTAGGTTTTGGACCTACTTTAATTTGTTGTTTTTTGAAGAAAAAAGCAAAAATGAGACCATAAGAAAATGCCCTCGCAAAATAAAGTAAAAAGAAAAAAGTGTTAAATGCAATGACTTTAAAACTCAATCATATTTATTTTATAAACTCATATGTTAATGTAGAATTGTGTGTTGGAGATTGTTTAAAATGTGATAGACTAGTGTTGATTTGGAAGACTTTGGGTGTTTAGTGTTTTAGGTGCCCATATTTATTGATGATTGCATTGCTAGTTCTCTTAGCTCCACCATTAAAATGGCATTCATTCCATTTCCGCTTTCACCAAACTTAACCCTATTACAACCTTATATAAGGACTATTGGACTTATATATACATGCAATTCCCCTTTGAGAATTGAGTGAGGGTGAAATTAGATCCCCTTGCAAGCTCCAAATTGAGAAACACAAAAAAAGCCGTTACAACAACCCTACCTTAAAATGAGTGCAAACACTTATGTAGTGATCATTTATCTTTGGTAACAAGAACTTAACTTGTTTTTTCTACTTTCATTAACTACTTTTAAGTCAAGTTTACAAGTGTTATATTTTCATAATATGGTGTGTTGTGAGTTGCTAGATTATGTGTTTTGTTTATTTTTATTATTTTTTTTTAGTTTTATAGGTTGCACTTGCTAGGGACTAGTAAGAACCTGGTTGGGGGTGTGATAAATGCTCATAAATGTGCAACCATTAAGTGTTTAAATTATCATTATATACTTTGAGAATGATTAATTTCTCTAATTTAAGCAATTTTTATAATCTAAAGTGAAAAAAACATTTATTTACAAATTGAGCTTAATAACTGTTTTTATGTTGGTAGATAAAATCTTAACATCTATCAATTCTTGAACTAATGATTATGCCTTAATTATCTACAATCTATAGCTCATGTTCCAGTCTAATTGAGAGATGTAGGAGGCCAAATTTGAATCACAAATAAAATCAGTTCTAGCATTTATGCACTTGGTGATCCTTCACGAGAAAAATTATAGCTGGAGATGTGAATTTTAGAATTGACTCATTCTAAAGCCATCTGAAAGCCAACACATATATCTTCAACTCTACTTTATATGTTGAGAACTGGTTTGATCATTTTTATTGTTGAAATCTAGTTCTAAATGAGACCATCTGTTTACTGTGCACTGAAGAGTATTCTTAGTAGAAAAATCATAACTTGAGGTATAAATGTCAATTTTGAATGATTAAGATATTCCTTCAAAGTTAAAGAAGAGAAATACAAATCTCATGCTTTGAGAATAATTGATGTGTACAGTGGTGAAAAAATTAGAAGAAGTTTAAGCCACTTGTGTTAACTTGCATTCACCTACCCTTTACTATTCCAACCATTCTTTACTATTTCACCTGCTCAAGGCTTTATAAATAGGCAACTTGGAGAGGATGAAATTAACCAGATTTTTAGGCAAAGTTATAGTTATTGTATCAAAGTTAGTCTTCCTTCTTTGTTCTTGTTGTTAGCTTGCTTTCAAACTTGGAGCTTTGTTTAAGGTGCTTTCTTTTTGTTCTCATTTGGTCTTTCAATCTATGTTTATTTCATTTTCAAATATGTTGTTTATTGTTATCATGTCTAACTAATTTTTCTTTAGTGAAGATGAAAGAGTGAAGCTTTTGGTGTAAAGGTTATCGCTAATTCAAATGGATCCTAACAATATGAGTATTTAATTTTTTAATCAATTTAGCTAGCCACCTCAATAAGTGAGAGTTTTGATCCATCATAGTTGATCATTAGCATAAAGGGCTGCTTGATTCCTTCTATAGGGGATGGCTTTGCCAGCTGTGATATGTTCGAATCTTAAGTTATTATGGACAAAAATCAACATGATAGATATTTGAACCCATTGACAAGTGTTGGCACTATAAGATTAATGAAATATAATACTCACTCATGCCAAATGTTTTTTAAATTTGATTACTAAATTCCCTGATTGAGACCTCCTTTATGTGTGGATTCTAATTGAGTAGCAATATAAGCTAAAATTAATCATAACTAATATACTAAAGGTACAGCCTTTAACCTTAGCTATTTCTTTAAAATTGAGTTTTAATCAAAACTTGTTTACATCTTTTGTCAAATGTTTCTCTATTTCTATGATTTTTATTTTCTAATTCACTTCCTCGTGGTTTAACAGTTGGACTCTTGGGATTTTACAACTTGTGACAACCTACATTTAAGTTACAACTGTTAAGTACAGCAGACAACCACTTTTTCATTGTCATTCTTTTCATTATGAAAGATCTAGAGAGAATTATGAATAAGCATCAAATTTAAAGGCATGATGGTGCTTTGAATATAAGGAAGAAATTGTAGGACCAAAGTTGGCATTTTTCCTAATATTCCTTTAACTTTAACTATAAAATTAATGGAAGGACCACAATTGGGATAAAATAAAGGTGCTTTTAAAAGGACAAAAAGAAGGTTATAGACCCATTTAGAACAACGTGAAAATGTTAGGGAAGACAAATGAATGTTACCCTACAAATGCCCTTAATCTAACCTACATTTGCCTTTTACTTTTAAAATCTATATTTTACTCCTACTTTTTTTTGTACAGTTGGACAGTAACTTAATAAATAATTGTCACAAAAAGAAACTTAACAAGAGATTTAAACTATCTATATTTCCATAATTTCAAGTTGTATGATTTTTTTAATAGTTAACTGAAATGAAAAAAATATATATTTTTTGCATTTACAAGAAGGAAATTTTAATAATTTAAAATGTCTTTTATTGTAAAAAAAATTGAAATTACTGGAATATTTTTTTTATTGGCAATGAAATATTTTATTAAAAGCAAAAGAAGAATAATAAATACAAGGATCCTATTAGAGAGAAAGATTGTAACACAAAAAAATCCCAAATCCAAAGAGCTCAATCTCCAAGAAAGAGAAACCAAAGTCAAAAGCAGCACCCTAAAGGCAGAATAAATAAAGTAAAGAAAAATAAAGCACCTTAATAGGACTTATAGGCCAAAACCCTGATATAAAACCGTAAGCCAGAACAAACTTATGCTTGAAACCAATAGCCAAAACCAATGAAGACAACCCTAAATTGGAGGAAATGAAAATATAGGACTATTCTTGAAGCTATTTTTTGGTGACTTTATCTCTCATTCCAACCTCTTCAACTCAGTTTTTAAAGTTGAACCTTTTGTCCTTAAATTCACCTTTTTCCGTCCCTTCTCTAATTCTTTATCTTGTAAAGATTCTCTAAATTTCCCAATGCAAGTTTATCACACTCATCTAAAAACAAGCCCCCTTAACAAGCCACAGATATTAATTGGCCTACTAAATCATGCCTAGAAGAAAATTTATTAGGCCCACATAAGAATCAAATCCCTTTCCCACTTTCCCCTCACCACCGTATCTCTTTCTCAAATTTCCTTGATGCTCGCTGGCGCATACTGTGCATTGCTTCAATTCCTCTATGACTCATTGACTTCCTCATTGATTATTAGCCCATTACTGAGGGAACTAGCCTTCCTAGACTGCTCCTTATCCAACAAGCCTTAAACATGCTAAAAATTTTGACTTATACGTTTTTAGAGAGTCACACAATTTAGGTTAGGCTCCAAAAGTTGTTATTAGATAGTTTAAAATAAGTAAAAATTAAAGTGTAGATTTGTAAAAATAATGAGTGCAAAGTGTAAGATAAGCCGAATGACTGTGGAGTTTTTATAATGTTTTATGCTAAATTTTTTGTCTGATTATCTTAGTTTAAGATTTTATTTTCATGATGAGATTGGGAAATAATTTTGCCAAGTCTTAAATGAATGGAGTCTTCATCAAACTCAATCATTAAGTGTAAGATAAGTCAAACCACTGGCGAGTTTTTGTAATGTTGTTTATGCACAATAAGAATAGGAAATAATTTTGTTAAGTCTTAGATGAGATGGGTCTCCCGTAAACTCATTTATTGAGCATAAAGTGTAAGATAAGCCAAATCAATAAGGAGTTTTTGTAATGTTGCTTATGCGATAAGATTGGGAAAATAATTTGGCTAAGTCTTAGTTGAGATAACTCTTCCATAAATTCACTCGCATAAATTATGCTATATTCTTTATATATTTAGTTATTAAAACTGCATATCTTCATACTCACATAAAGATGTTCATTTCATTGTATATAAATGGTCATACAGTCATAGAGATAATGTTTCATATAATTTGACATGTCTTTTCAATGAAACTTTTACATTAATGCAAAACCATGTTTATTTGTAACAAACAAATATTTGTTAATACCATTATAGATAAGATGCATGTATCTAAATATCATAGTTCATATTGTGAACATTATGTAACTTTTTCACCAGTGTACGAATAGTGATGTAATTTAAAAGTGCGTCTAAACACTTGAGCGTTTGTTATACATACTCTTTGTATTTTTTTTTAATGAATAAGCAGCTTACTAACAAAAGCCTAAGGAGGCGCCAAAAAGTAAAATTTGTATGAGTTACACAATAGGTTCAGTAGATAAACTGCTAGAAGTACTTGCATCTAGTTTAGTATGTGAAGTAATTAACATTATCGAACGAAACATTGGTAGTTTTACAAAAATTAGGAAGTTCAATATGACAGAACCAAGAAATTATCTTAGTGGGGCAATCAAAATGAATTACATACATTATATAACGAGTGGGGTCGCTTTCTGAAATTCTGTAGGGTTGTAATGAATTCTTCCCAAATGGTTATATGCAATTTATCTAATTTTTTCAAAATTAATAATGGCATATTTACATGGCACCCCACCTGATTCAACTTCTCTTATGTCATCAAACATAGTGCCCAAGAAGAAAAAAAGGCATTTAATGTAGATGTTAATAATTGAGTTGATGATACTCAGTGCCCTACTTAGCCAGTAGGTTTGCTACTTGGTTCCTTTCTTTGAACATGTGTTTAATGCTAGTGACTTGCGCTAGCTGGGATCATTAATAACCTGCATTCATCTAATAAATAAATTAGTTTAGCATAATTATAATAATCAGATGAATTAATGATATCCACTATCATTTATGAATCCATCCTTAAATGAAGGGACTAGGTATAGTTGAAGGGAAACTTGAGCATTCAAATAGCACCTAAACTTCATCAATTAGCCTACCTGTTAAGCCTAAAGTTTCTAATGGAAACAACTGACACATTACCAAGGGTCCAAGGCCATCTCTAACTAGGCCTTGTGCTCCGCCATATTTTTACTTTTTTCTTAAAAGCCATCAACATCCGATGGTCATCTCTTTGGTTACATGTACTCACTCACTCACTCACTCACTCACTCACCCTCTCTCTCCCTCTCTCTCCCTCTTATGTTTACTAATAAAAAAATGTTTGAATTGGGTATAAAAAATAATTAATAATAGGTTACTTTTAAGAAGAGATCTAATTAATATGGTAGATGTAGTCATGTAGAGCATTGCTGCAAAAGATTGCAAACTCTGACCAAATATTGCCTTTAAAACATTAGATTAAAAATTCCCCAGACTTTTATGATATCTATACACACCAAGAGACTTATGTTATGGGCCCACAAAGAAAATATGACACACTAAGGCCTAGTTTGTTTGCGCTTTATGTTACATTCATGCCTCTAGTCATAAGGTTAATGAGTTAAATGTAAGGGTAATTGAACTCATTATCATGGAATTGGCGATTAAAAGCACAGAGAAACTAATTTTATGTACAAAAGTTTGGAAGAAAAGTGAAACAAACATTCACATAAAACATACTAAAGATGCCCTTGGGTACAAGGGTATAATGTGGATGACATAAGCTAGTTACAAAGGATGAGGGTCAAATCGTAACTAGTTAAGATAAAATAGGCGATTGCGTAGTGACTAGAGTGTAAGCATGGGAAATTCGGGGCAGAATTGAAGCATATAGCATGAATGAGGGCTATAATAAGCATTAGAGCCCCACTCGTGTAGTTGTCAGTCCCAGTAGGTTACACGAGTACAGTGAACTTGAGATGTTGGGTTTCACCTGCTTTTTGGTTAAAAAGCTGAGCATTAACAGAAAGAAAGGCTGAAAAAACTATAAATTGGCCGAAACTTTGAGAATTTAGGCACCGATGTTAATGAATTATGAAGTTTTTAGAGTTATGTGGTTGCTTTCATGCTAAGGAAGAGAAAATCAAAAAATTCTATTGGGTAAATGACACCCGTCATCCCTAAAATATCCCAGTGTTGCTTAATCATCCTGAAACTATAAAACGTTGCTTAATATCCCCAAACTGTGCAATTTTTTCCCAACCTCCGTCATTTTTTAACGGCTGGCATATGGCAAGACAACAAGTATACCAATTGGGTTGTTTAAGGACGATGGTGCAACAATTAGGTAGTTTGACGATGATGGTGAAACAATTTATAGTTTCGGGATGATTAAGCAACATTGGACATAGTTTAGGGACAATTAGTGTCATCTACTTGATTATACTCTGTTCTGGTTTTTTATTCATCTTCTATGTTTACAAGCAAATTAGTGTTGCCTAAGTAAGATACTGATGATGTTGTTTGAGAAAGAGGCCGACTAGGGCTTTGTGGGTTAAATAGCAAAGAACTAACCCTAATGAAGAGGGAAAGAAGTTGGTTCTGATTTGTTTTGTTATGTGAATGGTGCTAGCATTGTGTAAAACTCACAAGTAACAAATAAAAATCCAACCATGGCTAGGTTATGAAAGATTTCTGAAGCCCAATGTTTCTATGATTTGTGCTACTTGTTATGGATGTCTCTGGCCTTAAGTCCCCTCTGTTTGATTATTATTTTTGTTATGTCCAAGTCTCATTTCATGCATAACGGAGTCCTTTTAGTGCCCTGTCTGTTTATTTTTTTTACTGACATGTCTTAAAGTGCAAGTTTTACCTAATTGTCTTAGGCCCCTTACTAAGTTCTAAGATCTATAAAACTCACCCTCTTTCTATTTACTTTTTGAAGGGAAAGGGAGGAGGAAAACTAACTGTTTTGTTAGAGTGTTTTAGTGTTTTGTTTGAGTGTTTTTGTGTTTTGTTTGTAGGTAATTTTTAGTTCATTTTAGCTTTCAATATGGTTAAGTATGTGCTAAATGATTCTAGCAATATGTGTAGTGCATAAGGCATGGGCATGATGTGCTTTGGTGGTAGCTGGGTGGCTTTGTTGAGTTGTCTCTAGCTAGTATAGGAATGCTAGTTAAACAAAATATATTAAGATACTTATGAATGTAGAAACTTGCACTGAGCTTAGGTGTGATATAAGTTGACTTTTTGGATGAGTTATGTACTTGTCTATGATGTCCATGTGCATATATGATAGCCGAGACCTATATTCATGTATTTTGTGTGGTTAGCATGCCTAATGAAGGACTTGTGTATGACCTTTTGTTTGAATTGGGTTATGATTTCCAAGGGCTTTAGCTTACTGAAACTTACTAGAAAAAAATTGATTAAGTATCAACACACCTAAATGGCTAACTAAATTTTCAGTAAGACAAAATTTTGAACTAAAGAGAACCCAAGGAACCTAACAATTTTAACCTTAACTATCACGACCTAAGTCCAGAACTAATCAACGGAACACCTGCCCATACCACATAGGCTATCTTTTGGAAAAGAATAAGCTCTAGTTGCTTGTGCTTTGAAACTTGAGCTTATATATCCACATAAGGCTTCTCATATTTCTCCCATGTGGGATATGGGGTGTTATAAATTCCCCCCCCCCACCTTATGTACCCAATATCCTCGTTGCGGTCACTTGGATTATTTGGACCCCCAAACTAGTAACCTCTCTAATTGGATTACTTGGTACCAACTAAGTAACCTCTCTAATGCAAAGATTAGTCTAGTAGATGATACATGTGCACACCCACTGTGTCACATCATCACAGTCCCAGGTCGGCTTTAATACCATCTGTAATGACTCAAGTCCAAAACTGGTCAATAGAACACTTGGCCACCACATGGGCTATCCTTTAGAAAAGGATAAGTGCTAGATGCTTGTGCTTTGAAATTTAAGTCTATATATCCATATAAAGCATCCCAACCAAATCTTATGGCTTGGTAAGTAAGCCACTAAGAAGCCCTAAGCTAAGCTCCAAGAGCTTGGCAAGTTGGAACACATAAGGCAGCTACCCTGTACAATAAGTTAAAGGGAGGAGACGGGTAAGAAAGGAGTAAGTGACAAGTTACTCTAAGTAGCTCGTCAACGGCGGGCAAGGGTTGAGCAAGCAATGGCTTACTTTTAGGTGCCCGGAAGAGGACTTCATGGGGTTGGTTAAACGCTTGCATAGGATACAAAGGCTAATATCTAAGTACCCTAATCATAAAAGCTTATGGTAAGTCTAACACCTATGGGTGTAAAGAAGTCCTAAGTGTATTTGCATATGTATATTTCATTCATCCATCCACACATCCATTATATGCATTATTGGTTGTTTTTATTCTTGTTTCTGACTGTATTGTTGGTTGCTTGTTTGTTCTGTATGTATGTATGTATATGTATGTGTGTGTGTGTGTGTGTGTGTGTGTGTGTTTATCGTGATTTGCATGCTTGCATTTGTTTCCTTCTATAGGTGATGAATCCCTTACTAAGTACTTTTGAATACTCACCCCTTAAGTGCTGTGTAGGTATTAAATGGGCTAGTTAGGGTTAATAGTTGATAAAGGGCCGGCTGTTAGGGCTAAGTTGTATTGGTTTAAAGGCACTCTCTAAGCAGGAAACCTTACATTTCTAAGCTACTTGTAGTATAAGCTAGTACTAACCAAAGTATATAACTTACAGTTTGGGGTTAAATGAATACAAGGAAAGTATGGCTCATCACTTGAAGCTAGTATGCTTGGGTGAAAAGCTAAGGATGGATCTTAGTGGATATAAGTTGCTTCTTCTAAATTTATGGCATTTTCATAAAAAGAGATTGTCTCTACTAGTGTCAATTTATGTGTACAACACAAGGGTTACATTTGGGTGCATATAAGATTAAGATGTATGCACATGGTTATTACTTGAAGTTAAAGTAACTAACGTTTTTTCGTCTTGACTTATTTTGAATTGTGTTTTCATTAACTGTCATGGTACTATTTTCAATGTTTTTTTAATTTATTGTTATAGCATAGCTAGGACGATGCATGCATATTTTCTATGCAGGGTAAGCTAAGTAACAAGTTGTATAGGACAATGCATGCATATTTTCTATGCAGGGCAGGCTAAGTAACAAGTTGGATGTAATAATTTACGATATTTCACGAGTAATAACTAGCCAATTATAACCTAAGTAGGATCATAGTTTCCAAAGAGCCTACTAGTGTTAGTGAAATCAGGACACTGGGGCATTGTTCCGCCACATAATTAATGTACTTATTTATATTATGTGTTAACATTAAAAATATTTGATTATGTTAGTGGTAGAAATCTTAAATTTGCCAATAATGTATTAGGTTGGGTGTAGATATGCCACTATAGTTATTTTTTGACCCAATCTCCCACTAATATTTTAAAATAGGCCAGATATGCCACTGAAGTTTCAAATTGGGAGTGGATGTACCACTGGCTGTTAAAAATCTAATGGAAAATGTTAAACGCAACAAGTTTTGTAATTTTAGGGTAATAATGTAAGTTTTAAAAATTTTCAGGAATCTTTTATAATTAAACTTTCTCTCTCTCTCTCTCTCTCTCTCTCTCTTTCTCTCTCTCTCTCTTTCTCTCTCTCATATCGGTAGGGAAATCAAACAACGGACACAAATAGGGGGTAACGACGATGCTAGGACACTGGTGACAAAGACAACGATGAGGCTGGGGCACTGGCAGTGAAGATTAGACCATCTTTTGGTAAAAATCTTAAAGGTCCTGATATTTTTAAAAACATAAACAATGACCCTAAGATTTCAAAATATGCTATTTTTACCATTTTTCATTATTTTTTTAACGCACAATGGCATATTTGAGCTATTTTTAAAAACTTAGTGGGAGATTGTGCAAAAAAAAAACTATAGTGATAGAACCGAGCCTAGCTTAAAACATTAGTGGAAAATTTGAGATTTTTGCTTTTGTTATTTTTCTTGATTATCATGGATAACTATTGATTTTGTACTAAAGTTCTAAATTTTGTGTTAACATAGATATGGAATTTAAAAATTCTTTAAAATTTACTTGTTGTAAGAATAAAATTTTTCATATGGTAGTTTTAAATGATTGAAAATTTTTATTTTAATACATGCATAATATTTTGAAATTTGTGCACCAATTAAAGCACAACACTGAAAGACATCTTAAAAATATTTTATATTCTTTTTCCTTTCTTCTTTTCTTTTGCAAAACATCTAGTTTTTTCTTTCTTTTAGGTGTATTGGGGATTGTTATTGTCTAGTCTTTCTCAGTATTACCAAGCAAAGAATTCCTCCAACCACTCAACTTTCTTTCTCATTATGTTTAACAACACAATGATATACAGAGAGAGGGTGGATGGATGAAGCCCCCGGCGCCGACATAACCAAGACTGGCTGAAGCCAAGTCCCCAAGCTCGTTGAAGGTAAAGCTCACCTTAAATCATTTGTGTGGGAGCTTTTTTAGATTGTTTGGGAAAACAACGCCTGGTTCACAAAGTGCAAGTACCATGGGAAGAAATTGGTGCACATGGAGTACTATGTGACTAGGACACTATAATGACATATCAGAAATGAATATCTGATGCACTATATAGGCACCCAGGGTAGCTCCAGTGAACAAACACAACTTATAAGTATGACCAATGGTTTAGATATCTTTAGATTTAATCAGCAAAAATATAGCAAAGATATGGCTGATTGAATGACGCTTACAGAAAAACAATTTCAGCAAGCTGAAGATGTGTATTTAGAAAATTGGATTAGATCTATTTTAAAGTCAGCCTTTAAGAAAACATCTAGGACAATAACTAGAGGAGAAGCGTTTAAAATGTATAAAGCTAGTACGTCTAATCTTCAAGCTTATTTTTGCCCACTTGTTCATTGCATTGCATTCATTAGCGGTATGTTGACATCTCCTACCGGGCAGGGTTAATGTGACTGTGCATTGGATAAATGCAAATTGGATCATTCAAAAACATATTATTGCATTTAAATGAATAAAAACTGACCATACTGCTTGCAAGATGATGACAAGGCTTCTACATCCTAGGTTTTGTCTTTTTAGCTCTTAATATGTATTTGATCTTATTATACTATTCAGCACAGATCATAGGTTTTAAGACTAACTCCTTTTGAAATATTTTGCCATTTTCGTATATAAGGTTCATTCTAAGTTATTTATAAGTGCCACTTAGCTTTTTATTAATAAAATTGCATTAGTGGTGGTGTTCTTCTCTAATATCATAATTAGCAAAAAATTTTTCAAAAAAATGAAAAAAATAAAAAATAAAATAAATTAGCTAAATCTTTTAAAAAAAAACCAAAAAATAGAAAAAAAAAAAAAAAGCCCGACTGGTTCTAGGCTAGTCAAGCCCATTGTGCTTCTCTACATAGGCCGGTTTGATTACATAAGACAGCTATTTTAGTTGGCCTCACTTCTATTTTCTTTAATATAAATGTTCGAATGCTTCATAGTTTTTTAGTTTTCATTTTAGATCCATTTGGTATTTATATTAGTGATTAGCATTAAAGTTTTGAAAAAACTATCTAGTAATTGTTTGTACTTTTAGTGGTTTTATCTCTAATGTTAAAAGAAATTATCCAAAAAACCTAATGCAAAAAAGAAATACTATTTTCAAGCAGGGCCTTTATAAGTTAAAGTAGAATCTACTTTTTTATATTCATTTTAGGCAAACACTTTCTAATTTTTATAAGATGTAATTATTACTGTTGGGCTAAATTAATAGAAGCAAAAACATTGAATTATGGGAAAGTTGCAAAAGTGCCAGTGGTTTGGCATATAGCCTAATCTCTGCCTCCTTTATTTTTAAAAATCTACACTTTAAATTAACTTTTTAAACAAACATTTCAATTGATGCAACAAATTTTGTCCTATGTTCTTTGTTGAAATGAATAAGCAATTTTTTTGGCATACACTTTTAGTAAATTTTTATTGATTCTAAAAAACTTAAAAAAAAACAATTATATATAATGTGAAGGTTAGTTATAGTCTCACTTTATGGTGAAAATGATGGGTTGCGAGAGAGAGCTTGTTGGGCAAAGGAAAAATTTATAAAGGAATTATCAATTTTGGTTGGGAGATAGAAGATTTAGGAAAAAGCTTTACAAATTCTTTTGGCTATAATGTAGGTGAAGGTAAATGTGTCCATGTTTGGGATGATATATGAGTAGGTGGGGAGAGGTTAAAACATTTATTTCCTTCACTTTATTTGCTAGACAAAAAATGGAGATTGTATGTTGAGTGATAAGAGGACTTGTATAGATGGAGTTGGAGGTGGAGTTGGCGCAAACATCTTAAGAGTTGAGAGGTAGAACAATTACAGCAACTTACAAATCTTATTCAAGATTCTTAGGTCCCATATTTTTTGGTAGATTCCTTATTTTGGCAAATAACTCATTGAGGTTCCTATGTGGTGAGTGCCCTGAGAATAGAGATTGATATGCTACATCTAAATGACAATAGTGTGGCTGCTTCAACTTGCTGGAACAACTTGGACTCTTCAAAGGTCAATATTTTTGCATGGAAGACAATTCAAAACAGGCTTCTAGCAAACATGAATCTTGTCATGTGAAATATGGAGCAGGCGGACCTTCTTTGCTCCTTATACAACATGGAAATTGAAGATTTGGCTCTTAAATTGTTTTGAGGTCTTGCAAGTTTAGGGCTTAATCAATTCTTGGTGGTCAGTCTCAAAATGGAATACAAGCACACTTTAAGATTTTTTTTAGCAAAAACATTAGAATTTAAGGTCAAATGGAGTAATCAAGATTTGGTCTGTAGTCATACTCATCTCGGCGTGGCTCTTTTTGGGTAAATGTTTCACTACAATATTATGCAAAATCACGACTGAAAGTTAATTGCTAGATGTTGCAGTCGGAATAAAAAAGGGGCACTTTTTATAGAGACGGATGGGTGACTAAAAGTTTCAGTTACCCACATAGTAGTTGTCTTTCAGTCACAAACTTTTTATAGATTTGACTATAGTCACCCTTCAGTCAGTTTTTTAGGAGTCCAATTTGCCTAAGTCTCCTTCTCAGTGGCTAAGTTGATTTAGAAGTTTTGGAATTTTAAGGTTTGGATTTTTTTAGAGTTTAGGGTATATGTATTAGGATTTTTTTTTGTTTTAGGTTGGAATTTTTTTTAGGGATTAGGGATATAAAATTAGGATTTAGGGTTTTTAAGGGATTGAGGGTATTAAACATAGATTTAGGGTTTGAGATTTTTATTTAATGTTTAGGGTTTGAAATTAGTATAAGGTTAGGGTATTAATTGAATCAATTTAATATTAAAGTTTTGGAATTTATTTTAGGGTTAATTTAGAGTTTTTTTATGATTGAAGGTTTGCGAATTTTTTTAGGGTTTAGGAACATAGAATTAGGATGGTTCAAGGGTATTTAATTAAGTATGAGGGTATGATATTTCCATTTAGGATTTAGGATTTAGGTTAATAGTATAGATTAAGTTTAGGGTTTAGGGTTTAGAGTTAACGGTATAGATTAGGTTTAGCGTTTAAAGTTTAATTAGGGTTTGTATTTAGGGTTTTGGGTTTAATTTGGGTTTAGTGTTTAATTAGGGTTTGTATTTAGGGTTTAGGCTTTAAGGTTTACTTAAGGTTTAGGGTTTAATTAGGGTTTGTTTTTAGGGTTTAATTAATAGGGTTTGTATTTAGGGTTTAGGTTTAGAGTTGAGGCTTTAATAGGGTTTGTATTTAAGGTTTAAGGTTTAATTAAGGTTTGTTCTTGGGGTTTAGAGTTTAGGATTAATGGTAGTTAGGGTTAGGGTTAGGGTTTAATTAATAGAGTTTGTATTTAGGGTTTAGGGTTAATGGTAGATGGGTTTAGGGTTTATGGTTTATTTAGGATTTAGGTTTTAACTAGGGTTTTTATTTAGGGTTTAGGGTTAATGGTAGTGACGTTTAGGGTTTAGGGGTACGGAATTAGAGTTTAGGATTTAATTATGGTTTAGGATCTAGGATTTATAGGGTTTAGGGTTAGGGTTTTATGGTTAAGGGTTTGGAGTTTTTTCAGAGTTTAGGAATATATGTATTGTTTTTCTTTTTTTAGGGTTTGAGATTTAAGGACATATAGAAATATGGTTTAGGGTTTGGGACTTAGGGTTAAGGGATATAGAATTAGAGTTTAAAGTTTTAGGAATTAGGGTTTAATTTAGTGTTTAGGGATTAAAGTTAATGGTATATAATTAGGTTTAAGGTTTACGATTTAAGGATATAAAATTAGGGTTTTAAGGTTATAGGTTCTTAGGGGGTTTAGGGTTTTAGGTCCTAGGGTTTGATTTAGGGTTTGAATGTTTAGAGTGTAATTAATTATTAAGGTATAGGAATTATTCTTATGGTTCTTAATTCTTTGTATATGATATAATTTCTTTATTAATTTTATTTTTTGAAATTATGTATATGGAGAAGATTTCATGAACTTAAATGAATTTATGATTGTACCACATATGTAATTATATTCATGTATGTACACACACACACACACACATATACACACATATTTATGATTGTACCATATATATAATTATATTCATATATGCATATATTTATATTTATATTTGTAATATATATATATATATATATATATATATTTGTATCTATGAAAACATAAAGTAAAAAAATTGGAAAAATGATGAACATAGCAACTGAATCTCAACTACACTCATGTATGGGGCGACTGCTTTCGCAACTAACTTTGTTAGTCAAGGTTCAGTCGGGTTGCAATCAGACTTCAGTCGCTCCAGCTACTTCCCTTCTACTTCTTTTCTTTTTTACCATATTGTCTTTTATCTCTTTCAACCCTCTTGCTCTCATCTCAGTCTTATCTCTCATCTTCATCTGCCAATCCACCACACCCGTCTGCATCGCCGTCAATTGACCTTGCCAATCCACCTTGCCGTTTGCCTTACCCTTCCGTTTTGCCGTTTGCCTCGCCATCTACCCGCCGTCCACCTCTCTCATCCTCCTTGCTCATCCTCATCGCCTCATCATCCATCATTGCCTGTCCACCTCGCCTCCTTGGCCTCATAGCCGTCACCTCTTTGCCTTGCTCGTCATTCCTTGTTGTGGTCTGCTCGGCCTCCGCCTTGGCTTCACCTCCATCCAACTCAGTCTCCTCCTGGACCTGGCCATCATCGCCCTCGGTCTCTTCATCGACCTCACCACCATCCGCCTCAGTCTTGTCGCCCTCACCGCCGTTTGCCTCAACCTCTTTCGCCTTAGTCTCCTTTGCCTCCGGCTCATCTAGCTCAGTCTTCTCCAAATCTGAGTTTTGAAATTGTGAATTTCGAAATTTTTGAACAATAACTATTGTATTGAAAATTTTTAATTGTTCTCTGGATCTAATTTTTTAATTTTTTTTTCTTTTTAAATTGTATATTTTGGTATGTATGTTGACTTTTATATTAATGTAAATGTGTTTATTTAAATTTTAATTTCATTATTTGATTATTTTATTATTAATATTTAAAATAAGATAATATTTATAGCAATTTAATGAAAGTATTAATTAAATAAAAAATCACATAAATAAGCAATTAAATTAAATAATATTAATTAGATAATAATTATATTAAATAATATTATATATTGTTTAAAAAATAAAAATTTTATTGGTAGTCGCTGATATAACGGCTGACTATACTGCCATAGTCAGCCGTTATATTAGCGATTGCCATAGTCATTATATTAGCGACTAGGGCAACCCATAATATTCTAGACTGATTTTTGACTGAAAGTTTCAATCGCTTTTTGCAGTCAAGATTTAGTCACGATTAAATTGTGATTTGAAAAACTATGACTACCATCCGCAATAGCAAAATAGCCACTTCTGGCCAATATTATAACTGAAACGCAACTGGACTTTTACTTGCAATTTTGTATTTGTTTTGTAGTGTTTTACCTTCAAAAAAATCTTCCATAACATCTAATTCAAATCATTCACTTGGCTTTTAATTAGAAGCAAATCCTTTCAAAATTTGTGGTCCAACTAATGTCAAAAGCATCTTTTGGTTCTCTCTAACTGTGGCTTCAAAAAAAATCTTAGCAAGGCATCAAGAGAGTTGTTGATAAATCATTAGATAGCAAAGGGGCTAATTTGGATAAGGACTGTTTGGATTTTTGCTTTTCTTTATGAGCTTTGTGGTATTTATAGCTTAAATCTTTTCATTTTGGCTCTAGCTTCTTGCTGTATTCTCATATCTATTTTTTATTATCATTAATAATATTTTCTCCTTGGCTGTTAAAAAAAACAATTATATATAATGTTCGATGACCATCTTGAACCTTTTTTAGTTTTTTATTTGTATTTCATTTTTTTATAAATTTTTATCAACCTCTATCTTAATGATAAGTCTGGCTCTCACGCACGACCGAGTAAGAAGGTGTCCAACATTTTGCTATGGGTGGTTGGGGTTCAAAAAGTACCATAATTTCTTAATTACCAAGTACCATGCAAAGGATTCCTCCAACTGCTTAACTCTTTCTTATTCTTTTTAACTAGAGGTGTTTATCCAACCTGGGTAACTTGTAAAACCAACCATGAACCGAACCGAACTGAACCAATGGTAATACGGGTTTTATAAAGAAAAGTGGAGCTTGGTCAAATAAACAAGTCACTAGGTTAACCCACAGCAACCCATTTCTAGTCCATAAATTCCAAATTATAATCCTAACATGCCACCCTTATAGCATCAATTACTTAGTAATTTGCTATTAAAGTCTCACAATTTGCTCTCTATCAAACCAGGTAACGTATATACTCCATCCAAGTATAGCTATGCTATGTGCATTAAAACTTTAGCATACATAATAATTTAGCATAACAAGTACATGGAAGATCTTTTGGTCAAACATATAACAAAATTCTTGTTTGTGTTAAGATTAACTTCTTGTTTCTTGAAAATTTATTCCTAAATCTTAATCCATGAATTGTAAAGATTTTAAGGAGCCACATTCTGGTAGATCAGTCAAGGTCCAGCTATAAGTTTAACAATCTAGTTCCATTTTGAAATTTAGAGGGAAAGAAAGGAGAACCATAAACTTTTTGTACTTTTCACAGATACATTTAATGATTGTTTCTCAAAGTTGATATGTAAAACCAAAAAGAGAAAGAAAAACAATAGCACATAATGGCTCCTAAAACCCACTTACACGGAACCGAACTAAACTGTCTTTTATGTGGGTAGATTTTCAACCAAGATTTTACTTATGTGGATATGGTTTGGTACTAAAATGTGCAACTCAGTCAAGATAGTGAGGTAGGTCCAATTCTGTTAAAACCCGATCAAACCTGGCAAACACCCCTATCTTTAACAATGCAACTTGATATATAGAGAACTCGATATACAAAAAGTAAGGGTAAGTATTTGGTTGGTTTGGTTTAGTACCTATCCAAGGATAATAAGTTGATTGATTTTTGAGTTTTATAAAGTATATCCAAATTATTAGAACTACATGTAAAAACTGATTTGGACCATCTGAACAATGTTTTGGTTTATTCAATTCATCTTTCTAAGAACTAACTATGCACATAGTAAATAAAAAAATAAGATAAATATTAAAAATTTTACCTATCTACTCAAAATTAAATAAGGATAGATAACATATAGTCCAAAATGGTGGGAAATAACTTTATATATGTAAAGTCAATATAGATAATGATAAAATATTTATTACTTTTTGGACTATTCAATTTTAAGTGTATAATCCAAAAACCGATCAGATAACTGAACATAAAATTAGGTTATGATCCAAACCGACCAAAATAAAAAAAAAAACAAACCATTTTGTCTTAATGTAATCAATTTTTTCAGTCTTTTCAGTTCTATAGGAATAATGTTCACCTAAAAGAGAGTTGGTGGATGGATGAAGACTTGGGCCTTTGATTAAATGACAAAACTATTCTATTTGGCCCCACTTCTATTTTATAAGGTGAAGGACAATACGTTATTGACTTCATTTAAGGGAAATTTTTTAAAATTTTTTATAAGACCTAATTATTACTGTTAGGCTACATTAATAAAAGTAAAAACATCAAACTTGGGAAGGTTACAAAATCCTTGGTATAATTGACCCTTTACTTTTTTATTTTCAAAAACTTATACTTTGCCCATATTTTCTTTATATTGTATGACAACCTCTAAAATGCTAATTTAAACTATCTAATAGTATATTTCAGTAACTTTAAAATTTTTGAAATTTTTTTCACAATTAACTAAAATTTAAAAAATGCTAATTTGTATTTATAGTCAGGAAAATACAGTTATAGAGAAGAAAAATTGAAAATATAAAATTTTAATTAAATGGAAAAAAATAGTAAAGAGATTGACATCAATAGAAGATGACTATGGTATGGTTTAACTTATGGAATCAAAAGTTGTCGGTTGGTGTAAATGAAACAAGAAGCAAAATGTTTGTTTTCAAACATAAAAGGCCAAAGTGCCAGTTAAGCTAAACCGGAAGGGGCTTTTGCATGTTTCCCAAACTTTTAATGATAATAAGGGTAGTGAAATTGTAACAAAGTTACAGAAAAGAATAAATCTTATGAAACTCAAACAAAGAAAAACAGCAAATAGTTGTTTTTGTTTCTAGTTTTGTATTAGGTGTAAAACCTTTGTTTCATAAAAAAATTACTTCCAATTCATTTTATTTAAGCAACCTAATATAAAATAATTTATTTTTGTTTTTACATCTTTTCTACTTAAAATAAATTTCATTTGAAGGACAATAATATGTGGATATAATAATCCATTTGAAAGTAAATTTTTATAATGTTATTAAAATTTTATGAATTTTTCTATTGTTAGGTATTAAAAAAATAAAAAATTTAAAATTTTAATAAGATTATCAAAAATTATATTTTTAATAGACTATTACACCCACCTAATATTAGATTTTAAATAAAATTAAATCTAAATAAAAAAGATATAAAAATAAATCAAGCTAGCTCACCATTTAACACATAATGCCTTATCTTGTGATGAATTTATTCTATGGATGGACGATGTTCCGGGGAGGAGCCGTATGAGGTGAAAATCTCACGTACGGTTTTGGAACGGAGAATTCCGGCCATCGTAGCCTCTAATCGTTCGCTTTAATGAGATTGCTTTCTGAAGCATTCCACAAAAAAAAAAAATCAATTGCAATCTAAATAAATTTTGCCAATACAAAAGAGGTTCCTATCCTGAAAAAATAGGAAAGCATTAACACATCCAGAAACAAAAAGAAAAAGAAAAAAGAAACAAACAAAGACTAACTTTTTACACAAATGTCTCATTGTAAGCAACAAATTCTGTCCCATGTTGGCTAAAGAATGTACCTAGTTAATGACATAATAATACGTAATTGTTGAGAAAAAATACCCAATTACCCATCATGCATGACAGAATAACAAACATAATCAAGTAAGCACACACAAATTTAACGTGGCTCAATGGTTAACTAGCCTACATCTACGAATAAGAAAAAACCACTCGAATAAAATACAAAGATTATAGCAGAGGTATGCCATTAGAGCTCACGTTGGTCTATGGATCTCTCTAGATACTAATGATAATTCTAATATCTTGCTCTCATACAATTACAAGATATGAGATTCACAAAAGGCTTCTCACCCTAGCCCTTTCTGGCCTCTAAACCTCTCCTCCTTCCTGGAACTCTCATATCTTGCTTATTTACCACATTAGCTTTCTTCTCATGCTCAAAACCTAACACAATAAGCCTTTTTATAAGTCATATACAAACCCAAACCACAACAAAATAGGAAACCCAAATTCTAAACAAATAGAAAAACTAAAACCAAATCTTAAACAAAATCAAAATCTTTAACCTTCTTGAATTTGAGCCAACTAACCCAACAATCTCCACCTTGGCTCAAATTCTTCATCATGAATATAAACATTATGAACACATGAGCACGATCACAAACACGAATACCACGAACATCACTAAAACACGAACACAACAATAAACATAAATGATTGTGAACAACACATACAACAATGAACAGAAATGACCACGAACAAAACATTATGAACATCAATATTATGAGTATCAACACACATAAACAAAATCTTCAATCTTTAAACTTGTATCAAGCTGTCAGTACCATGCGGCAACCATTGTCAAATATCCCTAGGACAGTTCCCTAAGGCTCCACTAAACAATCCAAATGCACTACCATCCAAGCATCAACATATACACTCCACTATGCTATGAACACACCATAAGCTTCACCATGCTAAGAATGCATTACAAGCTTCACCATACCAGGACCAAACCGTAAGTCCTGACACCACTTGTTGGGAAAAAAAATCTCCTATCACCCATCACAGGCAGTGGAATAACAAACATGATGAAGCAAGCACATACAAATTTAACGTGATTCGGCTCCTAACTAGCCTACGTCTATGGATAAGAGAAAACCACTTGAACAAAATATAGAGATTACAGTAGAGGTATGCCCTTAGTACTCATACTGGCCTTGGATTCCCTACACACTACTGATAATCTCAATATCTTGCTCTCACATAATTACAAGATATGAGAATCACAAAAGGCTTCGCGTCTTAGCCCTCTCTGGCCTCCGGAGCTCTCCTACCTCCTAGAACCCTTATATCTTGCCTCTTCATCACATTGGCTTTTTTCTCATACTTAAAACCTAACACAAGAAGCCTTTTTATAGGCCACATACAAACCCAAATCAAAACAAAATAGGAAACTCAAATCCTAAACAAATAGGAAAACTAAAACCAAATTCTTAACAAAATCAAAATCTTTAACTTTCTTGAATTTGAGCCAACCAACCCAATAGTAATTAATGATGTGCATAATTAATATACTTATTTATATTATGTGTTAATGTGAAAAAAGTTTGGTTATGTTATTTTTACTGATTATTGTGGATAATTAATGATTTTTGTGCCCTAGTAAGTTCTATATTTGGTGTTAACATAGATGGGGACTTTAAAAATTCTCTAATATTTACATGCTGGAAGAAAAAAAAAATTCATAGGGTATTTTTAAATGATTGAAAGTTCTTATTTTAATAAATGGATAATATTTTGAAATTTGTGCACCAATTGAAGCGCAACACTACAAGACATCCTGAAAATATTTTATATTTTCCTTCTTCTTCTGCTTCTTGTTTTTTTTTTCTTTTGCAAAAAATCTTTTTTTTTTTGTATGCAGAAATATATTAAAATAAATAAACAACGCAAAGAGAAAACAAAGTAGCTACAAACTATAGCCTCCAAAAAAGGAGACTAAATCACACCAGAATCCTTAGAACAGAAAAAATCTGCATTTGCCCTTGATTTGTTTGAAAAGCACAAAATCAATCTTGACTTGGACACAAAGCATTGAAAGGAGTGCCATCAAGAGGATTTTCCATCAAAATGACATGATTTCTTTTGACAAATAGCGGACTATCGACTGAAATAGCTCACTTGGTCTCAATGCATTCACATGGGGACTTCGAGCCCATCTTAAGATTCTTAGCCATCTTGGTTGGATAAGAGAAAAACACTTCTTTAATCTCATTAGAGAATGTTGTTATTTGCTGATCAACAACATTTTTCTTATCATTATCCTGGATGGAGTGGTCATGTTTAATTCTCATTTCCTTAGTAGTCTAAACAGGATGGGGATGAAAACTCTTTGAGCACTTCACATTGGCTTGGTTGCCACACTTTGGATTCTTTTAGGTGTATTGGATATTCTTACTGCCTTGCCTATTTTAGTACTACCAAGCAAAAAATTCCTCCAACCCTTCAACTTTCTCTCTTATTTTTTTTAACAGCATAACGATATACAGAGAGTTGGTGGAAAGGTGAAGACATGAGGCCCTTTTGATTACATAGGATAACTGTTTTAATTGTCCCCACTTACATTTTCTTTAATATAAATGTTCTAACACTTCATAGTTTTTCAATTATCATTTTAGGTCCATTTAGTATAACGCTAGTAAGTAGCATTAGAATTTTAAAAAATTTATTTAATGGTAACTTTTAATTTTAGCAATCTCATCTGTATCGCTAGATAAATTATTAAAAAAATTGAATGTTAATCAGAGACAATATTCCTAAGTGGGGCCTTTATAAGGTGAAGAACAATATGCTTTTTTATCTTCATGTCAGACCAACACTTTCTAATTTTTATAAGGCCTAATTACTACTATTAGGCTGAATTAATAGAACAAAAACATTGAAATTTGGGAAAGTTGCAAAAATACCCGTGGATTGGCTTATAACCTAAACTCTGCCTTTTTTATTTTTAAAAACCTACATTTTAAATTTAATTTTTATAAAAATGTCTCAATTGATGCAACAAAATTTGTCCCATGTTCTTTGTTTTTTAAACAAAGGAGCAATTTTTTTGATGTACACTTTTAGTATATTTTTATTAATTTTAAAGTACTTAAATAAATAATTATATATAATGTTCAATGACCATCACAAACCTGTTTTAGTTTTTTATTTTCTCAATGATGAGTCTAGGCTCTGTCACATGATCGGGTAAGAAGGTTTCTAACATTTCGCAATGGGTGGGTGGTCGAAAGGCACTTATATAATTTCCCAACTATTGTGGTTGTCTAGCGTATCTCTATACCACCAAATATGAAGCAAAGGATTCCTCCAACTTCAACCACTAAACCTTTTCTCTCAGTCTCTTTAACAGCACAGCATGATATACAAGGAGTAGGGTGAGTATTTGATTGGTTTGACTTGAAATTGATCTAAGCATAATGATCTGATTGATTTTTTTGTTTTTTAAAAGTGTATCCAAATTATTCAAACTATATGTAATAACCAATTCAAACCATCTGCATAAATTTTGCCAATAAAAAATTGATCTTATCCTGAAAAAATAGGAAAGCCTTGACACATCTGGAAAAAATGGAAAACAAACAAGAAAAGGGTAACTTTTTACACCAATGTCTCATTGTATGCAACAAATTTTTTCCCATGTTTGTTTGTTGAAAGGAAGAAGCAATTTTTTCGATGTACACTTTTAAGTATATTTTATTTAAAGTACTTAAATAAATAATATTACAATGTTCGATGACCATCATGGACCTGTTTTAGTGTTTTATTTGTATTTTTTTATACTTTTTTTTTTTGTCTCTATCTCAATTATGGTGTATGGGCTCTCTCACATGATGGAGTAAGAAGTTTCCACTATTTCACTAATCAGTGGGTGGCGTTCGAAAGATACTATACTTTTGGCAGTTTAAAGTGAAGAGTGGGGGAGAATAGCCATTAAAAACTTGGTGGGACGCATCTTGGCATTATAGTCAATTTTCAAGGTAAAAAATAAAGTTTTTAGATTGAAAACTAAACACTAAATAATGGGATAAAGACTTTTTCTAGTACTTCGGAAGAAAAGAATTACATTATTTTGATAAATGGAGAAAAGAATTATCCCCATCACAAGAAAAAGACTTTCTTTATAAAATGTCTTTCAAATTACCATGCTTAAAAATAGGAGAGGCAAAAATAATAAATAAACAAAAATCCTGTACCATGTCTGCTTAGGAAATAATGATACCGAGCTTAGGCCATTATTTAGGGAAAAAAATAATAAAAAAGTACTATTCATGAACAGTAAGTCATGTTGGCATATAGTTATAATGAGGATTCAATTTGTGGTAGTATTTAATGTAAACATAGCAAAATAATTATTAAGTAAGAGTTCTAGGATGAAGATAATTATTAAGTAAGAGTTCTAGGAGGCGGAGATGAAAGATTAGATTTCTAGCAATTAAAAGTGGGTTTAACCATTTGATTCAAAAAACTTTTCCATGAAAATAAAAAGTAGAGATTTGGAGTTGACCTAAAGTATGGTCCAATCTCTATAGAATGAAGTTTTGGGATTAATGGGGTAAAGAGTAAGATTTTAGTAACTAAAAGTGGTGTTTAATTATTAACATGCAAAAAAAAAAAAGTAAAGTAATAAAAAATGAAATAAATTGCAAGTTTAAATAGAAAAATCCAAACAAAGTCTGGGGACTGTCCAAGTCATATAAAAAATCAGTTGAACCATAGCAACTAAAGTTTTACTTTAAATATAGGAATAACTTTCCTATTAAAATTAATATCAAAGCATTGGCACAAAAGTTAATGTAAAGTTTAGAATCATTGGAATAAATGGAAATATTATATGTAGTAAAGTTTAACATTGACTAAATAAAGACAAAAAAAGCAACAAAATTGTAAATAAATAAAATTTAGGTACTTGAACGAAAACGATTGATAGCTCTAGGACTTAATTGATTTAAGCACACAAAAAAAAAAAAGACAAAAACTAGGGAAAGCCCTTATATTTTTTTTTCTTTTTGGCAGCTATAGTCCCTAAATTTATGGACCTTTTGACCCGAACACCCTACAACTACCACGGTACTTTCTTTCAACGCCTGAGCGTAAGATGGAATAGTTTAGCAACCAAAACAGAAAGAAAGGAAATTTATACAAGCTGGAAGATGAGTTAGAGAATTACTTAGAAAAAAGGAAAAAAATTAATGTTCGCAAACAGTGTTTTTGTCCCACAATTAATATATAACAATGTTTATAAGTCCTGTGTGTTGCAACAGTCCAATTTGTTGTAGCATTTAATGTAAATATAGTAAATCAATTAATAAATAATAAAGTATGCATAAAGAGAGAAAAAAAATTAGAGTTTTAGTAATTCAAAGTAAAAAATTAGAGTTTTAGTAATTCAAAGTAGGTTTAACCATTGACTTTAAAAAAATCATAAAAATAAGGAAACTGAGATTTAGAGTAGACTTAAAATTAAGATCTAATCTACATACAATAAAATTTTAGGGATAATAGGGTAAATAACAGTATTTTTTAGCAATTAAAAATGGTGTTTAACCATTGACAAACAATAATAATAATAAATGGTACTAATTAGTGATTTAAAACAAAAAGTCAATGCAAACTGTCGGAACAAATTAACCATAGCCAAAATCAACAAACTATATGACCAAAGTTTTCTATTAGAAGGCAGAAATAACCTTCCCATATAAAAAGCCATTATAATTTTTCTCTTTGGCAAATGGAGTACACAAACTTACAGATTTGTCGACACAACATTGTCCTTGTACTGTCACTCAGGTGCCTAAATCGTTAGATGGAACAATTAAGGGACCAAAATAGAAGAAAGGAAATCCACAGGGACTTAAAGGAGGTTAGAGCATTAAAGAAAGAAAAGTTATTGTTCATGAACTATAATCCAAGTTGGCAACTGAAATACAGTTATAATATAATATGTTTTGGAAGCATTTGGCAAGAAATCGACCAATCCAGATTTTAGGTTAATATGAGGTTCGACTAGTTATTACATTGTATAATTTGCATGTCTGGATGGGAAGTATTAGAATTATGTGAAAGATCAAGAGGTGATCGGTTAGGTTGAGGATCTGAGAACTTTGCCTCGCTTTGTTTGACTTGTTATGTTTGGATTGGAGTTCAACAAAATCTAACGCCTTTATTTTGTCTTGGACTTGGACTAGAAATTGGGATGGCAATGGATATCTTACATGGTGAATATTTACTTCCACTCGATTAGATTTTTAATCGATTAAATAAAAATGAATAGGATATGAGTTTGGTTTTCATAAAACGCGTCGGATATTTGGGAAGTGGTTCATGATTTAACATATCCAAATATAAATGTTATTTTAAAATTTTTTACCTGGCGTTTATCTCACATGATAGAGTCTATTTCAGTGGCCCCTCTCAATGATGAAAGCCACTGTGACCGAGTTTAACCAATTTCCGAAAAATGAAAGCATTAATGGGCCAGATCAAACTTTACCATTTGGATTTAACTCATCCATGGAAATGTGTTTTCTTTTAAAGCTATCAACCTATCTACTATTAACATAACTTTTGCCCAAGAAGTTAGTGGAAATTACAGATGGCCCACTCTACTTTCCTCTGCTTCTCGCAGCCGTTTTCCACCAAGGGGTTGCCGGGATGAACTGGACTTTGTGTGGCGGGTTTCTACGAGAAGCATGTTCAAATTAATCCTAAATGAACTAAAAATAAGATCGATGCTAGAAAGCTGGGGAAGACATGCAAATTAAGAATGATCAAGGGCACTTTTTTTTTTCATTTTTTAATTCAACGCCAATATTTAAGCAAAAAAAAAAAAGTCCGCAAGGAAGAAGATGACAAAGCCACCAGGTCATGGTTCGATGCCCAAGTCGTGAGACAGCTGATGTCGCCGGCGACCCCTTGTCAGAAAATGAAATAAGGTTATGTAGTTCCCAGTGTCCCCAGCTGATTCCGCCCACCTAGATCCATGCCCCCTCGCCTCCCGTGAGCCTCTCCTTCGAAGACATTTTCCGGTGAATAATTTCACATTCGGTTTTGGCGGAACGACGATTGACTATTTATTCTTGATTGAGTCAGTGTCTGATCTTCGGATGGATTTTCAGGCGAGAGGGTCTAACCTCAATGGCGGAACCAGAATTTTTGGTTTAGGGGGGCGAGCCCAAAGGAAAGTAGACCAAACCCGGAAGAGAGGAACGACATCGAGGCAGGGCAAAGCTAGAGATTGGGACTAATTAGTATTAATTCAAATATTAGGATGCAACTCGACAAGGTGAAAAATTTGGAGGACTAATAGTGCATTTAGGCCATGTTAGGATATTTGTTTAAGGTTAAAGGGAATAATTACTCATTTGGTCACTGTTTTCTTTAGTGCCTACCTCTCTGCCCCCCATCTTCATATTCTTTTATTATTTCTAGGGGGCAAAAATGCATTTCAAGTCCCTAGTTTCTCTTAAATTAACCAATTAAATACCTATATTTAAATTTTTTCAAAATTTTTGGAAAGGCAGCGGCACCCCCTGTCCCTTAATAGGTCCGCACCTGTCTGACCTCTTGGCGCATTTTGGAGTTAGGGAAGGGTGTCGATGCCGATGCCATTTATGCGCACGGAAAAGTGAGTCACAGCAAGGTAAAGGCAAAGCCATAGAGGAAAATATAAAAGGCAGGAGTAATTTGGGATGGCTTAAGGGGAAATAGGGCACAACAGAATTGGATCCCACACCTTTTTCGTTGAAACTTGCAATAACACCATTAAGACAACTTGGATATCACCATTAAAATCTGCCTCGACATGAAACTATAGTAATATCCGGGAAGTAAAAAAATAGAATTTATTTATGATAGATGATAAAAGTACAAGTCCCTCGGATTAGTTCCTAATTAGATTAAATCCTATGAAACTAACATTAAACCGAGAACGCTATGCCAGAATTAACTTAACTAAGAGGGACCTATCCTTAAATCCATGAATCAAGCATTAACAGCCTGCCCTTCGGCACCACCTGCGCCTTGCTGATCTCCCCCACCGGCACCACCTGCGCCCTATTGGCCTCCCCCACCGGCACCACCGCCGCCTTGCTGGTGGTAGTCTTCCTTGTGTTGCTCTCTGCCAATTGTGTACTTGAACACATTTCTACAGTAAGGGAAAGTAAAAATGTAGTCATTATGAACCCTTTGATTATGATCGTCAAAACCCAACACTTTTTTGAAGGTTCTCCTACAATGGACGCAATAGAGTTGCAAATCCATCTTTCAAAAATTTGTGCTGAAAATCGATGGGAGGCTTTTCATCTTTATAGCCACAATAATTTCCAAAACTGACATGCTTGTGGGTGGGGATTGGAAAGGTATTGTACTTTTTGCAATTTAAGGTGAAGAGTTGGGGAGAGTAGATATTGCAAATTTGATGAGATGTGCATTGGTACCATATTCAATTTTCAAAGTAAATAAAGTTTTTAAATTGAAAAGTAAACACTAAATAATGGAATAAAGACTTTTTCTAATACTTTCGAACAAAATAATTACATTATATCGAGAAAATAATTATTTTTGTCAAAATAAAAAGACATTCGTTATAATATGTCTTCTAAGATATCAAGCTAGGTGAATTGACCGCGCACGTTATTGTGGCAACGCATTATTTAGGAGGCTGAGTGTAAGAAATTAAAGTTTGGAGATACGAACGACAAAAAACAATAGTTTAGGGAATTTAATTATGCAAATTGGAGGTGGGCCAAATTGCAGACAGCAAAGTTTAAGAACCAATAAAACAAAGTGTTAGAATTTAATGACCTTTTCCAAAATTGGCCATTATTTCTGGACACTTTCCTAAAACTATTTAGTATTAGCGTCAATTATTAGTATTACAGTTTTGAAAAAACCATTTAATGGCAATGTTGTTTGGTTTGGCTTGGGGAATAACCAGAAAGACAGATGGGTGGTGGGTCAACTCGTTCAATCGATTTAACTGGGGCTGGCCAACCGCAATGCACTATAACCTTTTATATACAAGCATGTCTGTATTCTATCAAACATATCTTGTTGCTGCTATCTAAAATACAAAATGCTTCTATGTTTTTTTAATGCTTATGTCATATAATAAGGTTTTGATATTTTATATTCCAAAGCAAAATAACACATAATTTTAAGGGTTAATTACATTTTGCGTCTTAAGATTCAGGTGAAATTACAATTTTCTCCTTTTATTTCAGAAACATAAACTTTATCTCTAACTTTTTAATACAGTCTAACAACAGCTTCTAAAATCTTAATTTAAACATTATAGTAGCCATTTTCCAATAATTTCAATTTGTATGGTCTTTTTTTTACTGTTAATGAACATTTTAAATTTTTAATTTTTTATGTAAATGGAAAACATTATTTTTTTAAAATGTCAATTAACTGTAAAAAAAATACTATATAAATTGAAATTATTTAAAAATGAGTACAGTGTAGTCTAAATTCAGATGTTGCTATCGAACTATACTAAAAAAGTAGGAGCAAAATTTATATTTTTTTAACATAAGGGCAAGTTATGGTTTCACCTAAACCTCAATGGTAAATTGTAATTATCTCTAATTTTAATTTTCAATAAGCTCTGTGCTTAGTCTATCATTCAGGTTTTAAAGTGAAATTCCTAAATATTCAAAAAACATGCGTTAATTAACTATTTTTTACTAGAGATAAATCCTATAAAGTACAAATAATAAAACAAAAACATAATAGTCTCTTATGAAATGTTGCCTTTGAGACTATCATTTGTGTTCTTTAAACTTTTAAGCTTTTTATACTTTTTTTTTTTAATTTTGTTTCAAGTTTAGGTCAACTAAACATTAGCCCAACATAATTAAGTGATCTAAATTACAAAACCCACTTTACCCAAAAAAAAAATGCAAAGCCCTTCTTTATTTTCAAAAACCTACATTTTAAATTAACTTTTTACACAAATGTCTCAATTGATACAACAAATTTTGCAATTATCTAAAATTCTATGAAACCAACCCAGCGGCTGTGGCAATCTGGCCTCTGTCCACCATTCTTTCATGTCAACCTTCACTATTTGGCCAATTTTAGTATGCTAGACATTTCATGTGTGCTTTACACCCAATTCGTTTTAAGTTAATTAACTCCAAAGTAACCTATTTTTATTCTTACATTTTTTTATCCATAGCTAATTTTAATTAAAAATTAATATTATATAGTAGTAATAATCCATTGAAAATATAATTTTTGTAATCTTACTAAATTTTTATAAATTTTTCTAGTTTAATGCATTAAAAAAAGAAAAATTCATAAAAATTTAACAATATCATGAAATCTACTTTCAAATGAACTATTATATCTACATAATATTAATTTTTAAATTAAATTAGTTTTAGATAAAAAAGATATAAAAGTACAAATAAATTAGCTGACTTAAATTAAAAATTGACTATTAGTATTCGTACCCTAATCAAGCCTCTCCTCTATTTATTAAACACATGTACATGGGTTTGGGGAGGCCGAAAACAGTATTATGGATAGGATTTTTTCTTTTTCTTTTATTCTCATTCAAAACTAATCAATTCGTTTCATTTTTCTGTAACATTTTTTTTAGTTATATCCCTTGTGAGTGATGCAATTTTTATTTGTATTCTTATTTAGAAATTTTATGCAATTTTCGTGTCAGCTTCACTCTCCCTTCCAATTTTAGTACGCTAGACGTTTCATGTGTAATTTGGTGTTGGTACCCTAATCGAGCCTCTCCTCGATTCATTAAATACATGTACATGGGTTTGGGGAGGCCAAGAAAGTATTATGGGCAGGAATTTTCTTTTCTTTTATTCCCGTTCAAAACCAATCAATTTGTTTCATTTTTCTGTAACTTTTTTATGAGTTGTATCACTTACGAATGATGCAATTTTTATTTTTATTCTTATTCAGAAATTTTATGTTAATCTACTTGGAGAATAAAGTCCAGTTGATTTTAAATTAAATAAGTAAAAATGGAAAATTGCTTTACTTATCGTAAAAAACAAATATTTAAAAAGTTATGCACGTTTTACAATTTAGATTGCATATTATTATTTGCACTTACGATTAAACCTTTTATTCTTTAGCATTGACGTATTTTTTTTATTTTTTTTATAATACCATAGATAATACTTTAAACATAGCAAATGTTACCATTACTGCTCAACAAATATTGAGATATTTCTTACTATATTCCTACGATACACATTGATTGTATTCAAACATATTTAATTTTTTTTTCATTTTCATTATTAACATTCTCATCTACTCTTTATGATGACTAACTATTTTATGAAATAATTACCCGTTCGTTTGACAGGTTATAAAACTATTAGTATGAAATAATTTATATATATGTAGGACCATTGTGGATAATAGTAAACTATTTATTACTATTTGATCTATTTGGTTTCAAGTGTATAATCAAATAACTAATCTGATAATTAAATATAAAATTAATTTTTGATGCGAACTAACCAAACTAAACAAAAACATTAAATTATTTTATCCAAACATAATCAATTCTTTCAATTTTTTTGATTTTATCCGAATAATGTCTACTGCTAAGGGAGAGTTATTGGATGGATGAAGACATGGACCCTTTGATTGGATGAAACAACTATTTTTGTGGGCCCTATTTATGTTTTCTTTAATATAAATGTTCTGACACTTTACAGTTTCATTTTCATTTTATAAGGTGAAGGACAATCCGTTTTTAACTTCATTGCATAAATACACTTTTTAATTTTCATAAGGCCCAATTATTACTGTTAGGCTAAACTAATAAAAGTAAAAAAATTGAACTTGTGAAAGTTACAAAACCCTGGTGGTTTGGTATAACCTATACTTTGCTCGTTTATTTTAAAAAACCTATACTTTATGCTTACTGTCTTTATATTTTTGGATAACTTCTAAAACGGTAATTAAAACTGTTTGGTAGCATATTTTTGTTACTTTAGGATTTTTCATATTTTTTTCATAGTTAATTAAAATTTTCAAAAAAGTACTAATTTGCATTAATAAGGAGAAAAATACAGTTATAGAGAAGAAAAATTGACAATTTAAAATGTTAATTAACTATTAAAAAAATATTGAAGAGATTAAAATCAATAAAAGATGACTATTATATAGTTTAAATTAAAGAATTAGAAGTTATTATCGATTAGTGTAAAAGAAACACGAAGCAAACTATATGTTTTAAAAAACAAAAAGAGTGAAGTGTTAGTTAAGCCAAACCAGAGGGGGCTATCGCAAGTTTCCCAAATTTTTAATGATAATGGGAATAGTGAAATTGTACCAAAGTTACAGCAAAAAAATAAATCTTATGAAAGTCAAACAAAGAAAAACAAAAAACAGTTGTTTTTGTTTCTAGTTTGGTTGTAAGTGTGAAACTTTTGTTTCAAAAAAATTTACTGTGAATTCATTTTAATTTAAGTCAGTCTAATCTAAAATAACTTATTTTTGTTTGGCCAAAATCTCTTTCTGTCCCTCAAACTATAGTGACTCAACCACTTTAGTCCTGTCATGTGACTGAGTTAATTCGGTCCCTCGAACTATGAAATGTAAGATACTTTAGCCCTTTGACTCAGTAACTCGGCCAACTTGACAATGAAACCATTAGATTTTTTAATGTTTTAGTGACCTAATTATAAAATTTAAAATTTTAGTCACTAAATCACAAAAGTACGTAAATTGACGCACTTAATAATAATTAAACCCGCCTCCATCGCCAACTCCGTCTCCACCTCTGACCTCGAAATCTCCCCCACTTCCATCCACAATTTCACACTCCACCATCGGCTGCATTGTTTGCTTCCTTCCACTCAGTCACCACTGCCTCCATCGTCTTCTACTTCCACTCAATCTCTGCCCCACCTTCATTCTCCACCCATTGCCACAATCGCCTACGAGCAGATTCAGATCGCCATCGTCACCACCATTTCCCTAGAGTCCTAAAACTACGTCTCCTAAATCTCGTCCACCACCGACACCCGAATGCTTCATCTTGAAGCTCATTGAGCTAACCAACAGAGAAGGTTTTGAGGATTAGATTTGACTTTCAAGCCGTATCAATAGAGGTGATTCAATTCCACCTGAATATCAAGTGACCCGTATGCCCAAAATGCTTCATCATTAGCTCAGTGTCACGTTTGGCTCAAAATGGATTAAACGGGTTTGGTGTTGGGTTGCCCATGATGAAGAACATCAATTTTAGATCTCAAAATTGGATTTTGATTAGTCTAATCGGAAGGTAGAAAATGGGAGCAAGTATTGAAGATTTTAGTTTTGTGGCAAGTTTAGAGCTTATGGAAGATGGATCCATAGGTAGGAATGTGAATATGTTCAGTGAGGCTAGTTTTCGTTCGAATGAAGCCATGAATGGTGGAACAAAGGAAATGATATTTTTCAATGGCAAAATAGGAAAATATGGGATGACCAATGACGGAAAGAAGCAAGACTTCCATGAGAATGCACCTTCTTGGCTAGCCATGGATGCTTTGCCAGAAGGTTTTACGGTGAGGAAGTGACTGATGACGAGATTATGCAATTGGGGACAAATGGGGAAAAAGTTACAAAAATGTTTCATGTTTAAGCCTTAGATTATAGATGCTAAAATATAGAGCATAAAATAGATGAAACTAAGAAGAATAATGACTAAACACGTAATTGTATCTTTCCTATGGGAAAGTCAAGTAATAGACTTTTCGGCAAAGAGGCAAAGTGCTCTACCATTCACAGTTGGGGGACTGAGTTACACTGTGCCAAATTACAGAAACTTTTTGAATGAGTCAACATAGTTTGAGGGACCAACAGTGGTTTAGGCATTTTTTTTTTTACATATTTTTTACTCAAAACCAATTTCATTAAAGGACAATGGCATGTAGATGTGATAATCCTTTTGAAAATAAATTTTTATGATGTTATCAAAATTTTATGAAGTTTTATTGTTAGATATTAAAAGATAAAAATTCATAAAAATTTAATAAGATTATAAAAATTATATTTTAAATGAATTATTACACCTACATAATATTAGCTTTTAAATAAAATTAAACCTATGTAAAAATAATATAAAAATTAATCGAGCTGGCTCACCATTTAACACATATTGCCTTATCTTGTGATGATTTTATTCTATGAATGGATGGTGTTTCGGACCATATTTCGGCCATTGTAGTCTGATCATTCGGTTTAATTAGATTGCTTTCTAAAGCTTTCCATTAAAAAAAAAAATGAATTAGACTCTGGATAAATTTTGCCAATACAAATGAGGTCCGGTCTTGGAAAAACAGGAAAGCCTTAATGCCTCCAGAAAAAGATAAAACAAACAAACAATCTTTTCACACATATGTCTGATTGTCTGCAATTAATTTTGTCCCATGTTGTTTGTTGAAAGGAAGAAGCAAGTTTTTTGATGTACACTTTTAAGTATAATTTATTGATTTTGTAGTATTTAAATAAATAATATTACAATGTTCGATGACCTTCACGGACCTGTTTTAGCTTTCTATTTATATTTTCTTCTTTATGAATTTTTATTGGTTTTTGTCTCAATGATGGAGTCCGGGGTTTCTCACATGATCGGGTAAGAAGTTTCCATCATTTGGCGGCTGGGTTGGTGAAGGTTCGAAAGGTACTATAATTTTGGGTATTTAAAGGGTATAGCAGGCATTAAAAACTTGGTGGGACACATCTTCGCACCCTAGTCAAAGTTCAAGGTAAAATATAGACTTTTCTCTAGAACTTTGCAACAAAACAATTACGTTATTTTGAGAATTGGAGAAAAGAATTTTTTCCATCAAAAGAAAAACAAACTTTTTTTTTATAAAATTTCTCCAGAATTACCATGCTGAAAAATAGGAGAGGCAAAAATAATGAATAAACAAAATTTTTGAACTTAGGAAATAATGATAACGAGGTTAGTCCATTATTTAGAAAAAAACCAAAAAAATAAAAATAAAAAGATAATGTTCATGAATAGTAACCCAAGTTGATATACAGTTATAATGAAGTTCATTTGTTGTAGTAGTCTTTACTGTAAATATAACAAAAGAAATTATTAAGTAAGAATTTCAAGATGAAGAGATAAAAGATTAGAGTTTTTATAATTAAAAGTAGGTTCAACCATTGATGTAAAAAATTTTCCATGAAAATAAAAAAGCTGAGGTTTGGAGTTTACCTAAATTATGGCCAAGTCTCTACAGAATGAAGTTTGGAGATTAAAGGGGTAAAGAGTGAGATTTTAGCAACTAAAAGTGGTGTTTAACTTTTAACATGCCAAAAAAAGTAATAAAAAATTAAATAAATTGTGTGTTTAAACAGAAATGTCCAAACAAAGTCTGAGGTTAAATCATATCCAAAATCATTCAAATCATAGTAACCAGAGTTTTACTTTAAAGATAGAAATAATTTAATAAAAAAAATGATGTCTAAGCATTGACATAAAAATAAATTAATGTAAAGTTTAGAATTATTGGAATAGTGGAATTATTTTTTATTTAGAGAGAGGGGGAAAGGAGGAAGATGGTGGTGGAAGAGAGAAGAAAGAAAGTTTTGGGGGGTTTTTAGTATTGGAAAAAAAATTTGAAGGCTAAGTTAGAATAATTTGTTCCATGTCATCTTCAACATATGCTTACCACGTTGGCTACATTTTGCACATCTGTGTCCAACTTGGTGACCGTAACGAGGATGACCTAATTCTATTTATAACATAATGTTGATGATGCATTTAATTGAAAAAAAAAACAATGGTAACCAATCTGCCCATTTTGTAAACCAGAATGACTTATTTACCCATTTTCCCTTCTTTTTTAATACATGCATAATATTTTAAAATTTGTGCACCAAGTGAAGCACGATGCTACAAGACATCCTGCAAATCTTTTATATTCTTCTTCTTACTTTTTTCTTTTGCAAAACAACTATTTTTATTTCTTTCTTTTAGGTGTATTACATATTATGATTGTCTAGCCTGTCTCGGTACTACCAAGTAAAGAATTGCTCCAAACACTTAACTTTCTCTCTAATTTTGTTTAACAAAATATAGAGAGAATTGGTGTAGGGATGAAGATATGCGCCCCTTTGATTACACAAGACAACTATTTTAGTTGGCCCAACTTCTGTTTTCTTTAATATAAATGTTCTAACATTACAGAGTTGTCTAGTTTTCACTTTAGGCTCATTTAGTTTTAATCCTAGTGATTAGTATTAAAATTTTAAAAAATTATTTAATGATGATTTTTAGATTTAACGGTTTTATCTATACAGTTAAATAAATTTTCTAAAACTCTAACGCTAATCAGAAAAACTATTATCAAGCCGGGGTTTTATAAGGAGAAGTATAATATACTTTTTTATCTTCATTTTAGACAAATACTTTCTAATCTTTATACAATGTAATTATTACTGTTAGGCTAAATTAATAGAAGCAAAAACATTGAACTTTGGAAAAGTTGTGAAAATGCCCATTGTTTGGCATATAACCTAAATTCTATCTCATTTATTTTAAAAAACCTACATTTTAAATTAACTTTTTACACGAATGTCTCAATTGATGCAACAAATTGTGTCCATGGTGTTTGTTGAAAGGAAGAAGCAATTTGTTTGATATACACTTTTAGTTTTTTATTTGTATTTTTTTTCTTTATAAATTTGTATTGGTTTTTGTCTCAATGATGGAGCCTGGACTCCCCACATGATCGAGTAAAAAGTTTCCACCATTTGCATATTCGGTGGGTGAGGGTTTGAAAGGTATTATAATTTTGGCAATTTAAAGTGAATAGTGGTTGGATCCATCTTGTCACCTTAGTCAATTTTGAAGGTAAAGTAAAGACTTTTTCTATTGATTCAAAAGAAAAGAATTACTCCCTCTATCCCAATTTACTTGAAATGTTTCTTTGTGTACGGATTTTAATGTGTATGTAATTTATGTTATTATTTTATGTAGTGAAAGTTTAAATAATGATTAAAAAAATTCTTTTTTGGATTTTGTGCGGTGAGAGATTGAGTGGAGATTAAAAAAAGATTCTTTATTGGGTTTTATGTAAAAGGATAATTTAATTGTTTAAATTTTTCCAAAAGAGGAAACGTTTCAACTTTTTAGGACATCCAAAAAAGGAATACGTTTCAAATAAATTAAGACGAAGAGAGTACATTATTTTGATAAATGAAAAAAAGAATTATTTCCATCAGAAGAAAATGACCTTTATAAATTGTCTTCGGAAGACACAAAAATAATGAATAAACAGTAATTTTATATCATTTCTGCTTTAGAAATAATGATATAGAGGTTAGTCAATTACTTACGAAAAAAGACCCCAAAAAAAATTATTGTTTATAAATAGTAACTCAAAGTTATTTCCATCAAAAGAAAATAGGAGAGACAAAAATAATGAATAGAAAAAAGTTTTGTACCATGTCTACTTACAAAATAATGATAACGAGGTTAGACCATTATTTATGAAAAATTAAAAAGAAAAGAAAAAGGTACTGTTTATGAATAGTAACTCAAATTGATACATAGTTATAATGAAGCTCATTTGCCCCGCACATTATAGGGGTATGGTAGTATTTAATGTAAATATAATAAAATAATTATTAAGTAAGAGTTTTAGGATGAAGAGCTGAAATACTAGAGTTCTAATAATTAAAATGAAAACTTTTTCTTAGTACTTCCGAAGAAAGGAATTATGTTATTTTGATAAATGGAGAAAATAATTATTTTCATCGAAAGAAAACGACTTTGTTTACAAAATGTCTTCCCAATTGCTTAAAAATAGGAGAGGCATAAATAATGAATAGGGAAATTGTCAAAAACTTCCCTGTGGTTTGCTGTAACTGATAGTTATCCCCCTACATATTGGAAAACCTACACTTACACCCCTCTGACACAAGCTCCTTCAGTTCCATTATGTAACTATGGAAAGGACATAAAATCCCTCATGATTGTGAACTGCCGCTTGAACCGCCATGATTGAACCAGGTTCTTGACGCTAGCTACAGCTGTCAATGCTCCAAACCACCACCATTCCCACAATGACCAGAGTTGTCAGAACCCCAAATCGCCATTGGTTCCATGGGCTTGACCGAAGGAACAAGAGGCTCGAAGATGGAGACAGGCTCACTCCTTTCTTCTTCATCTGGAAAACCTTGAATCAGAAAACGAACTCAATCACAAGGCTTTTTAAGCTTTCAACGACAGAACCAGTTCCAATGAAGCTTTAGGAGCTGTAGAAAAAGCGCATTTATTTCCTTTACAAAAATAGCAATACGACTGCCACTTGGAGTAGGATTTCGGTAGTGAAAAAAGGAGAAACTTACTTGGATTTACTTTAAAATCGTACAAGAACTTGTTTTTCTCTCAGGGCATTGTCTAGTATTAGCAATTCGGGGTATTAGCAATTCTTTCTCTCAGCACTACCAAGTATTAGCAATTGTTTAGAAATATTCCAATGATGCCTTGTTCTTCTCCTAACCCGAGCATGAGATCGGTTTTGTTTAAATATTGCTGCATTCGTTTTGCTCTACTTTCTTCTGGCATAAGGCCACTACCTTCTTCACTTTTCATCGCTACCGGAGCAACCAAACTTGCTCTATTTCCCAGGAAACACACTCCAAATTCATCGGGTAATTTTTTCATACCTTTCGTGAAAAAGAAATATCCAACAAAATAATTGTGCAAGGTGAGGGATGAATAAAATGGTCTATGTGAAAGCTTCTGGGCTGGAACAAAATGTTTGATTAAGATTAATTAAGGCCACCGAAATCGCAACAGTCAAATCTCTGACCAAGGCTTGGTCCATTATTAAAGGTGAGAGCCAAGACTGCGACAAGTGAGCATTTAGACACAGAGATGCATCGGAAACAGCGTTAAAATAAATAAATTTAAATTAGGGACACCAGTTAATTAACGTGATTTATATTGTCATTCTAAGGGTAGTATCGGGAAACATATCTTTAACTTGTCATGGAGCCCAATTACATGAGAGAGGGCCTAGCAGAGCTTGTGTTAGAGAAGGCAGTATATGTTGACTAATATATGTGGAGTAAATCTAGGTTATAGCAAATAATAGGGAAATTTTGAAAATTAAACAAAAATTTTGTACCATATTGCTTAGGAAATAATGGTAATGAGGTCAGACCATTATTTAAGGGGAAAAACAATATTGTTCATGAATAATAACCCAAGTTGATATATAGTTGTAATGACTTTTATTTGTCCCGCACATTGCAATGGTTCAATTTGTGGCAATATTTAGTGTAAATAATACAAATTAAAGATGAAGTAAGAGTTTTAGGATAAAGAAATGAAAGATTAGAGTTCTATATAATTAAAAGTGAGTTTAACCATTAATACAAAAATTTTTCCATGAAAATAAAAAGCTGAGATTTAGAGTTGATCTAAATTACGGTGAAATCTCTATAGACTGAAGTTTTGGGATTAATCGGGTAAAAATGGGATTTTAGCAACTAAAAGTAGTGTTTAGCTATTAACATGCAAAAAAAAATGTAAAGTAATAAAAAATGAAATAAATTGCTAGTTTAAACATAAAAGTCCAAACAAAAACTAGGGACAATCCAAGTCATATCCAAAATGAATCAAACCATAGTAACCAAGTTTTACTTTAAAGATAGAAATAACTTTCCCACAAAAAGTGATATTTAAGCATTGATGCAAAAGTTAATTAATGTAAGGTTTAGAATCATTAGAATAAATGAAAATATTATAAGTAGTAAGGTTTAACATTGACTTAATAAAGACAAAAATGGTTTTTTGTAGAGTGGGGTAAGGGTCCGGCTAATGTAATAGACGGACTATTATTCATTATCTTATTCTTTGATTAGTATCGCACTGACAAAGCTCCTAGTGAATGCCAAATATAAAATTAATGGTTCACAAAGTCAACGTTTGTTGAGTCAACTCCACGCATGTTTTGAGGATTTGGAAGAAAGGGCGGCATTGGTCTCTGAACCTAGATATGATCGTGTGAGAGGGGTTAATCTCCCAGCCAACTTTTAGATGTCTTGTGTGCTTTGCGGATCAGGCATTGCTAGAGTGTTTTAGATTTTGTCGTGGTTGGTATCGATTCCTTTTCTGAGATCATATATCTTAGAAATTTTCCAGCTCTAACCCTGAAGGTGCATTTTTTAGGGTTAAACCGCATGTTGTACTACCTCATTCTCTAACAGGTTTCACAAAGATCATCAATGTAGCGATCCATTGCTCTGCTCTTAACAATCATGCCGTCTACATATACTTTCATGTTATGCCCATACTATTCTGCAAAAACTTTGTTCATTAGGCGCTAATAGGTTGCACCTGCATTCTTTAGGCCAAGGGGCACCTATTAGTAGCCATAGAGTAGAAGTAGTCGACAATTGCTTCTCAAGTGGTGAATGTGGTTTTTCCCTCATCTTTAGGATCCATTCTAAAATGGTGATATCCATTAAAGATGCCATGGAGGAGAGGATTTTGAATTTGAAAGTGGTGTTGATTAGCTAGTCAATGACTGATAATGGATAAGGTTCCTTTTGGCTAGTGTTGCCTAGATTTGTATAATCTACGCACATGCACCACTACTAGTTTTATTTCTTGGCCAAGACTATGTTGGCCAACTATTCAAGGCATCGTACTTCTTGAATAATTCCTATCTCCAACAGCTTATTAACATCACATCAAACGAAACCTCTTCTTGCACTACTAAAAAAAGGTCAATTTTCAATGACCATTCCCAATGGTCTCACGTTGGAAAAGTACATATTTCCAATGCGGAGTTGTTGGGAACAGGCTCATTAGAAAATGACGCATTGGAAAAAAAAATTTCAATGGCTTAATTTAAGGCCGTTGGAAAAGCAGCCGTTGCTAATTTCTAACGGCCTAACCTTTCACGTGTATTTGTAAAGGTTATCTTATTTTCCAACAGCCTCGACCATTGGGAAAATTTTGCTGTTTCCAATGGCCTAGGCCGTTAGAAAATACACCAACAGCTCTACCCATTGGAAATTTCCATCGGCCAAAGCCGTTGGAAACTGTGTTCAGAAAATAAAAAAAATTAAAGAACCTCCGAAAAATAAATTTTTCTTATATATTATCAAATTTATTTTTATATTTACAAAAAATATATTTTTATTTTAATAAATACTATATTTTATAATATCACAAAAATAAATTCACTAAAATTATAGAAGTCCCAAATATTACAAAATTCATAAAATTAGGAAAATAAAAAACCACAAAAATCACAAAATCTTAAAAAATAAAAAAATTCACAAATTTCAAAAAATTGAAAAAATATAAAAATTCAACCCTCAATCACAAAATCACAACAAAAAAAAAACCCTCGAATTATAATCAATAAAATTACAAATTCAAAACTACAAAAATTCAAAATCAAAAAAATTCAAAATATCTATTTCAGATCCAACAACTCCACCAATTCGAAGAAACAGCGTTAAAATAAATAAATTTAAATTAGGAGCACCAGTTAATTAACATGATTTATATTGTCATTCTAAGGATAGTATCGGGAAACATATCCTTAACTTGTCGTAGGGCCCAATTACATGAGAGAGGGCCTAACAAAGAGTCTGTTTTGTGTTAGAGAAGGCAGCATATTTTGACTAATATATGTGGAGTAAATGTAGGTTATAGCAAATAACAGGGGAATTTTGAAAATTAAACAAAAATTTTATACCATCTTGCTTGGGAAATAATGGTAATGTGGTCAGACCATTATTTAAGGAGCGAAAAATTACTATTTATGAATAGTGACCCAAGTCAATATATAGTTGTAATGAATTTTATTTGTCCGGCACATTGCAATGGTTCAATTTTTCATACTATTTAATGTAAATAAAAAAAGTTAATGAGGAAGTAAGAGTTTCAGGATAAAGAAATGAAATATTAGAGTTCTATAGAATTAAAAATGAGTTTAACTATTGATACAAAAAAATTTCCATAAAAATAAAAAGCTAAGATTTGGAGTTGACCTAAATTATGGTGAAATCTCTATAGACTGAAGTTTTGGGATTAATGGGGTAAAAGCGGGATTTTAGCAACTAAAAGCATTGTTTAGCTATTAACATGCAAAAAGACTTAAAGTAATAAAAAATGAAATAAATTGCTAGTTTAAACATAAAAGTCCAAACAAAAACTAGGGACAGTCCAAGTCATATCCAAAATTAATCAAACCATAGTAACCAAGTTTTCCTTTCAAAATAGAAATAACTTTCCCACAAAAAGTGATGTCTAAGCATTGATGCAAAGTCAATTAATGTAAGGTTTAGAATCAGTGGAATAAATGGAAAAATTATAAGTAGTAAGGTTTAACATTGACGTAGTAAAGACAAAAATGGTTTTTTGTAAAGTGGGGTATCTCCACTCAGCTCCTTAAAAGGTCCGGCTAATGTAACAGACGGACCATTATTCATTATCTTGTTCTTTGACCAGTACCGCACTAACTAAGCTCTTGGTGAATGCCAAATATAAAATTAACGGTTCATAAGCTCAAGGCTTCTTGAGTCAACTCCATGCTTGTTTTGAGGATTTGGAAGAAAAGGTGGCATTGGTCTCCAAACCTAGATACAAATCATTCGAGGGCGGTCAATCTCCCAGCCAACTTTTGGATGTCCTGTTTGCTTGGCGGATTAGGCATTGCTAAAGTGGTTTAGATTTTGTCGAGGTTGGTATCGATTCCTTTTTCTAAGACCATATATCTCAGAAATTTTCCAACTCTGACCTTGAAGGTGCATTTCCAGGGTTTAAACCGCATATTGTACTACCTCATTCTCTGAAAGGTTTCACAAAGATCATCAATGTGGCGATCCACTGCTTTGTTCTTAATGATCATATCATCTATATATACTTTTATGTTATGCCCATACTATTCAGAAAAACTTTGTTCATTAGGCGCTAATAGGTTGCACCTGCATTCTTTAGGCCAAAGGGCATCCGTTAGTAGCCACAAAGTAGAAGTAGTAGATGACTGCTTCTCAAGTGGTGAATGTAGTTTTTCCCTCATCTTTAGGGTTCATTCTAATATGGTGATATCCATTAAAGCTACCATGAATGAGAGGATTTTGAATTTGAAAGTGGTGTCGATTAGCTGGTCAATGACTGATAATGGATAAGGGTCCTTTTGGCTAGTGTTGCCTAGATTTGTATAATCTATGCACATGTGCCACTACCAGTTCTCTTTCTTGACCAAGACTATGTTGGCCAACTATTCAGGGTATCGTAATTATTGAATAATTCCTACCTCCAATAGCTTCTTGACATCCTATCGAACGAAACCTCTTCTTAGTAAAGCCATGTTCCACTTCTTTTATTGAACTGGTCGAATGAAGGGATCAACTTATAGCTTATGTGTGATGACTTCATCGTCTATTACTGGCATATCACTTGAGGACCCTACAAATATCCATGTTAGCACGCAGAAATTCAATAAATGAACTTTTTGCCTTAGCAGAGAGATCTTTCCCAATTTTCACCGCCTTGCTAAGTGTTATCTCTGTCTCCTCAGAGTATTTTAACAAGGGAATCCCTGACACGTTGTCAAAAAACTTGACCTTCTTCTTTTTCAGCTCAGGTTGCTTGCCTTGTTGAATTTCTCGCAGATGTCGTAAGCTGGCCACATATCTTCATCGTATCGAATTCTTCAATGTTGTTTATGGGATTCTTAGGTAGATCCCATGCCAATCTGAAATCTTTCAACAAACCCAGGGTAATAGCAACTAAATGCAACTTAGGGAACAGATCTTATGCTTGGACAGCTTCAACATTAAACCTCCTCATGAAGTCTCCCAAGGACTCGTTTTGCCACTCCTTATCTTTAATAAGTGAGCAACCGTTTTCGAAGTTGGTCTACTCCCTATAAAATGTCTAAGGAGCGCTTGCCAGAGGTTCCTCAAGGATTGAAAACGTCGCCCCTTATTCATCAAGAAACATGAAGAGGTTGCTCTCATTAAAGTAGAATTGAACGCTTGGCACATCACTGCGTTGGATGCCTTTTAGGCCTTCTAGAGTGGGCTTCTCAAGCACAAGGATTCAGGTCCTTATTTCAATTCACAAAGGCTAATTAGAATGTGACATTACTCTCCATAGGCTTTTTTCCAGATCCCCAGCAAAAGTTCGACATCCACCTTCAAAGCACTCGTCTCTTCTTGCACGCAGGCAATCAATATGAAATCTCATGCATCAAGGACCAAAAATTTATTTCTGAAACGCACCCCTTTTCGCCAAATGCTATTCCATCATCAACATTAGACGTTAAATTTACATGGCTGACGGAAAGTGATAACATTGTTTTATTCAGTTGGATTGGGAACTTGAAGTTCAGGACCTACTTCGTACATGAAATCCAATGGTTAAGAGTTTCTACAAGAAACTCCAGATTACATCAGTATTAAATAGATCTACACCATCCAACGGTTAGATAATGAGCTCGACCCACATAGGCGGAGAAAAACGGTTGAAAGATTCACCAGAAAAGTGTGGTTCAATGCGTCCTTCGCCGAGGTTGTAAACACCCATGTCTTTACCCCCTCCTCGAGGAGCATACTGTAGTAAGCGTCCATACAATCGTCCGTGAAGTAGATACAATTTTGCTTGCAACCTGGAAAGTCTGAAGCTTCAACAGAAAAGGAAGAATTGTGGCCTAAGAACAATGCCCTGCTCCCCAAGTCCGTAACTTGATTCCATTGTTGGTTTGTCCGGCAGAAACTCACTTCAAAGACTTGGAACTTGTACGTTCCATAATCGCCATTGTCATCTCTAGTCGCCCCACTCCGTGATACCATCAGAAGCGTCCCATTGGATTCTACCAAATACAGCTTCTCAAGACCATCCACGCTTCCTTCCGGTAACTTAGCCACCAGCTCAGTTCGGCCACCTCCTATGTCGCATTCGTAGACACTACCGTTCCATAGAGTCGCGTAAAATAGACCACCATAGAAGACTATGTCATCAAAGGCAGTAGGCAAATGGTCCAACAATGTCCAAGATGCAGCACCATTCCGACACACAGCTATTCGTCCTGTTGTAGCAAGAACACCAACACTGAAATCTGATGTCTTCCCAGGACTGGAGGATAAAGCAATCTTATTGATGAGCAGATGATACAACGCAGCTGGATTAGCCAGGACACCATCACGATCCAAGGGATCTAAGGAATTTGCATGGGGCAGCTTGATTTGGACCCTGGACAACGGATGCAAGAGATTCGTCTCCAACCTTGTGTCAACTGTTAACAACCATCCATGCGAAGAGAGGACCCTCTTGCCGTTGGCTTCCGGCAGCTCCAGATAACAAGACTTGTCCTTTAGGACATTGTAGAAGCAGCGGAGATCGCTACCTTCTTCCTCTGCGAGCATCAGCCATGGAAATTGATAGTGCCCAGTGAATTTGTCTTTGGTCCCAAGCAACCGCCAGGAACAACAAGTTGAGGCAAAGCATACAAAATCTTGGTATGATTTCAAACGCTGGAAAATTTCCGTGACAAGCTCCGGAGGGAGGTCCGACCAATTAATCGCCTTCAAAAGCACTTCCGGAGTCAAAGTGGCCGCCAAGGAGGACCCGGATTTAGATCCCTGCTGAATCAAGCAAGAGCCGAGCCGATCATATATAGTAATTACAAGGAAAACTAGTTGAATTAAGCAAACAGAGATCAGACGAGACTTGGAGAGAAACCTGAGAACACCGGCGAAGAAGCTTACCCCATGGGACCGATTGCACCTGCACCATCCTCGGTTCCTCAACATCTAAACTCATCTCACCTGTTTGCAAGAGAAAACATCGGTTCAATATCCAGCAAAAGGGCTGGGCTTTCATGAATTTGGAGTAGAGAGCTAAAACCACATATCAGGCACAGAACACTTTACCAAAGGCTTCGATCTCGTTTTCGAAATCGGCGAACATTGAACTAACGCTAGTTTCTTCCGGATCCACAAAGTGTCTCATCTCCGATTGAAGAAGAAAAATTTCCCAAGCTGTTTATGAAGCAGCTGAGATCTGGAGGAATACGGATCCAATGCTGTTTCCGTCTCCGGATCGAACAAGCCTTTCCTTTTTCCCTAGCACTCAGGGTAGATTCTTAGCTGACCGAGGTCTTCCAACACTCAATTTAACTGGACCAGATTACCCTTCAGGCAATTAAAGATAGGTGAAACTTAATAAAAAAAACCTGTTTTATTTATTTATTATTATTTTTTTTGGCTTTCCCCTCTCTCTCCGTCTCTCTCTCTTCTAATCCTTTTTTTTTTCATTTCTTTACCAGCTTATTTTTACTTTTTTTTTTGTTGTTTCCGTTTCTTGCCAGCTTGTTTTTGTTCTTTATTTTTTTTTTGTTTTTTCTCCATTTCTTTGCCAGTTTTTCCTTTTTTATTCATTTTTATATTATTTCCAGTTTTTTTATTGTTTTGTTTTCAATTTTATTTTTTTGTTTTTAAATTTATTTATCTTTTTTTTTTAGTTCTATTTCATTTTTTATTATTTTTATTATTTATACTTTTAAATATATCTAATTTTTTCTTCATGTTTTTGTTTCAAATTTATCAACTAATAAAAAAACTAACAACTATTTAAGCCAAAAAACCAAACAGTTACTAGTAAAAAGACAAATAGTTTCTTAAAAAGAACAAACGTATATAAATAAAAAAGAAATTAATTTCTCTAAAAAACTAACATAAACGCATAAAAGATCAAATAATAATGACAAAAATTTAGACAAATAAATGCAAAATAATAATAAGAGATTGAGATAGGAACAGGGTTGAACCATAAAGTACATGAAAATAATCTTGACTTATGTGACTATTTATCCTTACATCTTTCTCCTTCATATGAGAATAAATTAAAATGTATCACTAATTAAAAAAATAGAAAGAAAAATGACTATTTCTACTAAGCTTTCTCCCACAAACAAAAATTTGTTACTACTAAGCCTGACGTTCAATTAAAATTTTACATATTTCTAAACTATTTTTAATTAATGAATGGACAAAACAAAGAAAATGATCAAAACTAAGCAATTGCAAATGCAAGCAAAAAGAGAAACAAAGCTCCAAGAGGTTCTAATAATAGTAGCTAAAATAATGAGCTAACCTCTTTTTAGTCCCTTAAAAAATGATCTTTATTGAAGTTGAGTCCCGAGTTACATTTGAAAGCAAAGCTATCATATTTTTTTTCCATTTATTGCAGGTGTTGTTTTATTTTTCTTCTGTTCCAGTTTTTGAAACATAATTTCATGAGACTGCAAGAGAAACACTAATTAAAATTAAACTAATACAGATCATTTCACTAAAAATAATTAGTACAACATATATAGCCAAAGGAATTATTTGGAAATCATAAAATAAAAAAAAAACATAAAATGCAATGGAAAAAATTGTGAACATAAAATAACATGACTTTTTTCTAATAAATTGAGAGAGAATTTACATTGTTTTAGGTTTTGTTACGTTGAGATGTATAAATATATATATATAGGGAATGAAGATACTGGTTTCTAAAAGTATGAAATATGATGAAATACATATATATATATATATATATATAACTTTATTTATATATTGGTTTTTTTTTAGGAATACTGAACCGAAGTTTTCTAAATATTGTATGTTTACATGTTAAAAGACATTCCGAATTGGTGCAATGTGAAAAAATAGAAAACCTATGATGGAGAAAAAGAAAAATCACCAGGTCTGAGTTACGATTTTGACCTGCGAATGAATATAATCGTGAAAAAAGACTAATTTGTACACTTCCTCGATAAAAAAGTTGCCCATCTCTCAATAACATAAACAAGTGTGCTTATGGTTAAAGTTGAAAAAAAAACATGTAAAACTCTACTAACTATTTCTTGCCTATTAAATCAAGTAGTAAGCTCCGAATAAACTTGATTTAACTTATTGGACAGAGGAACGTTAGGTAACCTCAGGCTTCGAAAACTTGCAGGAAAAGAGAGATAGATAAAAAATATAAATTAAGAAAGTAAATAGTTATACAAGTAGTTATGGATTTATTGCTAGCGATGCCAAAATGTGACTCGACCCAAAAATATTAGCTGACTCACCCGAACTCAAATCGACATAATCCAATTTAACCATAAAACTCAATAACCTGAGCTCAGTTGTGCCCAATCCGTTTAAAATAAAACTTGAAAAAACCTAAAATCATTACTCAAATTAGACTAAACCTGAATTAGCTCGAACCTAAAATGACCCAAACCCAAGAAGACCCGAGTCTAAACCCTACAGGACCCAATTTCTAAGATTTATTGAATAACTCATGACTTTATGATATTATCAGATTTTACATTATAAAATTGCTAAATTTACCTCAAACTCTCGAAAGTTGATAGATTTACCCTAAAATTTTTCATTTTACATAGAACTTTATAAAAACCTTCAATTCACACCCAAACTTTTTCATTTCACCTACACTGATCTCAAATGATCTCTAGAGCTCCACATTAGTACGTAAACTAAATTAATTCCTATTTTGACCCTAAATAATGATTCTAAATTAATAAAAAGATTATAAATTGAAGTGACAATATAATTTAAATATATTTGATCCTACCAACTTCTTAAGTTCTAAAATGACTGAGTTTATTGCTTCATGAATTGAATTTGTAAGGTTTTGAATTAGGAATTTTTATTAAAATAATTATATATTAATATATTTATATCTAGTTAAATTAAATGTTTTAGATTATTTTTTATGCCTAGTAATTTTTTAGTTATGAGGTACCTAAATTTTGAAAATTTTATTTTAGTCACTCATAAAAATTGCAACATGGGTCTATAAAATTTTCAAATATTTGCATAAAAAATCAAATTATTTAATTTAAATTTTAGCAAAATCTAAATAAAAAATTGACCTAATCTATTTATTTCAACTTATATACCAATAACCTAATTAGACTCGAATATCAACCCGAATTTGACCCAAAACCCAAATAACTCAACATGAAGTTACCCGAAACTGAAATTGACCCGGCCCGAACTAAATCTAAACCCAAATAAGACTGACCTGAACCTAAAATCAACCCGATCCCAAATGACCTGACCTGAACCCGACTTGAACCCGAATTGATGCTAACCCGACTAAACCCAAACCTGAATAACCTAATCCAAACCCAACCGAACTCACCCAATTGCCATCCCTATTTATTGCATATAATTGTATGAACATACTAATAATAAAAACTATAAAACAAACAATACAATAGACAATACGATAATTGTTGTAAAAAATGAATTCTTAAAAGTGAAAAAGAGAGATAAAATTTTAAGTTTTATGGAGTTAAAATGTATTAATACATATAGAGAAAAATGTAAAAGGAAATACATTAAACTCTAGAATACATATGATGCATGTTCGGGGTAATAAAATAAATAAATTTGTTATAGATGGAAGTTATTTTTTGTTTTGCCTAATATTTATGCAGACATATATGGTAGAAGTTTAATTTTATAAATTAAACTAGTTTATATACCCGGCGTTGACATAGAAATAAAAAAAAAAAGTGAAAGTAATGTAAAAATTTAATAAAATTATAAAAATTATATTTTAAATGAATTATTACACCTACATAATATTAGCTTTTAAATAAAATTAAACCTATGTAAAAATAATATAAAAATTAATCGAGCTGGCTCACCATTTAACACATATTGCCTTATCTTGTGATGATTTTATTCTATGAATGGATGGTGTTTCGGACCATATTTCGGCCATTGTAGTCTGATCATTCGGTTTAATTAGATTGCTTTCTAAAGCTTTCCATTAAAAAAAAAAATGAATTAGACTCTGGATAAATTTTGCCAATACAAATGAGGTCCGGTCTTGGAAAAACAGGAAAGCCTTAATGCCTCCAGAAAAAGATAAAACAAACAAACAATCTTTTCACACATATGTCTGATTGTCTGCAATTAATTTTGTCCCATGTTGTTTGTTGAAAGGAAGAAGCAAGTTTTTTGATGTACACTTTTAAGTATAATTTATTGATTTTGTAGTATTTAAATAAATAATATTACAATGTTCGATGACCTTCACGGACCTGTTTTAGCTTTCTATTTATATTTTCTTCTTTATGAATTTTTATTGGTTTTTGTCTCAATGATGGAGTCCGGGGTTTCTCACATGATCGGGTAAGAAGTTTCCATCATTTGGCGGCTGGGTTGGTGAAGGTTCGAAAGGTACTATAATTTTGGGTATTTAAAGGGTATAGCAGGCATTAAAAACTTGGTGGGACACATCTTCGCACCCTAGTCAAAGTTCAAGGTAAAATATAGACTTTTCTCTAGAACTTTGCAACAAAACAATTACGTTATTTTGAGAATTGGAGAAAAGAATTTTTTCCATCAAAAGAAAAACAAACTTTTTTTTTATAAAATTTCTCCAGAATTACCATGCTGAAAAATAGGAGAGGCAAAAATAATGAATAAACAAAATTTTTGAACTTAGGAAATAATGATAACGAGGTTAGTCCATTATTTAGAAAAAAACCAAAAAAATAAAAATAAAAAGATAATGTTCATGAATAGTAACCCAAGTTGATATACAGTTATAATGAAGTTCATTTGTTGTAGTAGTCTTTACTGTAAATATAACAAAAGAAATTATTAAGTAAGAATTTCAAGATGAAGAGATAAAAGATTAGAGTTTTTATAATTAAAAGTAGGTTCAACCATTGATGTAAAAAATTTTCCATGAAAATAAAAAAGCTGAGGTTTGGAGTTTACCTAAATTATGGCCAAGTCTCTACAGAATGAAGTTTGGAGATTAAAGGGGTAAAGAGTGAGATTTTAGCAACTAAAAATGGTGTTTAACTTTTAACATGCCAAAAAAAGTAATAAAAAATTAAATAAATTGTGTGTTTAAACAGAAATGTCCAAACAAAGTCCAAACACAAGCTCCTTCAGCTCCATTATGTAACTATGGAAAGGACATAAAATCCCTCATGATTGTTAACTGCCGCTTGAACCGCCATGATTGAACCAGGTTCTTGACGCTAGCTACAGCTGTCAATGCTCCAAACCACCACCATTCCCACAATTACCAGAGTTGTCAGAACCCCAAATCGCCATTGGTTCCATGGGCTTGACCGAAGGAACAAGAGGCTCGAAGATGGAGACAGGCTCACTCCTTTCTTCTTCATCTGGAAAACCTTGAATCAGAAAACGAACTCAATCACAAGGCTTTTTAAGCTTTCAACGACAGAACCAGTTCCATTTTATTTCCTTTACAAAAATAGCAATACGACTGCCACTTGGAGTAGGATTTCGGTAGTGAAAAAAGGAGAAACTTACTTGGATTTACTTTAAAAAAAATCGTACAAGAACGGAAAAGTGAGTCACAGCAAGGTAAAGGCAAAGCCATAGAGGAAAATATAAAAGGCAGGAGTAATTTGGGATGGCTTAAGGGGAAATAGGGCACAACAGAATTGGATCCCACACCTTTTTCGTTGAAACTTGCAATAACACCATTAAGACAACTTGGATATCACCATTAAAATCTGCCTCGACATGAAACTATAGTAATATCCGGGAAGTAAAAAAATAGAATTTATTTATGATAGATGATAAAAGTACAAGTCCCTCGGATTAGTTCCTAATTAGATTAAATCCTATGAAACTAACATTAAACCGAGAACGCTATGCCAGAATTAACTTAACTAAGAGGGACCTATCCTTAAATCCATGAATCAAGCATTAACAGCCTGCCCTTCGGCACCACCTGCGCCTTGCTGATCTCCCCCACCGGCACCACCTGCGCCCTATTGGCCTCCCCCACCGGCACCACCGCCGCCTTGCTGGTGGTAGTCTTCCTTGTGTTGCTCTCTGCCAATTGTGTACTTGAACACATTTCTACAGTAAGGGAAAGTAAAAATGTAGTCATTATGAACCCTTTGATTATGATCGTCAAAACCCAACACTTTTTTGAAGGTTCTCCTACAATGGACGCAATAGAGTTGCAAATCCATCTTTCAAAAATTTGTGCTGAAAATCGATGGGAGGCTTTTCATCTTTATAGCCACAATAATTTCCAAAACTGACATGCTTGTGGGTGGGGATTGGAAAGGTATTGTACTTTTTGCAATTTAAGGTGAAGAGTTGGGGAGAGTAGATATTGCAAATTTGATGAGATGTGCATTGGTACCATATTCAATTTTCAAAGTAAATAAAGTTTTTAAATTGAAAAGTAAACACTAAATAATGGAATAAAGACTTTTTCTAATACTTTCGAACAAAATAATTACATTATATCGAGAAAATAATTATTTTTGTCAAAATAAAAAGACATTCGTTATAATATGTCTTCTAAGATATCAAGCTAGGTGAATTGACCGCGCACGTTATTGTGGCAACGCATTATTTAGGAGGCTGAGTGTAAGAAATTAAAGTTTGGAGATACGAACGACAAAAAACAATAGTTTAGGGAATTTAATTATGCAAATTGGAGGTGGGCCAAATTGCAGACAGCAAAGTTTAAGAACCAATAAAACAAAGTGTTAGAATTTAATGACCTTTTCCAAAATTGGCCATTATTTCTGGACACTTTCCTAAAACTATTTAGTATTAGCGTCAATTATTAGTATTACAGTTTTGAAAAAACCATTTAATGGCAATGTTGTTTGGTTTGGCTTGGGGAATAACCAGAAAGACAGATGGGTGGTGGGTCAACTCGTTCAATCGATTTAACTGGGGCTGGCCAACCGCAATGCACTATAACCTTTTATATACAAGCATGTCTGTATTCTATCAAACATATCTTGTTGCTGCTATCTAAAATACAAAATGCTTCTATGTTTTTTTAATGCTTATGTCATATAATAAGGTTTTGATATTTTATATTCCAAAGCAAAATAACACATAATTTTAAGGGTTAATTACATTTTGCGTCTTAAGATTCAGGTGAAATTACAATTTTCTCCTTTTATTTCAGAAACATAAACTTTATCTCTAACTTTTTAATACAGTCTAACAACAGCTTCTAAAATCTTAATTTAAACATTATAGTAGCCATTTTCCAATAATTTCAATTTGTATGGTCTTTTTTTTACTGTTAATGAACATTTTAAATTTTTAATTTTTTATGTAAATGGAAAACATTATTTTTTTAAAATGTCAATTAACTGTAAAAAAAATACTATATAAATTGAAATTATTTAAAAATGAGTACAGTGTAGTCTAAATTCAGATGTTGCTATCGAACTATACTAAAAAAGTAGGAGCAAAATTTATATTTTTTTAACATAAGGGCAAGTTATGGTTTCACCTAAACCTCAATGGTAAATTGTAATTATCTCTAATTTTAATTTTCAATAAGCTCTGTGCTTAGTCTATCATTCAGGTTTTAAAGTGAAATTCCTAAATATTCAAAAAACATGCGTTAATTAACTATTTTTTACTAGAGATAAATCCTATAAAGTACAAATAATAAAACAAAAACATAATAGTCTCTTATGAAATGTTGCCTTTGAGACTATCATTTGTGTTCTTTAAACTTTTAAGCTTTTTATACTTTTTTTTTTTAATTTTGTTTCAAGTTTAGGTCAACTAAACATTAGCCCAACATAATTAAGTGATCTAAATTACAAAACCCACTTTACCCAAAAAAAAAATGCAAAGCCCTTCTTTATTTTCAAAAACCTACATTTTAAATTAACTTTTTACACAAATGTCTCAATTGATACAACAAATTTTGCAATTATCTAAAATTCTATGAAACCAACCCAGCGGCTGTGGCAATCTGGCCTCTGTCCACCATTCTTTCATGTCAACCTTCACTATTTGGCCAATTTTAGTATGCTAGACATTTCATGTGTGCTTTACACCCAATTCGTTTTAAGTTAATTAACTCCAAAATAATTTATTTTTATTCTTACATTTTTTTTATCCATAGCTAATTTTAATTAAAAAAAAATCCATATTATATAGTAGTAATAATCCATTGAAAATATAATTTTGTTACATTACTAATCTTACTAAATTTTTATAAATTTTCTTAGTATAAGGCCCAAAAAATAAAAATTACACAATATCATGAAAATCTACTTTCAAAATTCTGAATTATTATATCTACGTAATATTGATTTTTTAAATAAAACTAGTTTTTAGATAAAAAAAAGATATAAAAGTAAAAATAAATTAGCTGACTTAAATTAAAACGAATTGACTATTAGTATTCGTGCCCTAATCAAGCCTCCCCTCTATTTATTAAACACATGTACATGGGTTTGGGGAGGCCGAAAACAGTATTATGGATAGGATTTTTTCTTTTTCTTTTATTCTCATTCAAAACTAATCAATTCGTTTCATTTTTCTGTAACATTTTTTTTAGTTATATCCCTTGTGAGTGATGCAATTTTTATTTGTATTCTTATTTAGAAATGTTATGCAATTTTCGTGTCAGCTTCACTCTCCCTTCCAATTTTAGTACGCTAGACGTTTCATGTGTAATTTGGTGTTAGTACCCTAATCGAGCCTCTCCTCGATTCATTAAATACATGTACATGGGTTTGGGGAGGCCAAGAAAGTATTATGGGCAGGAATTTTCTTTTCTTTTATTCTCGTTCAAAACCAATCAATTTGTTTCATTTTTCTGTAACTTTTTTATGAGTTGTATCACTTATGAATGATGCAATTTTTATTTTTATTCTTATTTAGAAATTTTATGTTAATCTACTTGGAGAATAAAGTCCAGTTGATTTTAAATTAAATAAGTCAAAATGGAAAATTGCTTTACTTATCGTAAAAAACAAATATATAAAAAGTTATGCACGTTTTACAATTTAGATTGCATATTATTATTTGCACTTACGATCACTACTAAAAAAAATAGATTTTCCAACTGCCATTTCCAACTGCCAGCCGTTGGAAATGGACTATTTCCAACGGCTGGCAGTTGGAAATTTGTCCGTTGGGAAATCATTCGTTGGAAGTTAATTTTCCAACTGCCCAGAATTGAGCAGTTGGAACTTCCAACTGTCAACCGTTGGAAAGTAAGCAGTTGGAGAATTTTCTAACGGTTTTATTAATTTTTTTATTTTTTTAGTTTTCCAACTGCCTCAGCAGTTGGAAAATTTGCCAGAGCAGTTGGAACCATTTCCAACTGCTCAATTTTCCAACTGTTTGAGCAGTTGGAAATGAAGGCAGTTGGAAAATTTTCCAACTGCTTAAGCAGTTGGAAAATACACTAGACAGTTGGAAATGTGATAGTTGGAAAATTTTCCAACTGCCTGATAGTTGGAAATTTTTGAAGTAGTTGGAAAATTACACATTTTCCAATTGCCTCAGCAGTTGGAAAATTTTTCAGATTTCATTTTTAGCTTCGAATTATTTTTTCATTTATATTATTTATCTTTATACTGTCCATTTCCAATCAAATGTTTTGTTTAAACGTTAACCTCGTATACCACCGATACTGATATCGTTTGTAGTCAATTTTTAAAACTTACAAAATTTGATAAATTAAAATTACTAAGTGAATGTTTGTTAAAACAAACATACATAATAAAAATTACTAAGTCAAGTTGGAAATGCACTACGAAATTCACATGAGCTTCAGTATAGTTTAAATTACATGCTTTCATAATCCAACGGAGTGAAAGTTTGTTAATAAATACATATAGTAGCATGATATACCTGATCTATGCGTCATCCGATCCCGAGTCATCATCATCATCTGTAGGTGGTGCGGGCGGGGGAATGCCAATTGATGCGCATATGTACTCCAGCTGAAGTCGTTGTCTCCTCTTCAGACGTTCTAGCTTCCGATCATAATGTGATGCTTGCTGTGCAGTTTGCTCCGCTACGACTCGCTGTACTTGTTCAGCGAACTCCGGAGTCTGCATCACATCAACATGTGCTGCATGAGTAAGCCCTGGTCGCCGTCGTCCAGGCACGACATGTTGTTCTGATCCAAGGCCAAAGACACGCCCTTTCTTCCTGCCCCCAGCAGCGGCACTTATGATCGCAACCTCATCTATGTCAGGTGCGGCACCTGAATCATCCGTTTACTGCGTTGCTTCCTCGATCTTAGCAGCTACTATTGCCTGCATATAAGAGTACAGAAAATTTGTTAGTAACAAGATCAGAAATTATACTTAAGCATTATGTAACAATTACTTACCGCAACTTCTTCAGTCCGCCTGTTAACGTAATCCCCGCTCTTTTTCTTATGAGTTTGCTGCATCACCTTGAACAATCCTGGGTCCCTCTTCTCCGGATCTTTCTCACGCTACATTTGAAACGTAGTCAAATTAATTGATTTGTCGTAGTAAATAAAGTTACTTGAATTATGTGTAAAAGATTATGATTATTTTACCATTCGTTCTCGGTGTTCAGTAATGGAAACCGAACCTCCTGCATATGTAGCACTGCATGCACCTGTGGAGTTAGATGACTGCGATGATGAAGCTCGCATCGTCTTACCCCTTGCCGATCGCTCGTTAAACTCTGCGGTACCCCACCATGCTTCCATTTCTGCATACTGCGCGTCGGTCATAAAAGATGCCCTTGCTCGCCGTTTCTCCGGATTCTTTTCTCGGCGGATGTCCCCCAGCGTATATCGGTAATGACTAGCCGCCAACATATGCCAGACGCGGTAGACCTCATTATGGTGGGATGGATCCCACTCACATAATCCCTGCACGTTATTATTTATAAAAACTATATAGCGGATCTATAGATTCCAACATAGATGATAAAGGCGAAATAGTTATAACAAGTATCTAACCTCAAATACGCGCTACCACGCCTGAATATCTGCTGGACTCACGCTCGTCCAGTCATGATGTCCCCTGAAGTGTGTGGTGAAGCATCTAGTGATCAACCTTGTTGCTCGTGATGGAAGGAAGCTACATGAAGTGGATGTTTCACAGAATTCATGAAATTAGTCTTACTGCGACTTCAGATACTACATGTTAAATAAACTAATTTGGTACAAGCGGGTGCATTACTTACGTGTTCCCGTGAGGTACTATCCGTAAACGAGCCTGCAGCGGGGCTTGGGATACCGCGGACTGACCATGTGAACTCCCACCATCCGGTGACACTACAGGGGTCGGGGTAGACCGACTACCACTACCACGTGTAGGACCAATGCGAATACCACCTCTGGGAGGGTGAGGATGATGAACAGGTGTTTGTTCTGTTGATGGCTGTGCATCCGAATGATGGTCCTGCGATTGGCCTCCCCGCTCATGTCTAGCTATTGGTGAGGCTAAAACTTCTTTCATTTGCTGAAATAGCCCTTTCCCTGGGCGACGTGTATATGTTGCATCTCCTTTAGGTGGCATCTACATTATTATGAAATCCCATACAAAAGTTTACATAACGTACATTCAAACATTTAAATAAAACTTGCTCAATCATATTGTAGGCTTCAAGTTGAAGTTTCAGTTGCTTTTTACATATATATTAAAAGTTAATTACTAAACGAGAACATTACATAATACAATAACATATGCACGTTTACATTATTCTGAGTTTCCAAGTTCATCTGAATTTGATTTCTCTGATTCGCCACTATCAGTATCCCCTGATTCAAAATCATTTTCA